>CM077266.1:1192500-1575000 GCA_039654775.1 Spinibarbus caldwelli | reverse complement strand
AGTGCTTTGGCAATAGTGTATATAATTGAACTGAATAGAGAGAGAGAGCAAAGGAAGGGATTATTTTTGAAAACACTTTATTAAAAACAATGATTTAAACAATTAACACAAACCATTATATTCCTATCTTAACTCACGTGTAAAAAACAACTCCTCATTAAGTGCATAACACAACCCAACATCACAATACCATTCAATCTTAAAAACAGTAATTGCATTCATTAATTTGTAACACTTAAAATCAACAATGATTCTAGATTTAATCATAGTTTTCAAAACTGATACAATGTGCTGTCCATTTCTCTGTTCTATTTTTTTTTTCTAGAAATATAAATTGCTTAGTTAGCTTGACCAGCAATAAAATTCATTAATTGACATTTATATTTCTGCAGTCTACTATATAGTTGAAACCTTGTATAAAACTAGGGAGGGAGGGAGCGAGAAACAGAGAGAGACTTGACTTTAAATCTTTAAATTATATAATAACATAAGAACTACACTCAGTACCCTACCTTAATAAAATAAACTACACTCAGTTTAAAAACAAACCAATACATTTCAATAAAATACAGTTTAATTTGTGACTTAAAGACTTTCAACACACTTTATTAAAACATCTAAAAACAAACGTTACATTATACTCCACACATATCACATTGCAATGTATTCACGAGGCATTAATAATAATAATAATAATAACAACAATAAACAGTCCTACTAAAAATGACAACCATATATCACCAATTAAACATTATTTCCCCATCCTCACAAAGTGACAGTAAAGCTCCAGTTTTCAGAGAGAGAGAGAAATTATCCCAAATTTGAAACACTTTGCCCTGACTTCAAAATGTTAAACAAGAAAACACAACTTCAATAATTATTAGGTGAAAAACAAGACTGTATCTTACTAGCAGCAAGATACATTGATGCCTGTCACAAAAAGATTTTGTTTTTGTGAATTGTGGGGACTCTCCAAAGGCGTAATGGTTTTTATACTGTCCAAACCATATTTTCTATCGCTCTACACCAACCCTACACCTAACCCTACCCCTTACAGGAAACTCTGCATTTTTACTCTCTCTCTCAAAAAAAAAAAAAAAAAAACTCATTCTGTATGATTTATACACCTTTTGCAATATGGGGACATGGGGAAATGTCCTCATAAATCACTTTCTCCATTCTTCATTATACACATTTGTGTCCTCATATGTCACAAAAACGCACACACACGCACACGCACGCACGCACGCACACACACGCACGCACGCACGCACGCACGCACACACGCACGCACGCACGCACCACACACCACACTGAATTTTAAATTGTTCATAGAATTCTAGAATTCATAGAACTGATTTGTTCTATTTTATTTAATTATATATGCATGCATGTATTTATTTATTCATTTCTTAAGTTATTATTATTAGTTTTTTTTTAAATACATATCTGTTCTAGATTCAATGTAAACACTATGCTTTGGCAATACATTGTAACAATTGTCATGCCAATAAAGCACATTGATTTAAATTGAATTGAACTGAGAGAGAGAGAGAGAGGGAGGGAGGGAGGGAGGAACAGAGTTAAATAGCAAGAGAAAGAAAGAGACACACACAGAGCGAAAGAGAGAGAGAGACACACACACACACACAGAGAGAGAGACAGACACACACACTCAGAAAGAGAGAGAGCGGGAGGGAGGAGAGAGAGGGAGGTCCGATCCCATACAAGGCTTGAGCACAGAAGGAAAAAACAAGAGTATTTGCAGGATATTCTCACAGGATGTGTAGCAGAGCGAGCGAGACGGAGGAGAGCAGCATGAGTGTGAACAGCAGCGGAGCAGCACACTACTGAGGTGACACACCTGAGACACACCTGCGCTTCACTGCAATCACAATACTCTCATGTTTCACATGTTTGCTTTTCTGATCCACTGCAAAAAATGATTCTCTTACTTTGTATTTTTGTCTTGTTTTGTTGTATAAATATCTAAACATTCTTGAATCAAGATGCATTTATTGTACAAGTAAAATGACTTAAGATATTATGTTATTTTCTGTAAAAGAAATATCAAAATTTTGTTAGTTTTCCCTTAAAGCAAGCAAAAATATCTGCCAATGGGGCAAGAAAAATAATCTTGTTTAGCTTTTGAATTAAGTTTATTTTTCTTACTCCATTGGCAGATATTTTTGCTTGTTTTAAGCAAAAACTAACAAAAAGTTTTGGTAGCACTTTATTTCGAGTCCACTTTAGACATTCTACTAACAGTAAGTAACTGTGTAATTACATTTCAACTAGCAGTCATTGGAGTATTAGTAGATTGTCTGCTTAATATCTTTTAACACTTTATTTTGATGGGTCCACAACATACAACATACTGACTATGAGAAACTTTGCAAGTATATGTCAACTTATTCTACTAACCCTAAACCTAACCTAACAGTCTACTCTGAGAGTTAGTAGACATACTGATGCAAATTAATGAGAATTAGTTGACATGTAGTTACAAAGTTACTTATAGTTAGTAGAAAGTCTAAAGTGGACTATCAAATTTTTGTTTAGAAAACAAGACTTAATATCTTAAATAATTTTAAGTGTCAAGTAAATGCATCTTAATTCAAGAATGTTTAGATATTTAAACTAGAAAACAACAAAAATACTAAGTAAGAAAATCATTTTTTCAGTGTGCGGTTTACGGGTTTCATTTGATTGGCACATGATGAGTAATGGCTGAAGATCAGAGGGTTCATTTCTGCTGAAACATCACCCTCTGATATATATTTAACACATAATGTGGAAATGGAGAATAACCTTTCATATTTCTGCTGTGCTCGTCACATGTGGGCGTTTCTGTTCATGTCAAATATCAAACGAGGAAACCAGACCTAGACAGGAGTGACACATCTGTTGACATCGAGAATGTTCAATGTTCCACTTTAGCAGACATCACTGAAGTTAAAAACAGAAGCTGTGACATGAGCGCCTGTGGAGTGACGTCATGTTCATGTCATTCGTCCTCATTCGCTCACTTTTCTGTGTCTCTGCAGCATCATGGGAACCTGTCTCTGGATACTGATGCTCGTGGTGAACCAGGTCTCGCCGTACAGACATCCAGCAGAGCCTTCAGCCTGTCACGTGGTGAGTTACAGTCTCCAGGTCTGATTAGCTTGATGTTCAACTCCTGAATCAAACAGACTGTCTGTGTTTGATTTCTCAGAGTGAACAGTCTACCGATGATTTTCTTCCTTTTTTGAGTGTCAAAAGATTGAAAACAGATTCCAAGCCTCAGTTGATTGAGCTAAATTGTCTTTAAATGTAGGAAAGAAGAAAAAAAAGTCAAGAGACATGCACTCAAATCTGTCTCTTCTAGAATTTCAGATGCTCAAATTGGCAAAATAAGTCTTAAAATGTGACCCTGGACCACAACACCAATTATAAGAAAAGCTGAATAAATAATCTTTCCATTGATGTATGGTTTGTTAAGATAGGACAATATTTGGCTGAGATACAACTATTTGAAAATCTGGAATCTGAGGGTGTAAAAAAATCAAAATGTTGAGAAAGTCGCCTTTAAAGTTGTCCAAATGAAGTTCTTAGCAATGCATATTACTAATCAAAAACTACGTTTTGATATATCATGGTAGGAAATTTACAAAATATCTTCATGGAACATGATCTTTACTTAATATCCTAATGATTTTTAGCATAAAAGAAAAATGGATAATTTTGACCCTTGGCTATTGCTACAAATATGCCCGTGCTACTTATGACTGCTTTTGTGCTCCAGAGTCACATATATGAACTCAATCATTTCTCATCAAATCATCTGTTGACAACCGCTGACTCACTCATGTCTGTTTCCTCGGGGTCTAAAACAAACGTCAGTATCAATTAAATACATTCGCACTAGAGTCGCTCTTAAACTTTACAATGAGAAAAACCAAATGAACCCACACCTAGAGAACTGTGGTGAGTTACAGCATCTACAGGTCTGATTAGTTTGATGCTCAATTTCTGAATCAAACAGACTGTCGGTGTTTGTTCAATGCTATAACACAGCAGTTACTATAATTACTGATGATTATGTGCAATTCTTTGCCTAGAAACCAAACCTTTTCTGTTTCAATCAGATAGAAAATACTTCAAGTCTTCGTATATCAATTGCTTGAATTGAATGGTCTTTGGTGGCCATTAAATGTCAACCTGTAGGAAATAAATACCACAAGTGAGACCTCTTTTAGCAATGAACTTAGAGTAAATGGAGACTTTTTCTCAAAAGTGTCTTCTCTAGAGTTTCAGATGCTCAGATTTGCCAAGATAAGTCTTTAATCGAAAGCCTTGAAATATAAACTCGATAGTTTCTCATCAAATCATCCGTGTTGCTCCACATTCATTTTTATAGCTCTATAGTCTATAATGAGTCGCTTGCGTCTGTTTCCTCAGAGTCTATAAAATGCTTCAGTATTAATTAAATAGAATCACACTTAAACTTTACATTAGCAAAGATCAAATGGACCCACATCTAGAGAACCATATTAGGCAGAAACATCCTCCCAGTGCATCCGATTATGAGCCTTAGACTAAACCATAGAGTCTGATAAGATGAGCTGATCAGAGCAGGTTAGTGAGTTCAGGATGACTGTGTTTAGGGCAGGGAACCTCCTCTGACCATGTGATTGGACACCAGTGACACACAACTAATGAACGCAGAGGAAGTGTGTGTAAGATTAAATACATCAGCGCTCCATTATGTCTCCATCCTCTCGCCAAACCCTGGCAGAAACGAAGGGTCAGTCCCAGAAATGAGGGAAAATCCTGAAACACCGTCCCTGAGCCACAGTTATCCAGAGAGCATAAATAGAGTGTAGCTGGAGTGCAGATAGTGTAAACCGAGAGCTGCTTTAAGTCATACATCACACTAAAAGCTGTGGGGTCCATTGTGTTGAAATCTTCCAGGAAACAGCTGTGTGATGTCATGAGTCTACACTACCAGTCAAACGTTTTTGAACAGTAAGATTTCTAATGTTTTTTAAAGAAGTCTTTTCTGCTCACCAAGCCTGCATTTATTTGATCCAAAATATGGCAAAAATGGTAAAACTGTGAAATATTTTTACTATTTTAAATAACTGCTTTCTATTTTGAATACTGCTTTCTGTTTTCAACATAATAATAATAATAAAAAAAAAAATAATAAAAAAAAAAATTTTAAGCAGCAAATCCGAATATTAGAATGATTTCTGAAGGATCATGTGAGTGGAGTAATGATGTTAAAAATTCAGCTTTGAAATCACAGGAATAAACAACATTTTAAAAGATATTCAAATAGAAAACAGTTATTTTAAATAGTAAAAATCTTTTAAAATGCTACTTTTTTTGCTGTATTTTGGAACAATAAATGGAGGCTTGGAGAACAGAAGAGAGTTCTTTAAAAAACATTAAAAATCTTACTGTTCAAAAACATTTGACTGGTAGTGGTAGTGTACGTCAGAATCACTTGCGCACTGCAAAAAAAAAAAGATTTTCTTAGAATTTTTGTCTTGTTTTCTAGAATAAATATCTAAACATTCTTGAATCAAGATGCATTTACTTGAAAAATAAAATTATTTAAGATATTAAGTCTTGTTTTCTAAAAACAAAAATATCAAAATTTTGTTAGTTTTTGCTTAAAACAAGCTAAAATATCTGGCAATGGGGTAAGAAAAATAATCTTAATTCAAAGGCTAAACAAGATTATTTTTCTTGCCCCATTGCCAGATATTTTTGCTTGTTTTAATGATTTTTTTAACAGAAAACAAGACATAATATCTTAAGTCATTTTACTTGTACAATAAATTCATCTTGATTCAAGAATTTTTAGAAATTTATCCTAGAAAACAAGAGAAAACAAGAGAATAATTTTTTGCAGTGTGGTAAATACTGTTGGCTAATGGCACTCATTCTTGTCGGTTTAAGGTCCACGAGGATGTCGACTGCAGCGGTCTGAACCTCACAACGGTCCCGGCACGATTGCCGGCCTCCATCCACCTCCTCAATCTATCTCGAAACCTCCTGCAGAACCTCACGGACCGGGAGCTTCCGGCACTCTCTGCCGTCCAGCATCTGAACTTCCACGCCAACAAGATCCAGTTCATCCAGCCTGGCCTGTTCCAGGACATGAGCCGTTTGGAGGTGCTGGACCTTTCAGGAAACTCGCTGGACCTTCACGCGGCTCTGAAAACCCGTGTCGGGCCGCTAAAATCCGTGCAGCGTCTGGATTTGTCCGGAAACGGTCTGTTCACGGATATGAGCGATTACTTCCTGAGCGACGCCCCGGGCCTCACCAACCTCTCTTTAGACGGGAACAGCATTACTAAAATAAGCAGGCACACATTCAACGGATCTCAGGCTCTAACAAGCATCGATCTGCACAATAACGTCATCATAGAAATCGAAGAAGGTGCTTTCGAATCCCTCACGGGGCTCTCAGAACTCGATCTGTCGGTGAACTCCATTTCATGCATTACGGATTTCAACCTCGTTCAGCTCAAAACTCTAAACTTGAGCAAAAACAGCTTGACTAATTTCCAGACCGTTGATTCGGATCTGGAATTTGAGCTTCTGTATTTGGACCTGAGGGAAAATAAAATCCTCTACTTCCCTGTGCTTCCCCAGAGGAACAAACTCATGTACCTGGACCTGTCCAGAAACCTCTTGAGAAGCGTGAACTGCTCCGGTCCGCTAGAAGAGCTGGAGAACCTAAAGGCCAGAGGGTATCTATTCACCGACCATGACAAACCCCTTTGCCTTTGCGTCAATCAGAGGCACCAGGATCTTCCCAGGTTGCTCTACTTGGACTTGAGCTACAACCAGCTCAAAGCCCTTCCGTCCTTGTTCTTCAGCAGCATGGTTTCTCTGGAGAGCCTAAACATCAGCAATAACTGTTTAGAAAGCTTCAATGTGGATTCAGAAGGCCGTCTGAACTCGTTGAAAACCTTGGACATCAGCTACAACAATTTGCAGAACTTGTCCTTCGGTGAAAACACGCTGGCTGCGTTGGAAGTCTTGCACCTTCAGGGAAATGCTCTGAGCACGCTAGACACCGGGATTTTCTCAAGGCTCTCCAACATACGAAGCCTTCACCTTCAGCAAAACCTGTTTAGCATCTGTCCTTCTCTCAAGGGTCCAATGCACGACTGCATCCGACTGTCCTCTATCCCAACCCTGAGCTATCTGTACCTCTCGGAGAACAGTCTTGCATCGGTTCCACCAGGCGCGTTTCGCGGAAGCCCGCTGCTTATTCTGGATCTTTCTCAGAATCCCGGCATGGGCTTGGGCCCGTACTCTCTCTCAGGTTTGGAGACGACCCTCGCCCATCTTTCTCTAAGAGGAAACCAGCTCCAAACCCTAGCCGTTGACTTCACCTTCTTCCGTAAACTCAAGTCTTTGGATCTGTCAGTGAACCGACTCAAGGGCATCTCTCTGTGGAGCGGAGATTCTTCTGTGGAGTCCTTGAACCTGCAGAATAACAGTTTGGTAACACTTGCATCCGACACGGTTTTTGCGCTGCAGAAATCGCTCCGGACTTTATACGTAGGCTCAAACCCCTTGAGCTGCTGCGGAAACTCGTACCTCCTCACGTTGCTTCAGCAGGACAGACTGAATGTGCCGGATATCGCCGCCGTGACCTGCTGGTTCACAAGAGACTCAGAGAGCGTTGAGATCAACGTGAGCGCCATGCAATTGGAGCACTGCGAGTCGGTGGATGGGAAAGTGTTGTGGATCAGCGTGATCATCGCGCTCACGCTCGGACTGACGCTTGTGTCGGTGGTCGCCTTGAAATTCTGTCACTCAAAAACACACAGATTCAAAAGAGGCATGAAAGCTTGAGTCAAAAGAAGGAAAAGAAACCAAAGCGTTCTCACCTGACTGTGGTGCCGCATGCATGACAGCTGGGTTTCAGTATGTGATGCGTGGGTGGATCTGGAACAAGTTCAGTGTCAAATCCTGATCACCATCCTTTGCATTCACATCAGTTGTGACATTTGCTATTTAAACAGAAATGCATGCAATATTCACAGAATAAACAGGTGAGGGTAAAGCAGGACGTGCTCTTGCATTTGAAACCAGCCAGATGCAAGAACACGTCCTGAGCGAGACTGCACAAACGATCCCAAACATGTTTTTGTGCTAATCTTCTGCAATAACACTACACTTTCTGATGCACGCACTTTATCGATTGTGATTGTGAATATGGGAGTGAAATGTATATGCGTATTGTGAAAACTGCATCAACAAGTTGCGAACAGATGCAAGATTGACTGGAGTGGGTTGTAAAGCGAGACGTGATTGCAGGAGTGTGTTTTCAATATGTGACCCTGGAGCACAAAAGCAGTCATAAGTAGCACAGATATATTTGTAGCAATAGCCAACAATACACTGTATGTGTCAAAATTATCCATTTTTCTTTTAAGCCAAAAATCATTAGGATATTAAGTAAAGATCATATTCCATGAAGATATTTTGTAAATTTCCTACCACAAATATATCAAAACTTAATTTTTGATTAGTAATATGCATTGCTAAGGACTTCATTTGGACAACTTTAAAGGTGACTTTCTCAGTATTTAGATTTTTTTGCACCCTCAGATTCCAGATTTTTTAAATAGTTGTATCTCAACCAAATATTGTCCTATCATAACAAACTATACATCAATGGAAAGCTTATTTATTCCGCTTTGATGATGTATAATTCTCAATTTAAAAAAATTGACCCTTATGACTGGTTTTGTGGTCCAGGCTCACATATGTGTATGTTGTGCATTAGCCGAAGGAATTTCATCAGCCAGAGGAAGTGTTTTTACTGGAACACCTGCAGCAGAGCGTCTCTCAGCGTCGCTTTCCTGTTGTTGAGCTCAGTTTCCTATCGGTGAATGCTGCATTGCATTCGCCGTGATGATTTATTCATTCAGTCTCTCTCAGTGACACTGAGTTGGGCTGGACTGGTGATCAGGTTCAGCTCTGCTCTGAACACACACATAAACACACACCGGCTGCGATGTTTGTTTGGTCAATCAGGTCTTTTTTTAGATATTTCCAGTCAAGAGCTGAAATAAGTTTGACCCTGGAGTCTATATCAGACGTGGATAAAGATAGACAGGAAATCCCTGTTGAGGGAAGCGCACATCATCACTGGAGATATTAATAGAGGTTTGTTTCAGAGCTGTTGACGCGCTCATGACAGCAGCTTCCTCTTGTCCGTCTGAGTCACGGCCACGCCCCCTTCTGCTTTCCAGCTACATATGACAAAACCCGCAGAAGCCACACACACACACACACACACGTCATGTATGAGCAGCCACTACACACCAGTGCTATATGAAGGAACTATTACCACAATGTTTGTATAATGAACTACTGTGTAAATCTATTTATGAAGTATTTTCCTAAATAAAACGTCTCTGTTATGTGCTGTCTGTTCACTGTTCCTCCACATCAAGATTTTAGGCTAAAGTCATCATAAAATACATTATTCCTAAATTACACTTTATTTCCATGGTCCACTATTTACTAAAAACTAACTTTGCAACTACGTCAACTAACTCTTGAGTATTAGTAGACTTAGGTTATGTTTAGGTTAGGGTTAGTAGAATAAGTTAACTTATTGCTTCCAAAGTTACTTGTAGGATACTTATATCTATTGAGGGCAGGGTTTTTAGTAAAAACTGAAATCACAAAAAAAAAAAAAAAAAAAAAGAAAAAACATTTTGGTACTTTAAGAAAATCATTAACTATAATAACATACAATAAAATAAATAAATGAATTAAAACTGATTTTATTTCATTTTCCAATGCAACAGTTCTAATTTTCATTTAGTTTAATGATGTACTAAAAATAAATAAATAAATGAATAAAATTACATCTGAAATAATAATAATAATAATAATAATAATAAAACTATGATATATATAAAGAAAAAAACTAAAACTAATAAAAAGGACAAAACCACACAGTAAAATTACTAAAACTTTAACTAAAATGAGAATGAAAGCAGAAAATGTGAAAATAAAATCTACAAAATATTAACAAAAACTATAATATTATCTCGGTGATACTGGTTGAGGACCCTCAAAATAAAATGTTAGCAGATATAAACCAAATGAATACTCTAATGACTGCTAGTTGACATGTAGTTGCAAAGTTACTCATAATCTGTAAAATCTCTAAAGCAGACTATCTAAATAAAGTGTTACCAATTCTAAAGTAGCTTCTTTGATAACCTGAAAAGGAAATAGTTCATCTCTAAAATGACTTTTCCTCTGACATCACTCTTATGTTTCTGGATAATAGCAGGAAATAGTCAAATATGCATTTAGTCATTGTTTTAGGAAAGTCATATGTGGTTTGGCTGCATTCTGATGTCTCACCCACTTTTCACACTGCAAAAAATGATTTTCTTATTTAGTATTTTTGTATTGTTTACAAGCAAAAATATCTGCCAATGGGGTAAGAAAAATAATCTTAATTCAAAATCTAAACAAGATGATTTTTCTTGCCCCATTAGCAGATATATTTGTTTGGGTCCCACTTTATATTAGGTGGCCTTAAAGGGATAGTTCAACCAAAAATGAAAATGATGTCATCATTTACTCACCCTCAAGTAGTCCCAAACCTGAATGAATTTCTTTGTTCTGCTGAACACAAAGGAAGATATTTTGAAGAAAGTTTGTAAACAGGCTGTTTTGGGGCACCATTGACTTCCATGGTAGGAAAAAAAAATACTATGGAAGTCAATGGTGCCCCAGAACTGCTCTGTTTCCCACATTCTTCAGAATATCTTCCTTTGTGTTCAGCAGAACAAAGAAATTCATACAGGTTTGGAACTACGTGAGGGTGAGTAAATGATGACAGAATTTTCATTTTTGGGTGAACTATCCATTTAACTACTATGTACTTACATCAAAATACAAGTACAATGTACTTATTGTGCTCATATTGTATTGCAAAACACTTCTGCTGCTATTGAGATAGGATACGGGTAAGGTTAGGGACAGGTTTGGTGGTATGGGTAAGTTTAAGAGTGGGTTAAGGTGTAAGGGATGGGTCAATAGTGTAATTATAAATATAATAACAGAAATGAATTACAGATGTAATTACATGCAGAAATTTTTAAAAATAAAAAAGTACATGTAAAAACATGCATGTACACAATAAGTGCATTGTACTAAATGATTAATTGAAATGTAATTACATAGTAGTTAAGGCCACTTAATATAAAGTGGGACCTTTTCTTGTTTTAAGGAAAAACTAACAAAATTTTGATAGGTTTTTTTTTTTTTTTTTAGAAAACAAGACTTAATATCTTAAATCATTTCATTTGTACAGTAAATTCATCTCTATTCAAGCATGTTTAGATATTTATACTAGAAAACCAGACAAAATACTAAGTATAAGAGAATAATTTTTTCCAGTGCAGCATTCACTCAATCCCAGCGGATGCAATCAGTTACTCGAGCCTACAGCGCTTGTGCTTCATATAAACAGTCCTGCAGTGATAATGAATTTACAGAAGTATAAATACTATCAGTTATGAGGTGATTAAACAGCATGGATGATTAGAGAAATGGATATGTGCTCTCAGTTCTGAGTGTGGGCTGGCAGAGCGACTCCAGCACAATGCCCATTAGGCCTGTCCAAACAGGAAGTAGCGCTACAGGAAACGCGCAGCACAAACATGGAACACCAAGTTCTCAAAGACGTGCTGCTGTTTGTTTGGCTGCGGTTCCCCACTGTTTTCAGCTCTTAAAGGGCCCATTTATGTCATCTTTCAAATTATATGATCAGTTTATTACACGGCCCTGCTGCACATTGCAAAAAGTATTTATATTTTGTATTAGTATTTTTGACTTGTTTTCTAGTATAAATATCTAAACTTTCTTGAAGTAAAATGATTTAAGATATTAAGTCTTGTTTTCTAAAATCAAAATTTTGTTAGTTTTTACTTAAAACAAGCAAAAATATCTGCCAATGGGGTGAGAAAAATCATCTTAATTCAAAGGCTGAACAAGATTATTTTTCTTGCCCCATTGCTAGATATTTTTGCTTTTTTTAAGCAAAAACTAACAAAATTTTGATAGTTTTCTTTAGAAAACAAGACTTCATATCTTAAATCATTTTACTTGTACAGTAAATTCATCTTGATTCAAGAATTTTTAGATATTTATATTAGACACCAACACAAAAATACTAAGTAAGAGAATAATTTTTTTGCACTGCAAATGTGCTGGATGAAACCCAAAGCTCGTTTCTGACTAATTTTGAGCTGCTGATTGCAAAAACAGTGTCTCTTTCAAGTCACACTTTATTACAAAATATGATGCATTTTGTAGCATTTTTCCCTTGATGTGCATTTGTGCGGTGAAGAAGTCTTGTATTCTCTCTAAATCGGCAGAAAAACACGATTTCTGTCTGAATCTGAGACCATTTGATCAATTCTTACCCCATTTTCACGTGCTGCCTGATTTCAAGGTTAAAATTATGACAGAAGAAAATGCACTTTTACTGCATCCAAACAGCCACAGAAAATCACAATTTCATGAACACTGTAAAAAATTATGGCTGTGATTAAAAATAAGCGATAATGTGTTGTTTCAACTTAAAAAAAAAAAAAGAGTATGTGTTTATGCTTGACAAGTTAATGACAAGTTTAGTTAATTTTAGTTACTTCAGATATTTAAGTTGTCTGAACAAATTTTGGAAAATATATTTATAAACTTCTTTGACATTAAATGTAGTACCTGAATATTCCCACTCCTTTGCAAATTTTAAGTTAAATGTCATATTTGAATACAGAAACATTTGACATTTGAATTTGACTCTTCAGTCTTATTTTGGGAACGTAATGGAAACTTGTCATTGATATTTTTGAGCTCAGCATCATCAAATTGGGGTTTCTTTGCAAATTAGCAGGATCTTTCACTGAGATGCAGGGCTGTGTAATATCCCTTTCTCTCTGAGGTCATAATTTGTTTTTCTCAACTATTTTTCGTCTGACAGGTGTTTTCTGCTTCAAGTCTTTGATGTAAACACCTCTTCACGTCTGGAATAAGTAACAGGGTTTTCTGTCTGCTTCAGTGCAGTTTTAATCTGCTCTTCCTTCAATAAGAGCCTCGTCATCATGACAGATTCATCAAACAATCGCCGTTTCAACACTTCAGGAATAATAGTATCGATCCCACTTCCTCCTCATGACCTCGCTGTAAATGAGGTCATGTGATGCTGATATGTAAATGAGATCATGTGATGATGATGTCACAGGTCAACTCTTCTTTCCTTGTTTTGATCGTTACTGCTCGTTTTCACAGCACAATGAAGCCGTTGATCTGTGAAGATCAAGGAGAAGGTGATTCTTCCTGACCTGATGGCGGTAAACCATTATGAGTTTCCAAGCTCTTTCATTCTATATCAGGTTCTGTTTGTGTACGAGCTGAAGACTGGCAATTATGCTTTATAATAGCAGTGGCATTATTTATGCAATTACTGTAAATCCTGTCTTTATGATGTGTAGGACGTTCTTGTTTTCACTTGAACGTGTAATTACCAGAAATGAGATGAGAATCACGTGTTTGAAGAGAGGCTTTGTTTTCTGTGGAATCTCTGAGACAATAGCCGCGTTCATCTGCATCATCCTCATCATCATCATCATCATCAGGCTGAAGAATGAGGAAAACTGTCAGAAACTTCCCTCTTCCCAGAAGTCATAAATACCAGTTTGTCCTGTTCAGGGGCTTTGATTTCAGAAAGAACAGGAATCAAAGAGGAAATCATTAAAGCCTGAAAATATTCAACCAATATCCAGTGGATTTTGAATAAAATGTAGCATCTCATTCGTTGACAGCCATATAAACGTAACTTGCACTATTGGACTGCAAAAAAATGATTTTCTTAGTATTTTTGTGTTGTTTTCTAGTATAAGTATCTAAAGATTCTTGAATCAAGATGCATTTAGTTGACAAGTAAAATAATTTAATGATTTAAGTCTTGTTTTCTAAAAATAAAAAAAATAAAAATTAAATAAAAAACTTTGCTTAAAGGGGTCATATGATGCGATTTCAGGTTTTCCTTTCTCTTTGGAGTGTTACAAGCTGTTCGTGCATAGATAAGATCCCTGAAGTTGCAAAGACTAAAGTCTCAAACCCAAAGAGATATTCTTTATAAAAGTTAAGACTCGTCCATGCCCCCCTAAAACGCCTCATTCAAACACGCAAAAATATCTTCCAATGGGGTAAGAAAAATAATCTTAATTCAAAGGCTAAACAAGATTATTTTTCTTGCCCCATTGGCAGATAACTAAAAAAATTTTTTATTTTTTATTTATTTTTATTTTTATTTTTTTACAGAAAACAAGACATAATATCTTAAAGGAACACTCTACTTTTTTGAACATAGTCTCATTTTACAACTCCCCAAGAGTTAAACAGATGAGTTTTAGCGTTTTTGAATCCATTCTGCCGATCTCCGGGTCTGGCGGTAGCACTTTTAGCTTAGCTTAGCATAGTTCATTGAATCGGATTATACCATTAGCATCTCGCTCAAAAATGACCAAAGAGTTTCGATAATTTTCCTATTTAAAGCTTGACTCTTCTGTAGTTACATCGTGTACTAAGACAGACAGAAAATGAAAAGTAGCGATTTTCCAGGTAACTACAGAAGAGTCAAGCTTTAAATAGGAAAATTATCGAAACTCTTTGGTCATTTTTGAGCGAGATGCTAATGGTATAATCAATTTCAATGAACTATGCTAAGCTAAGCTAAAAGTGCTACCGCCAGACCCGGAGATCGGCAGAATGGATTCAAAAACGGTAAAACTCAGCTGTTTAACTCTTGGGGAGTTGTAAAATGAGCCTATTTTCAAAAAAAGTGGAGTGTTCCTTTAAGTCATTTTACTTGTACAGTAAATGCATCTTGATTCAAGAATGTTTAGATGTTTATACTAGAAAACAAGACAAAAATACTAAGAGAATCATTTTTTGCACTGTTGTAGCCTATACATTCACTCTAAAAAAAAAAAAAAAAATGGTGCTATATAGCATTAAAAGTGGTTCTTGGCTCGTAATCATAGGGGAACCACTTTTGGTGCTATATAGCACCATATCTTCAAAGGTTAACCCTATACAGCACCTTTGTCAAATGGTGCTGTGTAGAACCATAAGAAGTGCCATATAGCACTGTATTTCTTCAACAAAAATGGTGCGTTCTTTGGCTCGTAAAGAACCTTTAAAGGGGCTTAACAGGTTCTTTGTACAGCAGTGGTGCTATATAGTACCTTAATCACCCCAAAGAACCACTGAAGAACCACTGAAGAACCATACAGGAGCTTAACAGGTTCTGCATATGGTAGCGGTGCCAAAGAACCGGTGAAGAACCCCTGAAGAACCACTGAAGCACCAAAAGTGGTTCCCCTATGATTACGGGCCAAAGAACCACTTTTAGTGCTATATAGCACCGTTTATTTTAGAGTGTTCACGGCGGTATCTACATAGTCATCCTACTGATGATGCTGAAGTTTCAGTCAAACAAATGCTGTTTTCACTCAGTATAATGCACAGAATATGCATTAAATGATTATTTTATACATAAATACACAACACTGTAACAGTAGGAGAAAGCAAAGCAGATACTGTGGGAAAAACTACTGAAACTTAACAGTCAGCACAGGAATGATTTCATCCTCCACCATGTTTAAACTCAAAAACAGGTATCAAAAGTATTTCTGAATTTCCCAGTTGGAAATATGACTTTAGCAGCCGTTCATGTCCAATTTCCGAGCAGGAAACTCATATTTACGATATTTCTGATGAACTCACAAGAGTGACTTCACAACATAAACCTCAACAGACAGCACTATGCACGTGCTGCCTTCTAAGACTGCTTACTCTGGCAAAATCCTGTGTCTTCAGCGATCTGAGAGGATGCAAGTCAAGAAACATTGACAATGTCTCTGTATTTTCATGCTTATAGTATCAAACTCAAAGACAGCATATTTTAACCAGGATTTTACTATGAACGGGAGAAAGAAAGTGCACTGTGCCGTATGATGGAATAAGTCCTGCCGTTTTGAATAAAAGAGCCAATAGAACACAACAGACGATTCCAGAAGTATAAATCCCATTTGTTTTCTCCAGAGAAGTGATTTTAATGATAACCTATAAACCGTTAAAGACAGACCTACTGTGAGCTATGCGGTTGTTGAAGCCATCAGACTTCATTATTTCAAGTTAGTTTTGTAAATAATTAACAGCAGAATTCCTGGTGAAAAACTACATTACCCATGATTCTGCAGAGAAATCTCCACCAATCAGACAAGCAAATTGCTCCAAAAGAACCGCCCATTCCGATGAAGCACTGCAAATGAAGTAAATGAGTCATGTTGAATTATGTTTTGCAATTAATATAAATTATATTGTTTCTATATACACAATCAACATCTCTAAATCAATAGTTTTGTATTCCTCCATTGTTTTAAATTCAACTGTCATTTGCAATGCTTCATGGGATTGCAGTTCTTTCACTCATTAAAGTCATTATGTTCACAGTCTGACTTTTTGGTTGTTCAAATCAGAGTTTATAATGTTGTGATTGTCCTCGTAGCTGGTTGGTTTGGTTCACGTATTATACACTCTTAAAAATAAAGGTGCTTGACGATGCCATAGAAGAACCTTTTTGTCTAAATGGTTCCATAAAAGAGCCTTTAACATCTGAAGAACCTTTCTGTTTCACAAAAGCTTCTTTGTGGCGAAAGAACATTCTTTTTTTTTATAAATTATTATAAAAAAGATTATAAAAAGGTAAGAAAGAGATGGTTCTTTAAAAAACCTCTGACTGAATGGTTCTTTGTGGAACCAAAAATAGTTCTTCTGTGGCATTGCTGTGAAGAAGCTTTTAAGAAATTATATTTTTAAGAGTGTAATTCTTTAATGAAGACTTATTAAAATCCCTGTGGGAAAAATGAATGAGAAAAATACTTCTGGAACAAAATCTGCTGGAAAAATGCAGCGATACTCTCTATTAGTCATATTAACAAATGATTTGAAATCTGTTATTCAAATGTGAGTTTGGGAAGTTTTTGAGACGTTTGTATTTCTCCATTAAAGTAAAGAGTAGTTGTGCTGTATGTCTGTATTCAGAAAAACCATAGGTGAAATGTCACCTGGATGAGCGACTGCTTTTACTGTCCCATGAGGCCATTCCAACAATATTCATGCTATATAAAGCATACTTTTTGATACGGCTGCCAAGTAAGCTTCAAACCAAATGTAGTTCTCTTGAGCACTTCTCATTGAGCGTTTGAGTCACTCCAGCTTCCATTCTGCTCATCAGCCTATGAAGACAAAGCACAACCGATCACTGGAGTACTGAACAGAACTGTGTGTGTGTGTGTGTGTGTTCTGTGTACTATAACCTGATCCTAACACGGCAAGAACTAATGTTCTTCCTCTATTTCTGTCTTGTTTTCCGGTACAAATATCTAAACATCCTTAAATTAAGACATTTACTGAAGAAACAAAAGGACAGAAGATATTAAGTACTGCTCTCTGATAAATGTATCAACATTAAGTAGGCTTATGCTTTAAAAAAAAAAAACAAACAAAAAACTCTGAGCTCAGAAAAATAAACTTGATTCAAATGAAAACAGGATTATTTTTCTGACCACATTAGCAGATTGTCTATTAATTTTTTAGGAAACATTTCACTCAGTCATTTTGGTTTTCCAGTAAATGTATCTTGCTTTAAAACATTTAGATATTTGTATTGGAAAACAAGACAAAAATCCAGACAAACATCATTTCTTGCAATGAAAACAATTAAAAACATAAAAAAGGAGAACATTCTGAAAAGGAGGTTTTGGGAGGTTTTGTCATGTTTAACTCACTTTTGAGTATTTGACTCTGTTTAGTACAAGCACACAGAACATGATGACATCAGCATTACTAACAGCATTTCTTCTGCGTTGAAGTGAAATCAAAGGAATTCTGAATGAAATGAGCAGCAGATGGAAACAGACTAGAGCGCAGACAGACCAAACAAATCAGACACAGCCCATCTCACGGGATCTAAACAAATCATTCCACTCATGTTTGTTTGTCCGCCGGACTGACTTTACACCACCCACCCGCCGGACCGTCCTGATCACTGTCTGGATCTCTCTCCCACACACACTCCCACACACACACACACACACGTATGTTTTTGTGAATTGTGGGGACATCCCATAGGCGTAATGGTTTTTATATTGTACGGACCGTATTTTCTATTGCTCTACACCAACCCTACATCTAAACCTACACTCTTAAAAATAAAGGTGCTTCACAATGCCATAGAAGAACCTTTTTGTCTAAATGGTTCCATAAAGAACCTTTAACATCTGAAGAACCTTTCTGTTTCACAAAGGGTTCTTTGTAGCAAATAAGGTTCTTCAGATTATAAAAAGGTAAGCAAGAGATGGTTCTTTAAAGAACCTTTGACTGAATGGTTCTTTGTGGAACCAAAAATGGTTCTTCTATGGCATCGCTTGAAGAACCTTTTGAAGCACCTTTATTTTTAAGAGTGTACCCCTTACAGGAAACTTTCTGCATTTTTACTTTCTCAAAAAAAAATAATAATTCTGTGTGATTTATAAGCCTTTTGAAATGTGGGGACATGAGGTAATGTCCTCATAAGTCACCTTCTCCTTGTAATACCTATGTCATACCCATGTCATTATACAAATTTATGTCCTTATATGTCACAAAAACGCACACCCTCACACACACACACACACACACACACACACACACACACACACACACACACACACACACACACACACACACACTCACTCACGCACGCACGCACGCACATTTACATTACATTTACATTTAGTCATTTAGCAGACGCTTTTATCCAAAGCAACTTACAAATGAGGACAATGGAAGCAATCAAAACCAACAAAAGAGCAACAACATGCAAGCGATATGACAAGTCACGGTTAGCCTAACGCAGTACACTTAGCAAGTATTTTTTTTTCTTTTGCAAAGAAAACAAGTAGATAGAATATATAAAAGAAAGGTAGTGTTAGTTTTTCAAGAAAATCTAGCAGTTAGAGAATAAATATGCAATTGATAGAGGGTCAAGTGTGTGTGTTTTTTTTTTTTGTTTTTTTTTAATTAAAAGAAGGCAGATAGATAAAATAGAATTAGAATAGAGAGTGATAGAGTTAGAGGGTCAAATAAAGATGGAAGAGATGGGTTTTTAGCCGTTTCTTGAAGATGGCTAAGGATTCAGCTGCTTGGATTGAGTTGGGCAGGTCATTCCACCAGATGGGAACAGTTAATGAAAAAGTCAGTGAAAGTGATTTTGTGCCTTTTTGGGATGGCTCAATAATGTGGCGTTCACTTGCAGAACGCAAGTTTCTAGAGGGCACATAGGTCTGAAGTACTGAATTTAGGTAAAGGGGTGCAGAGCCAAAGGTGGTTTTGCACACACACACACACACACACACACACACACGGCATGCCTGACCAAGATCCATGTTGAATCTGAGGCCTGCACTGCAAAAAGTTATTCTTTTACTTAGTATTTTGTCTTGTTTTCTAGTATAAATATCAAAAAATTCTCAAATCAAGATGAATTTATTGTAGAAGTAACATGACCTAAGATATTATGTCTCTAAATTTTGTTAGTTTTTCCTTAAAACAAGCAAAAATATCTGCCAATGGGGCAAGAAAAATAATCTTGTTTAGCCTTTGAATAAAGATTAGTTTTCTTACCCCATTGGCAGATATTTAAAGATTAGTTTTCTTACCCCATTGGCAGATATTTTTGCTTGTTTTAAGCAAAAACTAACAAAATTTTGATTTTTTTTTTAGAAAACAAGACTTAAGGGAAAGGGAAAGGGAAAGGGAAAGGGAAGTGATGTTTGGCCAAGTATGGTGACCCATACTCAGAATTTGAGCTCTGCATTTAACCCATCCAAGTTCAGTTTACTTAAATGTCAAGTAAATTTATCTTGATTCAAGAATGTTTAGATATTTATACTAGAAAACAAGACAAAAATACTAATTAAGAAAATCGTTTTTTGCAGTGTGAATGTAGATTCTGCTGGATCACATGGTTCTCTGCTGCTTTGTCGTGTTAAAGGAAACACAGTAAGCAGATGAGCGGATATCTGAGCCAGATGATTAAAGCAGAATGAAAAGAGCGAGAGTTCAGCGAGTCTTTCATAGTCGCCCAGAGGCCAACAAACACGCTTCACACACAGATGCATCAGAGACGTTCCTCGCGGCAGCTTTTTCCAGGATTTCACTCCTTTGTGCTTCTGCTTCACCCTCCAGCCCTGAAACTGGAATTCTGTAAACATGAACAAAGAGCTGCGCTCGGCTTACTGAACACCCATCCACTTATATAAGCTCGACCCGCAGCCGCCGCTGCTCTCACACAGGCTTGTTGTTGCTGTTTGTGTTTGTTTTCAGTTGTCAAGTGTTTCTGAGAAGCTGAGATTCGTGGGAATGGATCGGATCTGTTTCAGTCTGATCTATTCCTGCGCAAGCATATATCAGTCAAGAACGGGTTGTATGTTGATTGTGGTGATTGAGCTGGTCGTTCGTGTGGTTTTGATGAAACCTTAAGTATGTTTCAGAAAGTACCTCGGTTTTTATTGTCATTTGGAGCTCAATTTCATACAGGGACATCCGGGTCCGGGTTTTCAGTCTTTTCCATTCCCTGATCCCTGGAGAGAGAAACTCCACTCCAAATGTTCCTGGAGAGAGAAAACAGAGCAGGAGGGAAATCAATCACATACAACACATCCATATTAACTCTGAAACACACACACACACACACACACATAAGCAGAGTTGTCCCCAATAGGGGTGTAGAAAACACCTAATATTCAGTAATATTACTAGTAATGTTATTTGAGGGCACTGACACGATCAGATAAGCACAAAATCTGAAATGAATTGATCTGAATAATGACACTATTGTGTTCTGTAGAGATGCTTTATAGCAGAAACTGAGTTTGTTCCATAATTGATGAATTTTGCAACATTAACACTTATTTTTTGTTTATCATAGTGAAGCTGCTTTGAAACAATCTATGGAAGCTTATTTCCACCACTGAATAAAAACAAGCAATTCTGAGTTTATATCTCGCTTTTTTCTCTTCTGACTTTTTACACTATATTCTGAGTTTATCTCATAATTCTAAATTTATATCTCAATTTTGAATTTATATTTCATAATTCTGAGTTTATATCTCAATTCTTAGTGTATATCTTGCAATTCTCAGTTTATATTATAATTCTGAGTTGAAATCTCATAATTCTGAATTCATATTTGAAAATTCTGAATTTATATCACATAATTCTAAGTTTATATCATGCAATTTTGACTTTTCTCACAATTCTGAGTTTGGCTTGCAATTTTCAGTTTATATCTCATAATTCGGAGTTTATATTTATATCTCATAATTCTGAGTTTATATCTCATAATTCTGAGTTTACATAGCATAATTCTTAGTTTATATCTCATAATTCTGAGTTTATATCTTGCAATTTTGACTTTTCTCACAGTTCTGAGTTTGCCTTGTAATTTTCAGTTTATATCTCATCATTCGGAGTTTATATTTATATCTCATAATTCTGAGTTTATATCACATAATTCTAAGTTTATTTCTTGCAATATTGAGTTTTCTCACAATTCTGAGTTTGTCTTGCAATTTTATATCTCATAATTATGAGTTTATATCTTGTCTATATCTTTAAATTTGGACTTTTCTCACAATTCTGAGTTTGTCTTGCAATTTTCATATCTTATAATTCTGAGTTTATATTTATATCTCATAATTCTGAGTTTATATCTCATAATTCTGAGTTTATATCTCATAATTCTGAGTTTATATCTTGCAATTTTGACTTTTTTCTCACAATTCTGAGTTCATATCTCATAATTCTGGGTTTATATTGCATAATTCTGAGTTTATATTTTGCAGTTTTGACTTTTCTCATAATTCTGAGTTTATATCTCATAATTCTGAATTTATATTTCATAATTCTGAGTTTATGTCTCAGTTCTGAGTTTATATCTCATAATTCTGAATTTATATTTCATAATTCTGAGTTTATGTCTCAGTTCTGAGTTTATATCTTGCAATTGACTTTTTTCTCTGAACTGTGGTGAAAAAAACAAGCTTCCATAACATTATGCATTGTACAAAGTGCTATATTAATAAATGTGACTTTACTTGAATTGACTGAATATCAGTTTCTGACACACTGCTTGTCCACTCAAGCTAACTCTTATAATGAAAGTTAGTGCATGCTGGCTGCTTTATCAACTCAGGTCAGAAATAATTCAGTGTCATTATTCATCATATTAAACGGAACCATCAGTTTCCAATCATATTTCTCTTCAGACGTTAAACTCTTCGCTCTGAATTGCCAGTGACGTTTCTTTCCACTGCGTCTGGCCTTCATCACAACTCATAATTCTCCAGAAGAGTCTGATTGTGAGGGACTTTAAAGAGCTCGATTCTCAGTATCAGTCAAAGCTTCTTTCATAAGCTATTGAGTTTTTCAAAAACCACGACAGGGCAAATTCACATGAATCTGAACGTGAGGTTCCTCATAAACGGCCCCTGGAGCTCCAGCACAACTGGTGTCAATTAGCAGACATTCAGTGACTCTCCTCACATGACAGACGAGCCTCCAGCAGCTCCAGACGACACACACTGTTTGGACAGGTGGTCTTCACTAACTAACCTTCACTAACCCACCGACCGCTGCTCGCTTTCAGGGCATTTCATCGGCGCTGGCGAGTGAAAGCGGAGTGTGTTTACTGTAACTAACTCAGATTCCCTCGACAACAAAAGCTTTTCTGTAGATCTGCCAACGGAGATGTTTCTCATGACCTCCTCCAGTCCCTGATGAGTTCATGACGTTCCTGAGACGCTCCTCTAGAGACACACAGATAGAGACACAGACACATGTATGGGGTTTAATTACACATGTGGGAATAACTGATAGCGGCTCCATCTCCTCCCAAACACATACATTCCCATATAAGGCTGTTCATTCAGAGTCATAAGAGGATCTGCTCATCTTCTACATGCCTCATATCTTTGAGAACATACAGTGCTGATGCGTTTCCAGCACAGATGAGCCCAGATGATCCATGATAGTTTGACATTTGCATTTCCTTGCATTTCTCAGTTGAATTTCAATAAAGTCATAGTGCATTCAGACCCACAGTAATACATGCAAATGTTATGATTTTAAAATGTTTTTGAAAGGCTCTTCTGCTGACCAAGGCTGCGTTTATTTGATCAAAAATACAGTAAAAATTGTGAAATGTAATTTTAATTCAAAATGTTTTCTAAGTGAATATCTATTAAAATGTTATTTATTTCTGTGATCAAAGCTGAATTTTCAGCATCATTACTCCAGTCTTCAGTGTCACATGATCCTTCAGAAATCATTCTAATATGCTGATTTGCTGCTCAATTATTATTGTTATTAAGTTATTAATAATGCATCTTATTATCAATGTTAATTACATTAGCTAGCATGAACTAACAATGACACATACTTTATTCATTTCAAACGTTATAAACACATTATTAAGATTAAACGTTGTTTCGTTAATGCACTGTGAACTAATATTTTTATGAACTAACATTAACAAAAGTTAATACTGGAACAATATAGTGCTCATTGCATCAACTAATGTTAACAAACAAGACCTTGTTGTAAAGTGTTACCAGTTTCCCATGTTTTCGGTGCACGCTAATGGGAGGCACGTGAAGTTCCTGCAGTCAGTAAATTATAAGCAGACGTGGGGATTCATGAGCTGGACTTGAGTCACGCTGAACGGCTCTTTGTGAGTAAGATAGGAGTTAGTCTCACTTTTTGGAGGTCAGAAGGGTCACACATGAACCACTTTCCTCTTTCTGAGCAACAGCACTACATTCTGACAGAGCTGTGAGTTCACTATGATTAAGCAGCTCAGTCTCATCTCATCTACGGCTCCTTCTGTCTGTCCTTGAGAAAAGGAGAAACATGTCTCTGGAATTATCACAGTGTTAAACAGATCATCAACAGATTGAGCATCTTCTGAAGAAATATGAATGCAGTTACCATTCTCAGCTCACCGCTGTGATGCTGGGGAGCCATATGGGTACCAGGGTGTTGACAAGTGGTTGCTAGGATGTTTCTGTGATTTTCAGTGTTGCTATGTGGTTGGCAGGGTGTTGTTATGGTTACCAGGGTGTTTCTATGGCTTTTCTGTGTTGCTATGTGGTTGCCAGAGTATTTCTACTGTTAACAGGGTGTTGCTGTTGTTGCCAGGGTGTTTCTATGGTTTTCTGTGTGTTGCTTTGTGGTTGCTGGGGCGTTGTTATGCAGTTTGCAGGGTTATTCTATTGTTACCAATGTGTTTCTATGGTTTTCTCTGTTTTAATATGGTTACCTGGGTGTTATTATGTAGTTGCCAGGGTTTTCCTATCGTTGCCAGGGTGCTGTTATAGTTACCAGGGTGTTGCTACAGTTGCCAGCATGTTGTTAAGGTTACCATGGTGCTGTTATTGTTGGCATGGTGTTGCTATGTGTTTGCCAGGGTGTTACAATGGTTGCCAGGATGTCGTTATGGTTGGCATGGTGTTGCTATGTGTTTGCCAGGGTGTTGCTATGGTTGCAAGGATGTTGTTATGGTTGCCAGGGTGTTACTATGGTTCCAGGGTGTTGCTGTGGTTGCCAGAATGTTGTTATGGTTGTCAGGGTGTTACTATGGTTCCAGGGTGTTGCTATGTGTTTGCCACGGTGTTACTATGGTTGCCAGGATGTTGCCTATGGTTTCCAGGGTTTCCAGGTTGCCTATGGTTTCCAGGGTGTTGCTATGGCTGCCAGGTGTTGTTATGGTTGCCAGGGTTTTGCCATGGTTGCCAGGATGGTGTTATGGTTGCCAGGGTGTTGTTATGTGGTTGGTAATTGCTTGTGATGCCCCTCATTTTGGATGAAAGTGTCTGCTGAATGAATGAATGAATGAATGAATGAATGTGAATTGTGTAAACTCATTCTGGGTGGATGTGTGGAGATCATGAGTCTGATGTGAGGAATCACTCACACGACTAGTTCTATGACTAATTAAAGCATTTTTTTGGATCTCTGCTGGCTGACGTCAAGACGAAGGCACAATGTTTTGGCAGTAAATGTTTTTGTTCTTCTGAAATGTCTGTAATGAGAAACGACAGAAACACAAACCATCTGATCTACAAACCATAAAGCAACATCTGGAGAAAGACCTTCAGATGGTTTCAATTTTCTCATGTTCTTCACACAAAAAAACAAATCATAAAGCCGCTTGACACACGGACAATTAAACATATTATATATCTATAAAATAAAGAAATGCGTTCCTCTCCACAATTAAAAACATCATGAGCCCTGATGATCCCACAGACACATTTAAAACAACACCAGAAACCACACTCATAACAGCCGCTGTGTGTGTTAGAGAGGAATCTCACCTTTGATCTCTGATGAACAATAACATATGTGTGTGTGTGGTCTCAAGGTTACACACACATTCTTGCATTCTCTCCATAGGCGTAATGGTTTTTATACTGTACAAACTGTATTTTCTATCCCCTTACACCTAAACCTACCCCTCACACAAAACTACTGGCATTTTAGATTCTCAAAACACTTCATTCTGTGTGATTTATAAGATAGTTTCCTCATGGGGACCAAAAAAATGTCCCCACAAAGTTAAAATTTACTGCTATTACTATGCTTGTGGGGACATTCGTTTGTCATAACATAGTGAATACCAGCACACACACACACACACACACACACACACACACACACACACTCTAGCAGCGCATTTCTGACATCAATAACAAGATTCCAGACAGAATGGTTGCAGTTGTTTGGCTGCAGACGAGACGAGGACGAGCTCTATAAATACACAGCATGCTTGACACAGAAAAGAATCTGCTGCTATAAACACTGAATGCTCCGTTTAGTCTCAACGATTAAAACACATACGCACCATCAGTGTTGAGCCAGACTCAGACTCTGCTGGGTTTATAGGATTCCTCTGGGATTTGAGTAAATGTTCTTTCATTAAACACGGAGACGTCACTATTGACCCCTAAAAAACTGACCAAAAACGTCCCCAGAATGATTTAAATGTAATGATATTAATTAGAATGCCTAATTTTTTATTTTATTTATTTATTTTTCCAGGAAGGTTCCATTGAGATAAAAGGAAATCTCTTCTTTCAGGGAGCCCTGGCCAAGATGACCATACAAAAGACAAAATTAACACACAAGACAAAATGATATATGCCCAACAATCAACAAATGAATTAAAACAGCAACAAGGGTTCCTTCATTATGCACTGCAAAAAGTTTTTTAAAAGTGTTCAAAGAGGGAATAACTGAAGAGGTGCAACATTAAACTGATTATATCTATCTATCTATCTATCTATCTATCTATCTATCTATCTATCTATATATATATATATATATATATATATATATATATATATATATATATATATATATATATATATATATACACACACACACACACACACATACATACATATAACCACAGAAGCATCAGAGGAAAACGTCAACTTCAGTGGGAGGCTCTTCTCCTGGAGTCACGAAACTTGAGAAACCCTTCAGTGCACACTAGTTCCTCAAGGGCACTTACTGGTACTTTTGAAGGGCTTCACCTCAGTGTTTCTGCAGAACGAGCCGCTCGCTCATATCTAACACTCACAGACTGTCTGAAACATCCCACAAACCACACACACACACGCAGTCTCAGAATCAGATCGACACTTCCTGTCTTCAGATGAAGCGAATGAGTCACTGGTCTATATTCACTTAATCTCCAAACAATAACATCAGTTTATAAGGCTATATTTGTCCAGATGATCAAATGTCACATACAATAATTCATAATCATCTGATTTGTTCATCTCATGACGAATGTGGGAAACTGAAGCTGTGAGAGAAACACAACAGCGGCTCCTCTGAGGGGATTTCATTGAGGATATAAAATTCATTTCATATTTAAATGGAGATTATTACACTCACAGTCAGAAATCAGCATGTACAGTCATTAAATACGAATTTTAGCATTCACAACTCACCACTGTGATGCTGGAGTGACCAATGTGTTTCTACACGCATGAGACGTGCAAAAACTAAATTATTATATTGAAGGAAGCTGATTAAACTTAATGTGACTTCTACTGTTATTTTCCCAAGTAACAAGTGTGAAAATCTCTTGTGGTTACAACACTGCCCAAAAAAAAAAAGAAAAAGAAAAAAGTCCTTGTTATACATTTAAGTACTGAGTAATATTAATTAACTACACGTTATATAAGTAGGGTTAGGATTAGGGTTACTTGTATGTAATTATGCATAATTTATTGTTATTTTAATAGGAAGCATATGTAACATGTAACAAGGACACCTTAAAATAAAGTGTTACCAGACTTCCTCAGTCTTTTTGTCTAGCTTTCCAGTATAAATATCTACAATTTTTACAATAATTTACTGGAGATGCAAAATGACAGAAGTCGTCTTGAATTCTGAGAAACTAAAAATTAATATAAAAATATCCTTATTTTTCACTTTGGATTAAGCTGAATTTTCTGACTCCATTGGCAGATATTTGTTCTTGTTTTGATCATAAACTCGCTTAATTTTTTGATATTTGTCTCATAAAACAAGAATCTCAATTCATTATGATATTCAGTGAAGACAAAAAAATAAATAAATAACTACTCTGACACAGAAACATGCGACAATCATGTTCAGAGCTGATGGGAGAAACACCTGTCATCATCATCATCGTCGCTCCTGAGAAACTGTGTGAACAGAAGCAGATCAAGAGGAGTGACTCTGCTTTCAGTGTGAACATGAGAGACTTCTGCTGCTGAACGAGCAGAAATGATAAATGCCAAACGTACACTGGAAAAATGATTTTTCAAAGTAAAAAGATTACTGGAGTGTTTTGTGTGATTTCACTTCATGTTTAATTCAGCATTACTTGTCGTTTTTGTAATCTGTGATGTTTTAGTATCACTGAGATACTACTGTTTTTATTAATACTTTGAATCAGTTTTTATTTTTCATTTTCTATTTTCATTTTAAAATTTCAGTAATTTTGTAGTGTTTTTAGTTTAATTAATTTATTTGTTTATTTTAGTATATCAAATTAAACTAAATGAAAATGAGAAATGTTGCCTTGGCAACTAGCTGAAATAAAAAGTTAGATTTTATTTCAGGTATCATTTATTTTATTTCAAGTAATGACAACATGGTAACACTTAAAGCCTTTAGTATAATGCATTATAAAGGTATTCATGCAGTGTAATTCATTATATCTTTTCATAAGTAATTGTAACCAAAGTTTAAATGCATTATAATATTTAAAGTCTGTCATGTGTTTTTGTCTGTCATGTGTTTTAATGCATCATACTTTCTAAAGGTGTGATGAATGAATAGATATGTATTACAGTGCATTATACAATTATTCATGAGATTATACCATGCATTATAAACTGCATCATAAGGCATAATTAATGCATTAAAATACTTCTATAATACATTATATATATATATATATATATATATATATATATATATATAAAGGATGATACAAATAGTGGAGTACATTTTACAAGAGAATACTTGTCCAGTTTTTCTACTTAAAATCATGTTAAAACTTCATGTTTAATTTAATGTGTTACTTGCCATTTCTTTGTTTGTGAAATTTGCAAGCAACTCCTGCGTGAAAACAGCTTCTACATCAAATTTCTGTCATTGTAATGCTTCATATCTTTTCATAAACACTTGTTACCAAAGTTAAAATGCATTTTAATATTTGCAGATTCGTTTCATCTGAAATTGGTTGTTTGTCATGTGTTTTAATGCATTATTCTTAAATGTTTAACAATGAATGAATGTTCTAAATGTTTAACAATGAATAGATATGTATAATAACTGTGGTTATGATTATTCATGAGATCATACAGTGCATTATAATGCGCATTACAAGGCATAATTAATGCATTAAATACTTTTAAGTGAAGTGTTACTGGAAATGTTGTAATGGTTTTAATGTTGGTTTGTTGTAGTTAACGACCCTGTCTGTGAAAGTTACTAGCAATTTCTGAGGGAAAACTTTCTACATACATTTTTTGTTTTCAGCGGCGCGAAGAAACAAACTCCCAGCTGCTGTGTTTCACAAATCAGCGTCATTCTTCCAGGAGGAACAGAAATACGAGCGTCCAAAGCAAACACGCAGACTCTGCTCATAAATTCAGGCTGGAGGAACGCAGAAGGGCCTCTGATTGGAGCCACATGGGGCCGAGTCCAGCTCAGGCTCGTCTCCTTCTACTTTCTCTCTATATGTGACCCTGGAGCACAAAAGCAGTCATAAGTAGCACAGGTATATTTGTAGCAATAGCCAACAATTATCAATTTTTCTTTTATGCCTTTTTCTTTTTAAGCCTTCAAAATGGTCTCTCAGTTTGGTTCACTAGGCTACACAATCATGGGGAAGACTGCTGATCTGACAGTTGTCCAGAAGACAATCATTGACACCCTTCACAAGGAGGGTAAGCCACAAACATTCATTACCAAAGAAGCTGGCTGTTCACAGAGTGCTGTATCCAAGCATGTTAACAGAAAGTTGAGTGGAAGGAAAAAGTGTGGAAGAAAAAGATGCACAACCAACCGAGAGAACCACAGCCTTATGAGGATTGTCAAGCAAAATCGATTCAAGAATTTGGGTGAACTTCACAAGGAATGGACTGAGGCTGGGGTCAAGGCATCAAGAGCCACCACACACAGACGTGTCAAGGAATTTGGCTACAGTTGTCGTATTCCTCTTGTTAAGCCACTCCTGAACCACAGACAACGTCAGAGGCGTCTTACCTGGGCTAAGGAGAAGAAGAACTGGACTGTTGCCCAGTGGTCCAAAGTCCTCTTTTCAGATGAGAGCAAGTTTTGTATTTCATTTGGAAACCAAGGTCCTAGAGTCTGGAGGAAGGGTGGAGAAGCTCATAGCCCAAGTTGCTTGAAGTCCAGTGTTAAGTTTCCACAGTCTGTGATGATTTGGGGTGCAATGTCATCTGCTGGTGTTGGTCCATTGTGTTTTTTGAAAACCAAAGTCACTGCGCCCGTTTACCAAGAAATTTTGGAGCACTTCATGCTTCCTTCTGCTGACCAGCTTTTTAAAGATGCTGATTTCATTTTCCAGCAGGATTTGGCACCTGCCCACACTGCCAAAAGCACCAAAAGTTGGTTAAATGACCATGGTGTTGGTGTGCTTGACTGGCCAGCAAACTCACCAGACCTGAACCCCATAGAGAATCTATGGGGTATTGTCAAGAGGAAAATGAGAAACAAGAGACCAAAAAATGCAGATGAGCTGAAGGCCACTGTCAAAGAAACCTGGGCTTCCATACCACCTCAGCAGTGCCACAAACTGATCACCTCCATGCCACGCCGAATTGAGGCAGTAATTAAAGCAAAAGGAGCCCCTACCAAGTATTGAGTACATATACAGTAAATGAACATACTTTCCAGAAGGCCAACAATTCACTAAAAATGTTTTTTTTTTATTGGTCTTATGAAGTATTCTAATTTGTTGAGATAGTGAATTGGTGGGTTTTTGTTAAATGTGAGCCAAAATCATCACAATTAAAAGAACCAAAGACTTAAACTACTTCAGTCTGTGTGCACTGAATTTATTTAATACACGAGTTTCACAATTTGAGTTGAATTACTGAAATGAACTTTTCCACGACATTCTAATTGCACCTGTATATCAAAACTTAATTTTTGATTAGTGATATGCATTGCTAAGAACTTCATTTGGACAACTTTAAAGGTGATTTTTTCAATATTTAGATTTTTTTTTGCACCCTCAGATTCCAGATTTTCAAATAGTTGTATCTCAGCCAAATATTGTCCTATCCTAACAAACCATACATCAATGGAAACCTATTTAGTCAGAAATTAACCTCAATTTCAAAAATCTGACCCTTATGACTGGTTTTGTGCTTCAGGGTCATGCATGATCTTCAGCGTGTTTTCTCAGTGTGATCTGGGACGTCCCGAGCAGCTTCACTTCATTGGCCCGCTGGAAGATTCTCACCTTTACAACTTCTTCAAACTCGGCCGTTCCCCTTCAGCTCGTCTGAGGCCGGCGCTATTATTAACAGCAGATGGTCATCTTCAGTCGCAGGGGTTTTCCAGCATCTGACTGTAGTCCATCTGAAACTGAAACTGAAAGTCCGGCATCTGGTGGATCCCAACGACTATTTGCATTAAACACATTAAAGCTTTATTTATAGCGCTTTAAAAGCAAAACACACACGGATGAATTCATCCTGGGGAACTTATTCTGAGCTCATATCTCATGATGAAATACAGCAAGTGCTATTATTATACAGTTAGAAACTGTTTTTTAAAAATATATTATTTTCTTTTTTATTTTAAGATAAAGTTTTAGTAATTCTGCTTCAGTTTTTGTGTTTTTTATTAACCTTTTTTAAAATGTCTATATTGTTGTTTTATTTAGAATTGTATTTCTTTATTATGATTTAACTTATATTATGTTAAGTTAAACAAATGAAAAATTTAAATGAAAATTTAAATATTGATTTATTTTAAGGATTTATTTTATTTCCTTTAGTTTATTAGATTTGGATCAATTAAAAGGTAACGTAAATAAAAGTTATTTTTACTATAATAGTTTACTATTTTAACTAGTTTACTATAATAACCCTGCTAACAGCAAACAAAAACACAGTAAGGCTGATTCAGTGTCATTATATAAAGAATATAAAGCAGTTTAATCACTTTAACTTAAAATTAGCATGCATAACTACCATTTTCATTTTCATTTTAGTTAACATTGCAGTATTTTTTTTTTCATTTTAATTTTTTTAAGTCTACAGTTTTTATTAATTTTTATTTCAGTTTTAGTTTTATTTATAAATACAAGTATATTATTTAAGCAACATTAACTATAATGCCAATGAACTATAATAACCCTGCTCATTGCAAACATAAAACTACAGAAAGAGCAACTGAATATCATTATTATTCTACAGAATACACTGATAGCTTAATCACTTCAGTTTAAAATGCATGCACAACTATCGGTACATATTGTGACTTCATTGTTCTCATAGAGTCAGAGTAATTATTATTAGTTGTAGAGTAATGGTTATGGTTTTTGTGTGAACGTATCACGCGGATGAGAGAATCAAAGCCTTGTTACGCCCGACTGAACAAACGCATTACGCAACATGCCAATTACTTCTGAGAAAACAAATTAGTTTAATGAGCAATTACATAAACTATGCATTTCTGAGAAAATGAAAGGACGTGAGGAGAAGAGAGAAATCACCAGGAGTTCGACTGCAGACCAGCGAGATCCCCTCCGGCCCATCTGCAGAAATTACACTGCCATTCAAATACACAATACATTTGTTTCGTAAGGCCCTAAAAACATATTTTTTGTTGTACATGTATCTGTAACACGTATTTGTTAAACTTTTAATAAGCTGTTGTTGAATTCATTAATGAGACATTAATTAAACCATTCAAAACAATTCAGAAAAATGAAAATCGAAACAAAATTTGATTTGGTAAAAAATAAAACAAAAATAAAATGTATTTCAAAGGGTCCTAAAATTGTATATATTTTTTTTTTTGTTACATTTTGAATGAATTGTTAAATTGTTTAAGCCCATCATGCTTTCAATTAATTAGACATGCTTTTTGTTTATTCAAATTTAATTAGACCATTATAATGAAATCCAGAAAAATTAAAACCAAAAACACAAAATTTGGTAAAAAATAAAACAGAATTTGAGGAAAAATAAAATGTATTTCATATGGACTTAAAAATGTTGTTAAACTTTTAATTGCTGTTAAATTGTATAAGTTTCATGATTTCAATTAATTAAGACATGCCTTCCGATTAATTAATTAATTAGTGCTGTCAAACGATTAATTGCATCCAAATTAAAAGTTTTTGTTTACATAATATGTGTGTACTGTGTATATTTATGTATGTATAAATACAAACACATGCATGTATATATTTAAGAAAAATATGCTATGTTTATATAGTAAATATATTTATATAATACAAAATATAATTTAAATAAAAAAAAAAAAAAAATATATATATATATATATATATATATATATATGTGAATATTTTCAAAATATATACTGTATGTGTGTGTATTTATATATTTATATATATATATATATATATATATATATATATATATATATATTTATATAATACAAAATATAATTTAAATATAAATATATATATATATATATATATATATATATATATATGTGAATATTTTCAAAATATATACTGTATGTGTGTGTATTTATATTTATATATATATATATATATATATATACACATACACGTATAAATAAAAACAGTACACATACATATAGTATATAAACAAAACCTTATTTTGGATGTGATTAATCGTTTGACAGCACTATAATTAATCTTTTAATTAATTATTAATCCATTAAAATATCCAGAAAATGTAAACTGAAAACAGAATTTGAGAAAAAAAAAAACCCTAATTTGAGGAAAAATAAAATGCATTTTTTAAGGCTCAGTTTTTTTAAATAATAATAATAATGATAATAATAATTTTTAAAATAACTTTTAGTAAAATAAAACAGAAAGAAATGGAATTTTAGGGGAAAAAAAAAAGAGACTTGAATTGAAGTGATATGGATTTGACGGCACTTACTCTATCAGAACCTAATCTGAATAAAGACACTATTGTGTTCTGTAGAGCTGCTCTACAGCGGAGATTAAATGTGCTTTCCTTGAGAAAGTGAAACGACACGGAAGAGATGAAGATTCAAATGAGGCTCTGTCCCAGAGCAGCTCGATCCGTAAGGACAGCAGGAAAGTCCCAGCGTCCCCTGACATCTCTGCCCACTTCAGAGGAGCGGAATCCACCCAGAAACACACACACACACACCACCGCACGTTTGTTTCCATTACAATGAGGAGTTGCAGGGAAACTCGGTCCTTACAATGACACTGGTACTTTCCACACACACGCACGCACGCACACACACCTGTGGCCACGCCCGTCCTCAGCCCCGCCCCCCCCTCACCTGTGCAAACACACGCACAATCACAGCACACAACAGAGCTTTGTAGTAAAGTTTATGAGTTAAAATGCTGAGCGTTACATCCATCCAGCACAAACGAGACTCAAACGAGACACATGAGCGAGGGCACAAATGCTAGTTACACCAATCAGGGAGCAGAACACAAGCAGAGGCGGAGTCACGAAATGTCCTGATGAAGCAGCGCTCATCATCATCATCTGGAAGGTTCCAGTCTTTCAGCTCTAATTAAAACTATAAATTAAAGGGACAGTGCACCTAAAAATGATCACTCTGTCATCAATCAATCACCATGAGGTTGTTCCAAACCTGTATGAATATTTTGAAGTATGTTGGTAAACACTGCTGGTAACCATTGACTTTCATTGTATTTTTTTACTACTATGAAAGTCAATGGCTACCGTCAACTGTTTGGTAATACACATTCTTCAAAATATCTATTCAGATTTTTAACAGAAATTATATTTCAAGGCCCTGTGAAATATCTTGTATGAATTGTTAAACACAAAAGAAGATTTTTTTGGTCCCCATTGACTTCCATAGTACTTTTTCCCTACTATGAAAGTCAATGGCAACCATCAACTGTTTGATTACACGTTCTTCAAAATATATATATATGGTTAAACACAAATTACATTTTAGGCCCAATGAAATATTTTCTGTTATCTTCAACAATTTATATATCTATTAAGAATGTTGGTAACCAAATACTTGCTGGTAGCCATTGACTTTCACAGTATTTTTCCCTAGTATGGAAGTCAATGGCTACCAATGGCTGTTTGTTTACCAACATTCTTCTAAAAATCTTTTGTGTTCAACAGAAGAAAGAATCTCGTGCATGTCTGATCAACTTGAAGGCGAGTAAATGAAGACAGAATGACTATTTTTTGGTGAACTGTCCCTTTAAGTAGAAATCAACACAAACTTTCCTATCGTTCCGTCAGGAATCGGATTCTCCATAAAGTAAGGTTTCGCTCTACAGCACAAACTCACTGCATGATTCTCTATACAGCAGTGATAAAGCACAAACAGAAGGTCTTTCTCCTTTGAACAAATCAAATCCGCACTCTTCACTGCGATTGGTCAGCCATGGGGCTGGTCGCCGCCCCCTCGTCGTTGCTGCTGTCCACTTCCTGTTCCATGGCGGCCTCCTCGTCCAGACGCTGGCTGGTGTAGTCGGTGATCTCCAGAAAGCCGCTGGGCTCCACAACCACGTTTGATTGGCTGGAATCAGGCATGATGGAGTACTGCGGGATCACCTGACCACAAACACACATCACATGACCTCAGCAACATCAAAACAGGCACAAAATGGAATTAATTTACTGTATAGGGTACAACGGGGCTAAAAACGCCTTTGATATTATTTTCCTCTAAACCACTAGATGGCACAAAAACGTGGCGTAGCGCTTTCCAAAACATTCGCTTTTCAAGATGCACGTGCAAATTTGGCAAAGTTGATTCTGTGCTTACTTGATCTAATATTTTATGTTTTTTAAAATGTAGATTTAAGCTGCAAATGAGAATCGCTAAAATTAATGCATATATTATGAGACAAGGGTCTTAACGATTTTCAGTTTTGTTTAAGATAATTAAAGCAACGGTTTTTAAATAACGAAAGAATATGTAAAAGTACACAGCAAAAAAAATATTCTCTTAGTATTTTTGTCTTGTTTTAAAGTCAGTGGCTACCGTCAACTGTTTGGTAACATATTTTTCAAAGTATATATTTAGTTTCTTTTTTCTTTTTTTTTTTTTACAAAAATGAATGGTATGCCCCTATGAAATATCTTCTGTTGTCTTCAACAATTCAGATATATTTTAAGGATGTTGGTAAACAAATATTTGCTACAAGCAAAAATATCTGCCAATGGGGCAAGAAAAATCATCTTGTTTAGCCTTTGAATTAAGATAATTTTTCTTACCCCATTGGCAGATATTTTTGCTTGTTTTAAGCAAAAACTAACAAAATTGATACTTTTTTTTTTTTAGAAAACAAAACTTAATATCTTAAATCATTTTACTTGTCAAGTAAATGCATCTTGATTCAAGAATGTTTAGATATTTAAACTAGAAAATAAAAAAAATAATTAGTTAAATTGTATATGTTTTATGATTACAATTAATCAGACTTGCGTTCCGATTATTAAAATTTAATTAATCCATTATAATGGAGTCCAGAAAAATTTAAATTGGAAACAATAAAAAATGAAAAAGTAAAAGCATTTCAGAGGGCCCTAAATATTTAATATTTGCTAAACTAAATATTTGAATATTTATATATTTATATTTATAATACTTATATTAAATATTTGGCAAAAATATTTGTCTTTTAATAAATTGTTGTTAAATTCCATAAGTTTCATTATTTTAATTAATTAGACATGCTTTTTGTTTACAAAAATGTAATTTTACCATTAAAAAGTAATCCATGAAAAATGAGAACAGAAAAAAAAAAAAAAAAAACAGAATCCAGAAAAATTAAAACTGAAAAGAGTGAATTTGGAAAACAAAATAACAAAATGAACAGAATTCAACAGACATTCTGGAGGAGAACCTGATGGAGTTTAGTTTCCTCACTACGGTCACCTTTGGCTTGCTCAGCTCGGTCAAAAGACAATATTCAGTATTATCACTGATTTGATGGCATTGACACCATCAGGTGAGAACGTGAACTTAACTGATCTGAATAAAGACTATTGTGTTACGTGGAGCTGCTTTACAGCTGAAAGTTTGTCACACTGCTAAAAATTATCCTCCTCCCTAGTATTTTTGTCTTGTTCTCTAGTATAAATATCTATAAATCTTTGAATCAAGATGAATTTACTGTACAAGTAAAACGACTAAAGATATCATGTCGTGTTTTCTGTAAAAAATATCAAAATTTTCTTAGTTTTTCCTTAAAACAAGCAAAATGTTAATACATCAAGACAAAAATACTAAGAGAATAATTTTTTGCAGTGCACATACAGTTGTTGTATGCAGAATGTGCAAAATGTTAATAATTGAAACAAAATAAGAGGGATCATGACAATTGCATGTTATTTTTTATTTAGTACTGTCCTGAATAAGCTATTTCACATAACAGAAGTTAAAATATTCTCCACAATACAAAATAATAACTGAATTTATAAAAATGACCCCGTTCAAAAGTTTACACACCCTTGAATCTTAATAATCTGTGTCGTTTCCTGGATGATCCACAACTGTCTTTCTGTTTTGTGATAGTTTTTCATGAGTCCCTTGTTGGTCCTGAGCAGTTCAACTGCCTGCTGTTCTTCTGAAAAATCCTCCAGCTCCTGCACATTCTTTGGTTTTCCAGCATCTTCTACATATTTGAACCCTTTCCAAAAGTGACTGTATGATTTTGAAATCCATCTTTTCACATTGAGGGCAATTGAGGGACTCATACACAACTTTTACAAAAGGTGAAAACATGTACTGATGCTCAAGAAGCCAACACAATGCATTAAGAGCCAGGGGGTGAAAACTTTTGAACAGGATGATGACGTGTAAATTTTTCTTATTTTGTTTAAAGATCACATATTTTTAATTTTCTACTGCACTTAAGAAGCTACATAAATAGTTAAATGTTTCCCAGAAGACAAAATAAGTACAATTTACCCTGATCATCCAATTCAAAATGTTTTCACCCCCCGTCTCTAAATGCATTGTGTTGCCTTCTTGAGCATCAGTAAATGTTTTCACCTTTTGTAATAGCTGTGTATGAGTCCCTCAATTGTCCTCAATGTGAAAAGATGGATCTCAAAATCATACAGTCACTTTTGGAAAGGGTTCACATATGCATAAGATGCTGGAAAACCAAAGAATGTGCAGGAACTGGAGGATTTTTCTGAAGAACAGCAGGCAGTTGAACTGCTCAGGACCAACAAGGGACTCATGAACAACTATCACAAAACAGAAAAACAGTCGTGGATCATCCAGGAAATGACACACAGTATTAAGATTCAAGGGTATGTAAACTTTTGAACGGGGTCATTTTTATAAATTCAGTTATTATTTTGTCTTGTGGAGAATATATAAACATCTGTTATGTGAAATAGCTTATTCACGACAGTATTAAATAAAAGCAATATTCAATTTTCATGATCCCTCTTATTTTGTTAAAATAATTAACATTTTCCATATTCAACAAGGGATATGTAAACTTATGAGCACAACTGTATGTGATGAAGTTTGCATCACTGATTCTGTTATTTTCCTGAGATGTTTCTTTGAAGTGATCTGTGTTGTATCAAGCGCTACACTGCAAAAAATGATTCTCTTAATATTTTTGTCTTGTTTTCTAATATAAATATCTAAACATTCTTGAATCAAGATGCATTTACTTGACAAATAAAATGATTTAAGATACTAAGTCTTTTGTTATTAAAAAAAAAAGTAAAACAAGCATAAATATCTGCCAGTGGGGCAAGAAAAATCATCTTTAAATCAAGATTATTTTTCTTACGCCATTTTCAGATATTTTTGCTTGTTTTAAGGAAAAACTAACAAAATTTTGATATTTTTTACAGAAAACAAGACATATGTCATTTTACCTGTCAAGTAAATGCATCTTGATTCAAGAATGTTTAGATATTTATACTAGAAAACAAGTCAAAAACACTAAGTAAGAGAATAATTTTTTGCGGTGTACAGAAGTAAAGCTGAGCTGGAGCACCTGTATGATGTCCAGGTCTTTGCTCTTGACGCGGCTGAAGGCTCCATGAGCGAGCGTCTGTTTGGAGCTGCTGATGAGCGGCGAGGCGCTCTGTGTTTTGGTCAGCGGACCGCAGTCACTGGATGAGTCCACCACCATGGGCTCGGCGCTGGGGTCGATCTCCGCCTCCATCATGGAGATCTTCAGGATGTCCGAGACGGAGGTCTTCTCTGCCGCTGAGCGACTGGAGCTGGACTCTGGCTGGAGCTTGACGGATGCCTCGCCGCTGCTGGACACCGGGGGACACTGATGAGCACCGAATGTGATCTTCGTGACGGCCGCGCCCTGCGTGATGATCGGCTGCTGCACCTGAGACAGAGAACCATCACTGATCCACTGCCAGAAACATGACATTAGGGCTGGGTGGATCAATTCTGAGATCTTCCAAATGCATTGCCATTCTCTCTGGAATTGATTCTAGGCTTAGTTTTTAACAGCAGGTGGCGCTTTAGGCTAGTTTTTAACTAGGGATGGGTGATACCACTTACTTTGTTTTCGATATGATACCGATACTTTTAAAGTCCAGTATCGTCAATATCAATACCGATACAATATTTATAAACTGAACTTTTAAATTATAAAATGTATTAAATTATTAAAGGGTTAGTTCACCCCAAAATGAAAATTCTGTCATTAATTACTCACCCTCATGTCGTTCCAAACCTATAAAACCTTCGTTCATCTTCGGAACACAAATTAAGATATTTTTGATGGAATTTGAGAGCTCTCTGACCCTCCCAAGGATCCTAACATGATCAAGGCTCAGAAACGTAGCAAGGACATCGGTAAAATAGTCCATGTGACATCAGTGGTTCAACCGTAATTTTACAAAACTACGAGAATACTTTTTGTGCGCAAATAAAACAATAATAATTTATTCAACAAATCTTCTCCCTGAGTTACCGTCTTCTGCCATTTTGGAGACTACCCCAGAACATAATCAACGTAATCAACAATGTTTACATTCAGTAGACAGCGCACGCACGCTAAACGTAAACAACGCTGATTGAAGAATTGTTGAATAAATTATGTTATTATCATTTCTTTGCGCACAAAAAGTATTCTCGCTGCTTTGTAAAATTATGGTTGAACTGATGATGACTGATGTCACATGGACTATTTTAACAATGTCCTTGCTACGTTTCTGTGCTTTGATCGTGTAAGGATCCTTGCTGTCTATGGAGGGTCAGAGAGCTCTCAGATTTCATCAAAAATATCTTAATTTGTGTTTCAAAGATAAACGGAGGTTTTATGGGTTTGGAAGATAAACGGAGGTCTTACGACATGAGGGTGAGTAATTAATGACAGAATTTTTTATTTTTGGGGTGAACTAACCCTTTCACTGCCAGAAGCAAGACAATAGGGCTGGGTGGATTGATTCTGAGATTTTCCAAATGCATTGCCATTCTCTCTGGAATCGATTCTGGGCTTAGTTTTTAACAGCAGGTGGCACTCTAGGCTAGTTTTTAACTAGGGATGGGCGATACCACTTACTTTGTTTTTGGTACGATACCAAAACTTTTAAAGTCCAGTATCATCAATATTGATACCAATACGATACTTATAAACGGAAATTTTAAATTATGAAATTTATTAACTTATTAAATTATTATGAGTAAAATGGGTAATAATACCCACTTAACTTATTTGAAATGCATTTAACATTCAATATGCTTAATTGCAACTTATTAGGTTATATTCTTGCTTGTTTTATGGGTAAAATGTTTACACTGCAAAAAATGATTTTTCTTAGTATTTTTGTCTTGTATTCTAGTAAAAATATCGAAACATTCTTGAATCAAGATGCATTTACTTGACAAGTAAAATGATTTAAGATATTAAGTCTTGTTTTCTAAAAAAAAACAAAAATAATGTTAGTTTTTGCTTAAAAAAAGCAAAAATATCTGCCAATAGGGTAATAAAAATAATCTTAATTCAAAGGCTAAACAAGATTATTTTTCTTGCCACATTGGCAGATATTTATGCTTATTTTAAGGAAAAACTAACAAAAGTTAGACTTTTTTTTTTTTTTTTACAGAAAACAAGACATAATATCTTAAATCATTTTACTTGTACAGTAAATTCATCTTGACTCATTTTTTTGATATTTATACTAGGAAACAACAAAAATATTAAGTAAGATAAATTTTTGCAGTGCTCTGACTATGAGACAACAGTTCACATCACAACAACAAAAAAGCTTTAATTATCGTTCTAATTCTATGAAAACAGCGAGGTTCAGATCACAACTATAATGGTAATGCCACAAATGAACGATATCATTGGAATCACTTCCATAGCGGTTTTTTGTTTTTTCAGATGAAGAACAATAAAACACTTTATTTTAAGGTTTCCTTGTTACACATTACATGTACTTACTATTATAATAACAATTAATTATGCATAATTATATGCATTTTCGCTTTCGCGAACGCACAGTCACTGCCACATTTCAAATGAAAAAGCAAAGTCTATTTGCAATTGTATTTCCCATGTCTTACGAGTTATGAACCTGTCATATTTAAATAGCAATATTAATTACCACATTTGCTTTTTCACTCTCTCTGCGCCGTGCATATAACCTGCCAAAACTCAAATGGAATTGCAATTCCTTTTGCATTTGAATTTCCGATGTCTACGCTGAAAGCTGTCAATCAATGTGAGGGGACGGGACTAAACTAAGGGGCGTGTTTGTTTTGGGAGGTGACGTCACTCACAGACGACCGTGCCGAATGCTTTGATCAATGGAGGTAATCGGTAAAGCCTCCAAAAAGACATAACAAAAGTTGCTTTCTCGTTATCACGACTTATTTTTCTCTTGATCTCAACATAACAAAAGTTGTTTAAGTTACACAACTGCGCCAGCAGGTGGCAGTATAAACTACTGATGGGGAGTTGTATACTGTATCAACTATAGCCTACTGTACGCGTTTGGGACAGAGGACCTTCGTGACCGCTATAGTTTATGCAGTTTATTACTGACATTTAATTAACTTATAAATGTTAAACATTAGTTCAGTGATGTTATATTTTCTACATTTCTTTGTAGGAAACCACACACACACACACACACACACACAATAGCATCCCAAGCTTGTAACGCACACGATATCACAGCCTATCCTACATGACTTATAAAAAAATCACAAACAAATTATTATAATATATTATTATATATAATTTTATTTTAAACGAAGTGAGTAAATTGAATTAAAGTAAGTTGAATCCAAGCAGCTTAAGTGTTTTTAGAATAGGCTCTTCTCTACATTCTTCTGAAGGCGCTCCACCTGCACTTGCTGTGTTGAGTGCATTGTTTTTAGACCATTTAAACATGTTAATTACACAAATAAAATGTTTAGCGTAGCCTAACTCTGGACAAAATCAGCAGTGTTTGATTAGCCTATATTTATTTTATTTATTATTGACGTTATTTCTAAGTGAAGCAACATTTGCTGAAATGTCCACAAGAAGAGTGCACTGTCATCTGTCAATCATTTACGGTGAGTTTGGTCTTTTAAAAACACTCTCAATTAACACATTAAGCCTGGTTATGCGTTTTAGAATGTCCCTGTCAAGGTTGTATTTGTTACTATAGCATCAGTAGACTAAATTAAGTCATGATCACGAGAAAACAAGAAAGAAAAAAATATAATATGCATGGCCGCTTAGAACTTCCGTACTATTACAGATTAAAAGATGAATAAAATGTACTGTAATAAGTGTAGAATTGCACTGTCTGTTTTCTAACTTGCATCAATCGGAGTGTAATCAGTGAGAGATATTGAGACAAGTGAAAAGCGTTTGGGTAATAGTGAATTTTGACCTATTGTGCGTACCGTTTGTGGCTCTGTTATCAGGGGATAATCGCTGTATTTGAGGTAAAAAAGACAGAATTATGTATTGTGCCAAGAAGGTTGCACTGTCTGTTCGTTAACAGGCACGAACTGATTGGCAGCTGCCTTTAGCGGAGGCTTTACCGATTACCTCCATTGATCAAAGCATTCGGCACGGTCATCTGTGAGTGACGTCACCTCCCAGTAAAAATACGCCCCCTAGTTTAGTCCCGCCCCCTCACATTGATTGACAGCTTTCAGTGCAGACATCGGAAATACAAATGCAAAAGGAATTGCGATTCCATTTGAGTTTTGGCAGGTTATATGCGCGGCGCAGAGAGAGTGAAAAAGCAAATGTGGTAATTAACATTGCTATTTAAATATGACAGGCTCATAACTCGTAAGACATGGGAAATAGACTTTGCTTTTTCATTTGAAATTTGGCAGTCACTGTGCGTTCGCGAAAGCGAAAATGCAAACGGTAATGCAAGATTTGCAGTTGCATTTGGATTATGTCACAATTTATGCGTCCACATATGGAAAACGCAATTGAAAATACAATTTGCAATTCTATTTGAAAATAGTCCGGAAAATCGTTCCATACATTATACTTATCTTAATAGTTAACAATATAGTTGTCATCATATCATTCCAGTTATCATCAAAGTTATGTTTATAGTTAGTGTCATAGTTATTGCTATAGTTTTTGTTATAGTTATCATCACAGTTATCATTATAGCTATCATCACAGTTATCGTTATAGCTATCATCAGTTATTGTTATAGTTATCATCATATTTGTCGTTATAGTTATCGTCTCAGCTATTGTTATAATTATCACAGCTATCATTACAGCTATCATCAGTTATCGTTATAGTTATCATCATACTTATCATTATAGCTATCATCACAGTTATCATTATAGCTATCATCAGTTATCATTATAGTTATCATACTTATCGTTATAGTTATCGTCTCAGCTATCATTATAGTTATCGTTATAGCTATCATCAGTTATTGTTATTGTTATCATCATACTTATCGTTATATCTATGATCACAGTTATCATTATAGTTATCATCATAGTTATCATTATTGATGAAAAACTAATAATGAACAAAATAATACAAACGTAAAATGTAAAATTTAATGAAATAATTTTAAAAAATAACAGACAAAATAATACAGTTTCTAAAGGTGAAATGTTTTATCAGTTTAGGTCCATGTCATGTGACCATTAACCATCATCAGAAAACTGTGAATATTGAAATACTATTAAAATATTAACTTAAATATTAGCACAGGTTTTTACATTATATTCCAGCTAAAGTGGTTTGGCTGGTAAAAACTACATCAACAGATGAGAAGCACTGACACGGACACTAGAGCTGCACGATTCTGGATAAATTGAGAATCACGTTTTTTGTCTCAAAAAGAGATCACGATTCTGAACTAAACAAAATAATGTGTGACAAAATATTATTGCTGCAGACTGTTTAAAAGTGTTTAATTTGAATGAATAATTAAACATTTTAATATATATGTATTTAAAATGTAATATATTACGCAAATTTTTAATATTACAATTATGAAAAAGTGGTTTGAATGAATGATTCAATGACTCATAAATACTTCACTTGTTTCACTACTGAATGAATCAGCATTTTTTAACGAATCTCTTGAATGAATGATTCAATGACAAATACATTTTTTAAGTCACTTGTCGCCACCTAGTGGCAAAATGATGCAGTCGACACAAGCGTTATTTGAAGCACCAATTACTTTCAAAAGATGACTTGCTCTATTTTGATCGCTACCATAGACATCAGTGTTTATATCTGAACTATTAACTATCATATATTCTGTGATAGTATGAATGACTACAGAAATAATACTCTGTAGTTGAGAAGACTGTTTGTGAAGCTAATTCTTACCTAAACATGCTAACTGTCTGCTCTCTGTCAGCGGCAGTGTGAACGCAGATCTGAATGTACCAGTATGATTTATTCAAAGGATTAATAGATATAAGCGAATCGCTGTCATTTAGAAATAAGATCACGTGGGTGTTTGAATCGAGATCGCGATCTCTTAACAATTAATCGTGCAGCTCTAACAGACACACAGCGTGCATGCGGGTCTCACCTGGCTGCAGCCGGGCGTCTTGCTGGAGCCCACGGGGTGATGCGCCTGCAGCGGCGGCGGTTGCGACAGCTGCGTGTGTGTGTTGGGCCGATGGTGTGAGGAGGGCGCCTGCTGCAGTTTGGGCAGCTGCAGTGTGTGTGGAGGGTTCAAGGAGACGAGCGCCGCAGATGCAGACGCAGACGCAGACACTCTCTGCACAGAGACTCTGGCCATGAGAGGCTCCGCCCTCTTGGAGGAAGTGGGCGTGTCAGACGGGCCGGCTGCAGGTTTGGGCGGAGGACTGCGGTGCTGCTGAGACGAGCGGTAGAACAAACCCGTCTGAGGATCCAGAGTGTCTCCCTCTAACTCGCCCTCCTCCACCACCATCTGCTCCTGCAGTGGCTTCACCTGCGCCACACACGCCTCCACCTGCGCAAACACACACGGACAAACACACACACACACACACACACCTTCAGCATTGAACACTGGAGCATTTGAGTCCATTTGACAACAGAATTGGGTTTGTTTGGCTGATATTCAACGGTGTAAAATTTGTTTGTAAATCTAGCTAAGATAGTAAACAGCTTCCTCTGGTGTTCATAAGACATCTTTACACATCTGAGTTAAGGCTGCTCTGTGCCTGCTTAAAATTCAGTGTAACAATGTAATGCTGCTTAAAAGCCAGAATAAATGATGCCCCTCTGACCTGCCTCAGACCCTCATAAATGAAATACACATACATATATTATACATATATTATGTAAACAAAAACTTTTATTTTGGATGTGATTAATCGTTTGACAGCACTAATAAAATTATAAAATAAAATTATTATTATTATAAGTTACTATACAGTTCAATAGTATTATATTGATATTTCTTTATTGATTTGTGTCATTTTATAATTTTATAAAATAATAATAATTAATAGGGGTGTGCAGCGAAGCCAGTATCTGTATTTGTATCTGTAACAGTCACAAAATTATTTGTATCTGTACTCGGATAAAACCGGAAGTAGGCGGAACTTGAACCAGAACTTTGTACATTTATATTTGATAAGACCGTTATGTTTGTGGTTTTAGTGCCGTGTTTAACTTTTATATTTATATATATGATTATAATGTTTATTTAAATATCTTCTAACTGTCGGAGGCGATACCCTTGTATAGGCAGTGTTTGGAGATGTAGTGCGGTTGTGTTTCGGGGAACACGAGTTTGAGTCCCATTTTGGGGACCTTTCGTGATCCGATAAATAAATATTTAAATATATTCTAATTAAAACAGTAAGAGTTCCTATGCAGTTTAGAAATATGGAAACTGATTTAAGTCATTTTCAGGAAATGCATGGAAAAAGGCAAGTCAACACTACTTTTTTATTTGCGCTTATTTCATTAGAGTTTACACTCATTTACTTCACACTCTTGTTACTGCGTTCAAGTGCGTTGTAATTTTAGAGGTTTATGCAAAACAACATGATTTCCTTTGGCTCACCGGTTCTTGTGCAGTTTTAAAAAAAGTATTTCACTTAAGTAATTTGCAGGTCTGGAAAAGTATGGAAAAAAAGAGAACAGAGTAGGCTATATGGAAAAATATTTGTGTTTCGACTATTTGTCATATTCAGTGTTCTAAAATATAAAATTAATTTCTAAAAATAAATTGATCATACAAGTAGAGAGCTTTCATGACAAACGTTTAGTAATCATCTGAACACGACTGAATTAATTCAAGGCGCACTTTTTCATTAAGGAGAACTCTTTAAGCAGTCTTTTTTTTTAACTTCACTAAACAAATGTGCGTGTGCCATGCAAACCAACAAAAGATAAAGAAGCAAAAGATAAAGAAGTAAACGTGTAGGCCTAGTAGAAAATGTATTTGTATCTAAGTTGATTATTACCCTACTCTTGAGAGAGAGTTTGGATTTTGAGAGAAGGTTGCTTGATTGGTGAGCGCGCTGTGCTTATTCCATTCATTTGTGTATCATATCGTGGCCTATAAGGTTTAAATCATTGCCTTTTAAATATACACAAATAATAGAACGTGTATGATGTATTATTTTAGTTGATATTACTCTTGTCAAGCTCTGATTTCTGAGAGATGCACGGAGAGGCAACAGCAATGTGGTGTTTGATTTGCGCTCTTTTCATTCATAAAGTTTACATTCATTCACTCCACACACTCATTATTGCGTAACTTTAGAGGTTTGTGTAAAATATCGTGCTGATTCCCTGGCTCACCTGTTATCTAGCAAACACCAGACTGTGCCAGCCTCAGCCGAATATTCGGGCAGAATTATTCGTTATCCGTTATTCGTTTTTGAAGCCATTATCCGTGCCTTTCCGAATAAGGTATTTGGCTTCGGGTACACCCCTAATAATTAATAATAATAATAATAATAATAATAACAACAACAACAATAATTGCAATTAGATGTTTACCCAATTTGTTCTGCCAGTTTTTTTTTTTTTTTTGTGAAGTGCCTGTGTTTTTTGCCAGTAAATTTTCCTTATTTTTCTCATAAATATGCACATATTTAAAACATTAATCTCATAACATTGTTGTTGCCATTTTAGATGCATTCCTGTAGCTCAATGTCAAGATTATGGTTCAAGGAAAACCACGAAAGGCATGTAAAGTGTATAAAGCATAATTACGTACAACACAGCTGTAATTGCAGTGTAAATGCATTTCTGCCCCGTTAGATGCAGGTTCTGCACCATCGTCACAGTGTAAATCAGTGACACAGACATATGCAGTCACATGACTGCGGTTCTGACCTGTTGTGTGGCGTGTCCAGACGCAGCGGATGCAGCGGTGCTGCTCTTGGCTGTCGGTGGCACTGCTGGGGGCGGACACGACGCTGACGGACTCGGGCTGCTGGATGCAGAGACGTCTCCTCCGATCACAGCCTTACACACTTTACCTGAAACAGCACAGCGTATCTGCAGAGTCTTTGACAGTTCACCCAAAAATTATCATTCTGTCATCAGTTACTCATCCTTCACTTGTTCTAAACCTGTGAGTTTTTTCCTCTACTGAACACTACAGAAGATATTTTGAAGAATGCTGGTAACCAGTGTCGGGGGTAAGGCATTACATGTAACGCGAGTTACGTAGTCAGATTACTTTCAAAGTAACCAGTAAAGTAACGCATTACTTTTTAATTTAGAAGGAAATATCTGAGTTACTTTTTCAATAAGTAACACCAGTTACTTTGTTTCTCATGTATTGACTGACAGCTCTTGTGTTGCCATGTTCAGAGAAATCAGGAGTAAGTGCCGAGACGTTGTGTGTGAACATGATCTTACTGTAGTTCTAGACTAAATATGAACATGTATTTACTCACCTCACCTTCTCAAAAACAGATTCAGTATTCCTCAAAGCTAATAAAAACAGTCAAATGCAAACTCAGAATATTATACAAACTGCAATAATTAAATACACTATATTGCCAAAAGTATTGGGTCACCTCCTTCTAATGAACAGGTTTGACTACTTTAGTAATTTCTATGAGTACAAATCTTAATGTTTAAGCATATAATGATATTTTAGGGAATTGTGAGCTTCTAATTTTAAAGCAACAGTTTGGACAGGACCCTTTTCTATTCTAACATGACAATGCCTCTGTGTATAAGGCAAGGTTCAAAAAGAAATGATTGATTCAGTCAGTGTGGAAGAACTTGACTGGTCTGCAGAAAGCCAAGTCCTAATCCAAGCTGAACACCTCTGGTGTGACTTTAAATGCAGACCTTGAGCCAAAAACTCATCACCAAACATAAGTAAGGGGGTGACCCAGTACTTTTGGCAAAATAGTGTATGTTAACTAACACAAATATAATTTATGTATTTAATCTCATTTTATTAACCAAAGTCTTTTTTACTGACCTTCGATGATCCAATTCAACCATACTAATAAGTAAAAATGACACATTTGTGTTTGATTTTTGTTATTGCTAAATAGTGTTGAACTTTCTTCTTCTGCGTCATATTCTTCATGTGATTAGTTTGAGGGGCGCCCTCTACTGTACAGACATGAATTTACATTTCCTTTTTTATTTTTTTTAAAGATTTATTTATGGGCTTTTTATGTCTTTATTTGGAAAGGACAGTGTAGAGTAGACAGGAAAGCATTGGGTGAAGAAAGAGGGGAGCGGGATCGGCAAAGGACCACAAGCTGGGATTCGAACTCGGGTCAGTTACGCTGTTTGTCGGCACACTAACCGCGAGACTATTGGCGCCGACATAAATTTACATTTCCTTCAGCCTAAGGCGTATTCATTTCACTTTTGGTGTGAAAGGGCTTTTACATTTGTAAAAGAAGAACTTTTTACATTAAAAACAAACAAGCAAACTATGCCCAGATTTAAAAATAATCTAAAAGTAATGTAATGAATTATTTTCCATAAAAAGTAACTAAGTAACGCAATTAGTTACTTTTTTAGGGAGTAACGCAACATTGTAATGCATTACTTTTAAAAGTAACTTTCCCCAACACTGCTGGTAACCAAAGAGGTGACGTACTCATTTTTTTTTTTAATAACTGGCAAAAATGATGCAGGGGATGTGAACAGTGATTGGACGAACAGCAGGCAACCGCACGGGAAAAGCCGCGTAAACAGGTTGCCTGCTGTTTGTCCAATCACTGTTCGTGACAGTGACACCGCAAATATGCAAATAAGAATGTTAACCCAGGGTTTAGGAATGTACAGTGTGAAACATCTGTTAATGAATACCCAGGATTAACAGTTAACCCCAGGTATAGTATGAGCAGTGTGAAACGTGATTACAGATAACCCAGGATTCTGGTTATCCGGGGTTTAGGATGACCCAGGGTTAACAATTTCAAGTGTGAAAAGCCCTCTAGGGGACCAACAGCTGTTTGGTTAAACACACAGGTTTAAAACAACTTGAGGGTGAGAAAATGATGAAGTTTCCCTTTAAGACTCTTTGTAACATATCATCAAATTTTTACATTAGTGCAACCAGTCTTATTTGCAACATTTGAACTTGCAATTGGATTTACATGTAAACCTAAATTCACTGTTATCCCACCGGTCACTATTGTGACCATCAAGATGTTTACTCATTCTATGACTAGTGCTGTGTTCGATACGACGATGTATCATCACAGAGATTTGACGATACGAGTATTGATACAGTTGGCCCTGTATCGATATCGCGGCAAGTGTGCTGCAGTGGACCGCGCTTAATTTGAATACAAGAACACCATTTAAAACGGAGTAGAAAAGTCCAAGGTTTCTAAAAAATAATGAATAGAGCATAATATATAGGCTACAAGGTTTAATCTGGCCGCAGAGGAACACAACCAGGGTTGCCTGATATAAAGAGACATAATCCCCGAAACAGAGCTTCCCACTTGCGCAATACGGAAATATCTACTAAGTGTGTTACTTGTTTTTGTCAACCTGGCAACCATGTGTACGTGAGCTCTCTCCACTGTGGATAAACGCGCTTGCTTTCTGAAAACACCAGTTAGCTTGCAGTTTAGCGATCTCCACTTCAATGATCTATTCTCAGAAAAGTGTAATTCATCAAATGGTCACTTACGGACAACATGGGCTGCAGCCCAGGGCCCCGAACACTAGGGGGCCCCCCCGAGTCAATTCTCTTTTGCATTTATATATAGGGTTGCCAACCGTTCCGTATAATACAATACCGTCCTGTATTTAAGGCATCAGTTTGTCCAGTATTTGCAGGCATACACCGTATGACCACCTAGACCATACAAATAACAGATAAATTATTCTTAAATCATTATTTGAATTGCGAACGTAGCCGCTCAAGGAAGTCTTTAAGACCAAGCGGAATCCTCCGCCGCCTATTGCTCCTGCTTCACAGTGAGTCAGTGTTGCCAATTTATCAATTTTGTTGCTCAAGCCCCTGCCCTTTTCCAAAATTATTCAAAAGTGTCCCTCAGACAAATAGCAATGATATTGTAGTCAATAAAACAAAATGCATTTGAATTATAATTAACAATGTGTACAAAATGGTAACTGATTGCTCAAAAGTCGGAAAATTCCTGTTTATTTTATCTGTCAATCTGAAGCGTTGCTATGGGTTGCGTGACTGATATTCAGTCTGTTCGGAAACCTAGGCTCTCAAGCCATATATGGTTCTTTCAGTGAGTGGGTCGATGGAAGGAAAAAAAATAAACCAAACAATATTTTAAACTTTTTTTCATAAATAATAAAAGCTAGTGTGTCGATTTCATTAAAAATCCATATATTATATGTTTTAGAATATTACATAATTCATCAATGCCCGTTTGTCATGTATAATACACCAACCAATCATGATCCAGCACAAGTTTAAATTTCATTGGACAATAATGTGAAGTGGAGCAGTCATTTTCCATTCTTATTCATAAATCGGTTGAAAATTACATGGGACAGACAAGCATCTTTGTGGAGTGATCTGGATCTGCGGTTTGTCTCATTTTATAAATCAAATTACATCGCTGAGAAAATGGATGCTAAATGACTACAAAAGCACGGCTCAAAACCGTGCAGCGCCAAAAGTCGCAATAATGGTAATCAGTATTCAATACTTTTATGTATGATGCACCGTTTCCTATTTCATGAAACTATCATAGTTAATGAAGCCCAAGTGCCACCTACTGGCCTATTATGTGAAGTGTAGGCTGGCGAAATGGTGACATGAAGGGACTTTTTGATAATTTTTGGATTATTGATAATTATGCAGCATTATGAAAGTGTCTTATGCTCATCAAGCCTGCATTTATTTGATCAAAAATACAGAAAAAAACTGTAATATTGTGAAATATTATTACAATTTAAAAGAATGTTTATCTATTTTAATATATGGATGCAAAACTGAATTTTCAGCATTATTACTCCACTCTTCAGTGCATGATCCTTCAGAAATCATTCTAATATGCTGATTTATTATCAATATTGGAAACAGCTGTGCTGCTTTTTTTTCTTTTCTTTTTTTGGAACCGTGATACTTTTTTGGGGCTGACTGATAAATAAAAAAATTAAAAAGAACAGCATTTATTCAAAATAGAGATGTTTTCTAACAATATCAATCTTTACTATCACTGTTTCTATCAATTTAGCAAATCTTTGCTGAGTGAAAACTAATTTCTTTCAAAAAAAAAAACAAATTTAAAAAATTTAAAAAAAATACTGACCTCAAGCTTTTCAACGTATATTGTTACAAAAATTATATTTTAAATAAATGCTGTGATTTTTTTTACTTTTTATTAATCAAAGAATCCTGAAAAAAGTATCACAGGTTTCCAACATTGATAATAAATCAGAATTGCATAAAATTTATTTTAAAGTATATTAAATATTTGATAGTAATAGTAATGTATGCAAACATTTGACCTATAATTTTTTTTTCTTTTTTTTTTACATTGCCCCTATTTTACATTTGAGCCCCTGCCCCTGAGGAACTCTCTGCACGTCCCTACGAGAGAGAGGAGAGAGAGAGAGAGAGAGAGAGAGAGAGAGAGAGAGAGAGTTTCTCGATTAACAGTGAAGCTGTGGATTTAATTGCTTTAGAAACGATGATGTTACCAGCTCCTTGTTGAGAAAGATAATGTAGCTCTTCAGTGATTAAGCTATTTTATTGATAAAATTGCGGGGCAGCGCTAAAAAGGTTGTCTGAGCACTAAAAAGAATGTCTGTGCACGTGCAGCGTGATCTGTGTTACTAAACGTGTGTGCGTGAGATCCAGTGAAGACAGCGCATTAGTTTAGAACTCTTCTAACTTTTATTTTTTAAACATACAGAGTGTGTTGATTCGTGCAATGATAACCTACCAGCAATGTTAAGATGATTTTAATATATTAGAATGAGTACATTACAATATAAATGTATTAGAATGAGTACATTATTATTTATGGGCTTAAAAACAAGATGCCAACAATCAGAATATTGTATCTGGTGGGGAGTGCCCAATGTAAACATGAAACATATGCCATTACCTATATTGTACTGTTTTACAGTTATGGAGGCCCTTCATAATGCAGAGGTCAACTGCCTGCTCTGCCTATAGTTAGCAACGGATAGGGGTGTGCGATACTGAAAAAAAATCTCAATATTTTCTGGGATTTTATCGATAACGATAATTAGATGATATTTTGTGTGTGTTATGTGCTGGTATCTGGACAGCTGATCTGTGTGGTGGTCAGTTCACACTGATAGAAATTAATCTTTCCCAATAAATTAAAATACATTTTTACCTTTTATGGGCATTTTTACCCTTATAAAACCATTTTTCTTGTGCATTCATGTGCATTATCGTTTGAGTCTTACATTTAATAAGTGAATTAGAATAATAAGATATTTGGGCTGTTACCAAGCAAATTAAAACATTACCAATAAAATTCATCTGTGCAATGCAGAGGAAACACAGAAGCTGCATCTGAAGTGGTATTTAGATGTATTTACACACTACTGTTTAGTGCAGAACATGAATGCATTTAACCAGCAATTACAAATGCATAATGTTTTGATATTAAACATAAAACGTTGAATACTGGTATTTGAAATTATTTAAATAATAAAAAGAAATTTTAAATGTGAAATTAAAACCGCCAGTAGGTGGCAGCAAGTCACTGTTGATAAGTGAGTCATTGTGATTGAATCGAATCATTTAAACAGGTGATTCACTCAGGAACGAAACACCATCATGTTTGCTCAGAGACGCAAAACAGCGTTGTGGTTATGTTTGGAAATATTTATGTTGTCGAAATAGCGCAAAAACAGGAAAAATGGTGTCTAAAACGCAAGTCTCTTAATATTAACTTCTTGTTTATTGAACTGTTGTAAAAAAAAAAAAAAAAATCAATAGGCCTATTACATTTGTAATCATGGTAATTTTGGAGAAAAAAAAAGCACTCAACTATATCAAATGATATAAATATATATATTTTCTGTCCCCATATCTTGAATTTTATGATCATTCTAAATGCATTTTATTAGACTGAATCATGCAGTGAAAGAACAAATGCGCACACGCTCTAGTCTAATCTGCTAGACTTCATCACGTACTCTGTATGTGTGCACTCTGTAGGGGTGTATATCGATATTATACTCAATGTCATATCACACATCGTTAAAACAAAAATGACAATATTATCGCAGACGATATATATCGCACACCCCTAGCAACGGCCCTATAGTATGCAGTGTTTAATTAACAGCTTTTTTACTAAATTTTTCTGAGGTGAAATTCAGTGCAGTCCTGTATCGTGATACGTATCGTATCGTGACTCTGCTGGAGATACACAGCCCTATCTATGACCACACTCCACAAAACTGAATATATGTGAATTCATATATTAATACTAGACAATGTGTAGATAATGTGTACCAAAAATCACAATCACATTTGTCAACATACAATACTCAGGGGTTAAAGCAAAAAAAAATCCTGAGCCTGAACTTTTTTCCTGGGTGGGGGTTTGGTTGCGGGAGTGGACACATACGCAGGGTTATTTGGCAAACAAAAAAAAAAAAGAACATTATTTGAATGATTTTCCTTGAAACTAACTAAGGCTCAGACTACTGAAATTGTTTTGTTCAAAAGAAATGATGGTAAATTAAATACTAGGAAATGAATATAAAATAGGAAAAATACAAAGACAGTTTACTACAGAAAACTACAGTTCAGTTTGATTAACGACAACAAAAACAATAAAATGCTCCAAGAACTGGAAATTTAAACAGGGTTCGTACAGATACTGCAAAACGAAATTTCAGGACTTACAAGGACTTTTCAAGCACTACTTTTTGGTTTTCAAGGACTAAAATCAGAGATCTCACTTATCAAACAACATCATTATTATCTTTCAAATTCTAATTAATAAACTAATACAACAAAATGGTACAAATAAAGTGCAGCACATGCAAAGAATTCAATGACTGTGGCAACTTTAACATTTGAAAGGATACTATGGTAGAGTTATCACTTTCCTTATTCCTTATGATTGATCTGAAGAATGAAAGCTATATCATACAATTGGATAATTATGAGCTATATCACCGCTTATGGCTCCCAGGTGTCTTTTATACAGGTAACAAGCTGAGACTCTCTTTAAGAGAGTGCTCCTAATCTCAGCTCCTTACCTGTATAAAAGACACCTGGGAGCCAGAAATCTTGCTGACTGATAGGGGATCAAATGCTTATTTCACTCATTAAAACGCAAATCAATTTATACCTTTTTTTAAATGAGTTTCTGGATTTTTTTGTTGTTGTTATTCTGTCTCTCACTGTTCAAATAAACCTACCATTAAAACTATAGACTGATCATTTCTTTGTCAGTGGACAAACGTACAAAATCAGCAGGGGATCAAATAATTTTTCTCCCCACTGTACTTGGTTCACAATATTTTAATACTATTTTAAAGAAATGTTCAATTACAGAATATTTGTCTTTTAATCACAAAAAATAAAACAATGCAGTTGTATTTTGAAATGTTTTAACTAATCTAGGGCTGTAACTAACGATTACTTTGGTAATCAAGTAATCTACTGATTATTTTGACAATTGAGTAATCTGATATTTTTAGTAATACAAATAGACCAGTGAAAATGAGGCTTTAATATGACTATATTTACATACAAACTAACAAATAGGTAATAATAATTGGGTTAAATAAAGTATCAAAACCAAGTAATTACATGGTTTTAATGAACCACACACCAATATGCCTATAATATGAACATAACCAACTTAAGTAGGCCTACATTATGTATTATAACAAATAGCCTACCAGCAGAGGGCACCAACGCCCTGGTGTTGTTTCACTTTACAGCGTGATTCAACAACGTTTAAATCCATTTCATTTCACATGCAAACTCAGAGCGAGGGTTTAAATTTTTATTTTGAAATCGCGATGTACAACAAATCGCATATAGAAATATGTTGATGTATTATCCTGTGTTGGCAAAGGTTTATAAATGATTTCCGTTAAAAATCTAGTGAGATAATGCGCACTGTTTTCCCAGATGACCGTTAAGTAACCCAAACTCACAGCATGTGCAGAGGAAGAGTTTAACGCTTTTCACACATACAGTCTTTTACTGGTAAATTACCGGTAAGCTACCATTAAAGGTTTTCACCACTAGAGGTCGCATTTTCAAAAGAATAACAAAGGTGAAGCTTGATGACGCTATGAAGGAGGACGTTCACGGATGAATGGTTAAATTTTTTATTACCTGTACCTTCCACAGTAATTTTTTTTTAATGGTTAAATTTTTTATTACCTGTACCTTCCACAGTAATTGTAAACACCGAATACAGAGAATGTGAGCTTACATTGTCAAAGAACATTATGACTGACCTAAGTCTAGCGCGAGTTTAAGCACTCTCAAAAAAGTTTAACTGTACTGCAGCATTTGTGTCTGTGTATTGCCAAAGTTTCTACAAGCGGAAACTGGGGATATGCAGATATTACGTCATTGATCGGCAACAATGACCAGGGACGAGTCATTATTTAAAATTGGAATTTCTCTGGATTTACAAATCCTTGGGAACTTTTGGGATAACATAAATACATAACTGCATGAAATATATAACACTGTACAAATAGTTTTTTGGATATTTTATTACGAAAATCTTACATATTGTACCTTTAAGAGATCGTGTGTGAACAGGACCTTTTTAAAATTCGTTCTGACAATCATATCGTTTTTATGGAGATGACGTGATTACTATGAGCTCTTTACAAAGCTCTGCTGCTTTTTTAATAGCTTTCCTATGTAAATATGCACTAGACTAGAGTGACATCTTTGACCATTGCGCCTCGCAGCTTTTTCAACGTGTCGCGCTCGAGACCCAGGCTTCTTTTCCATTCATCAGGGCTGCGGCTCTGGATTCTTTTATGCGCGTCTCGTGTTTATAAGAGCAAAAACTTCTGAAAGTTTTTTTTTTTTTGAAATGTAGGACTATCTTCCCCCCGCCCCACAACCAAACACCACACGCCGGAGATCCGGCACGGTGCCGGAGAACTTTAAGCCCTGAATACTAGCCTTTTGTTTTGGAGCTTTGATGCAGGCATCATCTTCTCCAGGTGCAAAAAGGAAATAAACTGCTCTGGTCATGTGACAATTTGCACTAACCATGTGAAACTGCACATATTTAATTTTTTCCATATTTGCAGGAAGTGCACTAAAACACCAGTCAGTAAGGTTTTTAGAGTTTTAAATGAAAACCTTTTTTACAGTCACTATTGTGACCGGTGGGATTAAATGGGTTAAATAAACAGGCTGTGACATGCAATTTTTATGACTTTTATGACCCAGCGCCAGCCCCAGAGTTGAAGCCACATTCAGTGACTGAGCAGAGCGAGGTGTTGATGTTACCGATGGGGATGTATTCAGTGACGGCGTCTGTCTCTCCAGCGCTCTGACCCGACGGCTCCGGGGACTGTCTCCTCTCCGCCGTCACCGGGATCGGCACTGCCATCTGACTCAGGTCGATGGTGTGCTGGCGAGGTTTGGCGTCGCTCTTCTCCTTCACTGAAACAGCACACAAACATGTTAAAGGGTTAGTTCACCTAAAAATGAAAATTCTGTCATTAATTACTCACCCTCATGTCGTTCCAAACCCGTAAGACCTTCGTTCATCTTCGGAACACGAATTAAGATATTTTTGATGAAATCTGAGAGCTCTCTGACTCTGCATAGACAGCAAGGATCCTTACACGATCAAGGCTCAGAAACGTAGCAAGGACAACGTTAAAATAGTCCATGTGACATCAGGGGTTCAATCGTAATTTTAAGAGAATACTTTTTGTGCGCAAAGAAAACAAAAATAACTTTATTCAACAATTCTTCTCCTCCGCATCACCCTGGTGAGTATTTTGGAGACTATCACACACTGCAAAAAAATGATTCTCTTAGTATTTTTGTCTTGTTTTCTAGTATAAATATCTAAACATTCTTGAATGACTTATAATGACTTAAAAAAAAAAATCTAAATTTTGTAATTTTGATAGTTTTTCCTTAAAACAAGCAAAAATATCTGCCAATGGGGCAAGAAAAATCATCTTGTTTAGCCTTTGAATTAAGATGATTTTTTTTTACCCCATTGGCAGCTATTTTTGCTTGTTTTAAGGAAAAACTAACAAAATTTTATTTTTATTTTTTTTTAGAAAACAAGACTTAATATCTTAAATCATTTTACTTGTCAAGTAAATGCCTCTTGATTCAAGAATGTTTAGATATTTATACTAGAAAACAAGACAAAAATACAAAGTAATGCCTCATTTCCACCGAACGGTTCGGTTCAGTACAGTACGGTACGGGACGCAATTATGTCTGTTTCCATTGTCAGGAGTTGTAAATTCGTAGTCTCATGAATCTATTATTTGTTCTGGTCATATCGTTTTGGCTGAGCACAAAGTTATGTTTAACTTTATATATTTATTTTGAACTTTACCGTAGTACAGCACTGACTTTGTAGCATACTTTTGACTGAATTGTTTGCTTTTGTCTTTATTTCCTCTTAAATAAGCCTCTTATACTTTGTACTTATACTTTTACAATGGCTATTATTGTTCACTAAAACTGACAAAAAAGAGGCAGAGTTGTGCTTATTGTCGCGCTTTATCGTCGATCGCTACTTTCCGGCATACACCATGCCTATCAGGTAAGGGTACTGTTGGCGATGGAAACACAAGCTGGATCAGGTTGTTCCATCCCGAATCGTACCGTACTGTACTTGGAAACGAGCCATAAGAAAATAATTTTTTTTGCAGTGCATACGTAAACAACATATGCATTGCATGCGGATACTTTGTTTATGTCCAGCGTAAACAGCAAAGCGTAAACAGCATATCCACGTACAGTGCTGCTCACACAGAACAGTACACGTTGTTTACGTATGTGATACTCTCCAAAATGGAGCTATAGGCTGATGCGGAGGAGACGAATTGTTGAATAAAATCGTTATTTTTGTTTTCTTTGCACACAATAAGTATTCTCATAGCTTTGTAAAATTACGGTTGAACCACTGATGTCGCATGGATTATTTTAACGATGTCCTTGTTACTTTTCTGTGCGTTGATCGTGTAAGGATCCTTGCTGTCTATGGAGGGTCTGAGAGCTCTCGGATTCCATCAAAAATATCTTAATTTGTGTTCCGAAGATGAACGAAGGTCTTATGAGTTTGGAACGACATGAGGGTGAGTAATTAATGACAGAATTTTCATTTTTGGGTGAACTATTAGGGCTGCGCGATAAATCAAAATGAAATCGCAATCGCGTTTAGGCAAAAGCTGCGATAGTCATGCGGACAGTGACTATCGCGGACTGCGATAGTCACTTGTCAGTGAAGCACGGTTCTGTGATCAGTAGTAAATCTCCATCCAAAGGCCAGAGAAACTCCAAATACACCCCGCAGAAGAAACCTAAGAAATCGCTATAGCGGTAGCTGAATAAACAGAAGATTTAACTGCTTTCATTGATTCAACATGACTAATAAACACAGGACTATGACAATATTTGGTTTATCTGAGTTCGTATTATAAGTATTATTATAATTTTCATTGTAATAAAGTATATAATAATGCAATGCTAATCGACACAGCCTTTATCACTGCTTAGAATTCTATAAATTATTGAAATATACCATAAAAATTAGCATGCATTATTCTGTTTAAGAAGCCACATAATCTCACAGAAGAATTTATTTCAAACACTCGACTGACATTATGAAGTGAGTTTGGAGTAAAAACGTTATTAAATGTGGTATTTTCATGTGCTTTCAGATGGAGCAGCATTTACTACACAGAGCCGTAGTTCACTGAGAAGCTACGCAAACAACTGTCATTATCAGAACGATTTCTTCAATTTCATAATTGCGCGATTATATCGTCTGCGATTTTTTTGCGTAGCTTGTCAGTGAACTACGACTCTGTGTAGTAAATGCTGCTCCATCTGAAAGCAGGTGATAGAGATTTACTACTGATTACAGAACCGGCTTTACTGACAAGATATGCATGAATATCGCATTCGATTAATCGTGCAGCCCTATGAACTATCCCTTTAATGCAGCAGGAGCGTGCCAGAGATGCTCAGATACGCACCGCTGGTCTGCTGCAGCTCCAGCAGGGCTTTGATGGTGGATGTGGCCGACTGAGACTCTCCTGTCATGTCCTGGTAAATGATGGTGGGACTCGCTTCCACAGACACCTCCTGCTCCGTCCACTCCTGCCCCCTGGAGGTGATGAGGTGCACCACCGGCAGAGCGTCTGAACACAGAGAGACAGCCTTCTTACACACTTAATCACTGAAACACAGTGGTGGGGTAACGCATTACAAGTAACGCGAGTTACATAATTAGATTACTTTTTAAAGTAACTAGTAAAGTAACACATTACTTTTTAATTTAGAAGGAAATATTGGAGTTACTTTTTCAAATAAGTAACACCAGTTACTTTGTTTCTCATGTATTGACTTCTCGTGTTGCCATGTTCAGAGAAATCAGGAGTAAGTGCAGAGGCGTTGTGTGTGAACATGATCTTACTGTAGTTCTAGACTAAATATGAACATGTATTTACTCACCTCACCTACACAAAAACAGATTCCGTATTCCTCAAAATTAATAAAAACAGTCAAATACAAACTCAGAATATTATACAAACTGCAATAATTAAATATGTTAAATACATAAATGATATTTGTCTTATTTAATCCCATTTTTATAACCAATGTCTTTGATACAGACCTTAGATGATCCAATTCAACCATACTAATAAGTAAAAATGACACATTTGTGTTTGATTTTTGTTATTGCTGAATAGTGTTAAACTTTCTTCTCCTGCGTCATATTCTTCATGTGATTAGTTTGAGCGGCGCCCTCTACTGTACAGATGTGAATTTACATTTCCTTCAGTATTCATTTCACTTTTGGTGTGAAAGGGCTTTTAAATTTGTAAAAGAAGATCTTTTTATATTATAAACAAACAAGCAAGCCCTGCCCATATTTCAAAAGTAACTCAAAAGTAACGCAACGCATTATTTTCCATAAAAAGTAACTTAGTAACATAATTAGCTACTTTTTTTTTTAGGGAGTAACGCATCATTGTAATGCATTACTTTTAAAAGTAACTTTCCCCAACACTGAAGACTGAAACAAACAGATTTCTGACGTACAGCCGAGTTTGGATACTGAAATGTGGGCGTGGCTCTCAAAAAAAAATGCAAGTGGATTGTAAGGGGCGGGGTTTAAGCAGACTAAATGACTAAAGAAAATTTGCATATGTCTGTAAAAGATCCAGAAATGACATTTTGATGAAATATTACATGGTCAATAAATGTTTAAGGCAAAACACTATAGGTGAATAGGGTAACGTTCACTTATAATTATACTTTCAGGAAATTAATCACAGTACATTAAAACAATAGTTTTGTACTAAACGTTTTCTGAAATGTTGTTTAATATGCAAATTAGGCACCATCTGATTAAATATGCACTAATTTGCATACATGTCCAGAGCACTGAATAAAGAAGGTTCATAATTCATCTTTGATATTTAAGGTTTTTCCAGAGGGGATTTTGGATTTCTCTTTTCATCACTCCATAAATCCTAAATCCAAATATTGACAACAGACAGAAAAAACAAACACATATTCACCATGTTGTAGGAGTAAAATATTGTATAAATCAGTTTGAATGAAATATGATCAAACCTTCAGAATATAGAGAGGAATAAAATTGTAAAGTGTGGTGTGTGTAAGAGAACAAACTCTCTAAAGACATGGATTGGAACTGAAATCTACAGACACAAATAGATAAAGTGCAATAAAAGAAACACTTAAATGTGCATTTTGGATGTTTTTTTTTTCACTAGTCTGAAGGAGGAGACATGATATGGAAGCAAAACAGATCAATAACTGATCAGTGCATGAAAACACACTGGTTTTGCCTGCAGTGTCTCACCATAAAATGAAACCTATGCGTGGATGAATTGTTCATATTAAGATCAATAACATGCATTCATTTAGAGAACAGATAAAGTGAATTTGCATTTCATGCAGACTTTAAACTTAAAGGGACATGAAAACATGAAACATGAATTTTCTGACTTTATTTACTAACCATCGAGTTGTTCCAGACCTGTTAAGGGCTTTGCGCACCGAGTCCAAATTTTTCGTCTGAAATTTTCGCATGTTAAAAAAGAAATACGACCTCACATTGTGTCAATCACATTAACACAGCACTCTGAAACTTTCGTCCGTCATAAAAAAAATTCAAATCAAGTTCAATTTCCTGCGTTTTTGCATTCGTAGCAATACGACGAATACGGAGAAAAAAAAAAAAAAAACCACGAAAAAAAATGCATAAAATTTTGTACTCTTTACAGAGTTTTTTACAGTTTCTTTCTTCTGCTGAACCCAAAAGACAAGAGTAAGGTGAGACAGACGAGACGATAGTAGATGATTTATTTTCGAAACGAAATTCTAAAGCACCTGTTTGTCAATATTCTGGATTTTGAAAAGCCTGTTAACTTTTGCCGTTTATCAGAGATGATATTGGAAGTTTTTTAAAAAGACATAACTACTTTGATAAACACGTTAAACTTATAAATCATTTTTTTATTTCTTTATGTCTTTTTTGGAGATGGTCCGAAATATTTAAAGTTTTCCTGCATGACAAATTGACGCCAAATTACTGCTAATTTGAAAGTGAAAGTAAAATGCACACTGCGCTTTTAAGCTATTTAAAAGGGAAGTAAAATGAGGAAAAGAGGGAAATCCCCCCATGGTGATACCGGTATTACCGGTGTTTTCACACGTCGATTAACCGGTGGGAAAATTTCAACCCTAGTGGGTAAATGATGACAGAATGTGGATTCTTGGGTGCACTGTCGCGTTAAGAGAGTTGATTCTAGCATGCATTGACTCCTAAGCAGATGAGATGCATTAGTGTGCTGACCGTGAGTGCTGTCGGAGGTCACCGAGCTGCTCTCTGTATACGAGGGCGAGTCGTCCTTGAGTGCCCCCTCCTGGCTGGATCCGGCGGCGGATTCTGCGCTGCGTGAGACCTGCTGCAGCGTCTCGCTGACCAGCTGACGGGCCTGTTCGCTGACCACTGCCGTCTGAAATGCCATGGGCTTAGGCTTGATCAGGACCTGCACACAACACCATCATTACAGATTATTAACAGTGCAGCGTCTGACCAATCACGATCAACTGCTACTTTGAGGTTTATTTACTTTTCTGCTTAGCAATACTGAGATTGAATTACAGCAGAAAGTACATTGAAAGATAAAATTGCAAGAAAAACATAAAATACAAAATTTTTATTTTTTTTAATCATATTCAATAATACTATTCCAAAAAATAATAAAAGATATACAAATGCAAATATAGGCCTATATACATATACATCTTTCCATACATAAAATATATATCCATTCACACATGCACATATAATAAAAATAAAAAGTTTTGAAACATACAAGTGCAACTGCAAAAAGGACCCTAAGCATCCACATTACATTCACTGAACAATCTAACACCAAAAGGAATGGCAGAACTAGCATAATGTTTTGTCCTTGCTTTGAATAATGTCTACTACTAAGAGAGACCAATGACAACCATCTACAATATAATGCTGCTTGTCTGACTAATAATTGATTACAGCGTGCAACAGTCAGAAGTAAAAATCTCATTCATTTTGTCCAGTGGAGAATTGATTTGTAACGATAACTCACAAAGCGTTAAAGACAGAGCAATTATGAACTGCAAGGTTGTTAATCAATGGTATTTGCTTTTGTTGAAGCCATCAGCCTGCATTATTTCAACTTATTTTAACAGCAGAATTCCAGGTGAAAAACTACATGAGCCATGATTCTGTAGAGAAATCTCCACTTTGGATAAAAGTGTCTGCTAAATGACTAAATGTAAATGTAAAATGTAATCAGAGAATCAAAACAAGCAAAATCGTGCAATAGAGTATACTGCAAAAATACTGAAATATTTGCTTATAAATGGATATTTTGCAATAAGCATAAAATATGTTGTTTCTATATACACAATGAACATCTTTAAACCAATAGTTTGTTTCTCCATTGTTTTTATTTAGATTCTGTCATTTGCTTTACTTCAAGTGATTGCAGTTCTGTCACTCTTTAAAGTCATTATGTTCACAGTATTTTTGTCTTTTTTGTTTGACTAATCAAATGCATGTGTGCTTCAAATCAGAGTTGGTAATGTTGTGATTCTCCTCATGACTTTTTAAAATCCCATTGGAAAAATGAATGAGAAAAATACTTCTGGAACCAATGATGCTGAAAGGTTTTCTGAAACTCACCCACATCCAAATGTTGCTTAAAAAAGACTGCATGAAGCTAGAATAAATTTTTTTTTTTTTTTTTTTTTTTTTATAAAAGCAGATGCTCTGTTCTTTCTGTTGACATATTGCATGTTTAGATATTCATAAAGCAAAATATTATGGGGCCATGAAAATGATTAACAATGTTTTTTGTGAAAATGATTAACAATGCTTGCAGTGGCTGGCAACTTCATATATAAAAAAAAAAAAACCTTAAATAGTTTAAATCAATTTTATTTATGTGTTTTGTGTTTTGATTTTAATTTTAATTAAATCTTTAGTAATTTTGAAGTGTGTTTTTGTCTTAATTAGTTTTTGTATTTATTTTGTATTATGTATTTTCTTTAATATGTCTATGAGTGTTTGTTTTTTGTTTTTTTAGTTTAGTTTGAGTTTGCTTTAATTTTAATTGTTTTAGTACATTTATTATACAGCATACATGTATTTTGTACTATATATTTTATTATGTATTTATTATTTTAATGTTATATAGTGTTTATTAAATTTTATTTATTTATTTATTTATTTTTTAGTTTTATTTCTTTTCTTTTTTTTTAGTTTTAGTTATTTTAGTACATCAGGTTAAACAAAAAATTATCAAATGCTGCCATGAAATTAAATATATAAACTAGTCAACATTTGAAGTGGATCAAAACCTTTCAACAAAGTTGTCCTAAAAACAAAATGTGACCCTGGACCACAAAACCAGTCATAAGGGTCAGTTTTTTGAAATTGAGATGTATACATCATGAATAAATAAGCGTTCCATTGATGTATGGTTTGTTAGGATAGGACAATATTTGGCTAAGATACAACTATTTGAAATTCTGGAATCTGAGGGTGCAAAAAAAAATCTAAATATTGAGAAAATCGCCTTTAAAGTTGTCCAAATGAAGTTCTTAGCAATGCATATTACTAATCAAAAATTAAGTTTTGACATATTTACAGTAGGAAATTTACAAAATATCTTCATGGAACATGATCTTTACCTAATATCCTAATGATTTTTGGCATAAAAGAAAAATCTATAATTTTGACCCATACAGTGTATTGTTGGCTATTGCTACAAATATACCTGTGCTACTTATGACTGCTTTTGTGCTCTAGGGTCACAAATGCATTCATGTCTTGGGACAACTTTGATGGACTTTTCTGATCCACTTCAAATGTCGACTACTGTATATTTATTTTGTTTCAATTCAATTAGATTTTATTTCAAGCAATACATTTTTATTTTTTTTGTGTGTGTGTTTTTCTGGTTGTAGCTGACTGCAGTGAGCCAGCGTCTGACCTGTGTTTTGCCCTGCTGTCCGTAGACGATCTTGGTGGGGATGATTTTGGTGGACGGCTGGACGCCGGCGCCGAGGCTCTTGGGCTGCGTCACGATCATTTTGGTGATGGGCCGCGACGCGGTGATGATGGCAGGCTTGGCTCCGGGCACGGCCTGCAGTGTCTTCTCTCCCTGACACACACACACACACACACACACACTCGTGTCATAAATCACCGCACACACATCAGCAAGTGCTAGGGTTGGGTATGGAAAACCAGCTCTGTTTTAGAACCAGTTCCAAATTTCCAAGAACCGGGTGTTCGATAATACATTTCGATTCTGCTTAACGATTCCTGCATTGCATTTTAATGCGATTTTAAATTATTTAAGTGCAGGAACAGAAAGAACTTGCGCCTTGTTTGCATGCAGTGCACACGTCTGAAGCGAGAACAGCGTCTTGGTGTGGGTTTCCTCCTGTGTCCAAAACTCCTGTGTAACAAAACTGACTAGGATTCGTTTTGTTTTTAGAAAATTGTGTTTTGTGTTTGTTCGTTGTGTGTTGATATGTATTTCTTAGTAACTTTGTCCTTTGCTGCCGATCTTGACCAGGACTCCCAGGTAAAAGAGATATTATATCTCAGCGGGACGTTCCTGGTTAAATAAGTAAGTAAATAAATAAATTTTAAAAAATTGTCTGTTCTCGTTCCGTGCATTTCCACTGCAGAAAAGGTTGTTCCGGGTCAGAACTGACTTTTTTCATATTTATCGACTAGTATGCAGAAAACTACGTCAGTATATCATCATAAACACAGCCGTTTTTGTCTTAAGTGAACGTAAACAGATGAGAAAGAAAACGCATGAGTACAGTATTTTTAGATCTGTGCGCGTTCGGTGTTAAAGAGGCAGCAGCCTAAAAAACACACTGCCTGTTATTAATGTTAAGAACAAAAGAAAATCATTCACTGATCTTGACTGAATATCTTTAATATCTTAAATCTATATTTATTTATGAAAAGAAAACTATGCAGTGTTTTTAAATTTTTAAGTAGTTTCTGTGCCTGAAATTTGGTTCAGTTGTATTTATTTATGCTATTGCTAACTGATTTGTTTGCTCCTATTTTTATTACTGGCTGTTTACTTGTCTTTAAGACTTTAAAATTTGAAATTCGTATTAGTCTAGTTGTTTTTGCTGTGGTATTTTTGTTAAAAGCATAGGCAAAAGTTCCTCTTGTAGACCTAAGTGTTCTGTCTTCTATTATTCAGATGCAACAGAATGCTTTGTAAAAAGACAGAATAAATGTTTGACAGTTTTTTTTTATATTGGATTTTTTATCTTATTGGAATCAAAACTCGGAATCGATAAGATGAATGGGAATTGATGACCTCACCCCAGCGTTCAGCAACGTTGTCACCACGTTCTTCCCCGGCAGACCCTGGATGGTGGTCCCTTTGCCAGTGGTCTTCTGCACCACGATGACGTTGGGTTTGGAGGTCATGGGGATGGTGGTGATCTTGGTGGTGGTTCCTGTGAAGGGAGAGCGTTAGAATGAGATGCAGAGAGACTTTACAGCAGGGGTGTCAAACTCAATTCCTGAAGGGTCGGAGCCCTGCAGAGTTTAGATGCAACCCTAATTAAACACCTGATCCAACTAATCAAGTCCTTCAGGCTTAATTGAAAACTGCATAGTATGTGTGTTGGAGCAGGGTTGGAACTAAACTCTGCAGGGCTCCGGCCCTCCAGGAACTGAGTTTGACACCCCTGCTTTACAGTCTTCTCATATTTGCAGCCAGGAAAAACATATTAATGAGATGGATAAGTGATAAGACTCAGACTATATCTGGGTGGCAAAGGATTTTAATGGAACTAATCCCACTGGAATATGTTCAGTTAATGGTCAGCCAGCTCAGTTTTATAACGTCTGGAAGCCTTATATCAATAACCTAGGGATTGATTTGTCAACTATTCTGTGGAAGACTTGAGGTACCTATTCATGTACCTCAAGTAAGTACATAACATTTAGATTTTGTATTGTACTACCTCTATGTATTTAGTGTGGTTATTCACTTAATTTGAGTATCTAATTTTTGTCTTTTCCTTTTTAGTGGCCTAGGATAAATATGCTTATGTTTATTTTGCTGATTTTTTTTCTTCTAATGACTATGGTTTATATTCACGTGTGTTCTGCTAAAGTTAGAAAATGTTAAATAAATATATTTGGAAAAAAAAGAATGAGACGTGGGACTCGCTGAACTCAGCAGCGTGCCGGTGTTTCCTGCTCATAACGCGCAACACTGTAAAAATCAGAAAAAGAAATATAATGGAACAAATAATGGAGCACAAAAGCAGTCATAAGTTGCACAGGTATATTTGTAGCAATAACCAACAATACACTGTATGGGTCAAAATTATAATTTTTTTCTTTTATGCCAAAAATAATTAGGATATTAAGTAAAGATCATGTACCATGAAGATATTTTGTAAATTTCCCACCGTAAATCGATCAGTAATATGCATAACTTAATTTGGACAATTTTAAAGGCGATTTTCTCAATATTTAGATTTTTTTGCACCCTCAGATTCCAGATTTTCAAATAGTTGTATCTCAGCCAAATATTGTCCTATCCTAACAAACCATACATCAGTGGAAAGCTTATTTACTCATGATGTACAAATTACAATTTCAAAAAATTGACCCTTATGACTGGTTTTGTGGTCACATATTTCTGACTATGGTCAATACGTGATCCTATGGTTCCCAGCTCTTACCCGACACCATGTTGGAGGTGAGGATCTTGCCTCCCAGCGTGGCCAGAGACTTGGGCACGACTGTGATGATGCTGCCGCTCGTGGTTTTGACGTACGTGGCTCCGGCGGGAGATGTGGCCACTCGCGCACCGATAGCGGGACTGACAGACGGCCGAGTGTACGTCGCCTGAGAGCCTAAAACACACCAGTCACCAGTTCAGTGCAGGAAACCTCCCCACCCATTCATTAACATGCATATTAACAGAGATGACACGATAAGATATCTGTCAGGGACGCTCAGGATCTGCAGCGCTTAATGTTAGATCTTCACTCAGCAGATTGACTTAAACTAGATGAATAAGTGAATAAGACTTAATATTTAGTTGCAAATCCTTTGCTTGCAATGACTGCATCAAGCCTGTGACCCACTGACATCACCAAACGTCTGCATTCTTCTTTTCTGATGCTTTTCCAGGCTTTTACCGCAGCCTCTTTCAGTTTTGGGGGGGTTACTCCCTTCAGTCTCTTCTTTAGCAGGTAAAATGCATGCTAAGTCTGGAGATTGACTTGGCCAGTCTAAAACCTTCCACTTCTTGCCCCTGATGAAATCCTTATGTTTTGTGTCATTATCTTGCCGCATGATGAAGGATCTCGTAAATCAGTTTGTTTGCATCTTTTTGTAAATTGGTAGACAAAATGTTTCTGTAGACTTCTGAGTTCATTTTGCTGCTGCCGTCATGTTACATCATCAGTTAAGATTAATGAGTCCGTCCCAGAGGAAGCGATGCAAGCCTTGTATGTTTGGGATCATGAGCAGATCCCTTTTTTCTCCTCTGACTTTAGCTTTTCCATCACTTTGGTAAAGGTCAATCTTTGTCTCATCAGTCCATAAAACTTTGTCCCAGAATTTTTGAGGCTCGTCTCCTATTCTTCTTGCTAATGAGTGGTTTGCATCTTCTGGTGTAGCCTCTGTGCTTTTGTTCATGAAGTCTTCTACAAACAGTAGATTGTGACACCTTCACTCCTGCCCTCTGGAGGTTGTTGCCGATGTCACTAACAGTAGTTTTAGGGTCTTTCTTCACATCTGTCACAATGTTTCTGTCATCAACTGCTGATGTTTTCCTTGGTCTACCTGTTCGAGGTCTGTTACTTAGTACACCAGTGGTTTCTTTCTTCTTCAGGATATTCCAAATGGTTGTACTGGCAATGGCTCTGACTGATTTGGTTCCACGTTGGTTCTAACTATAAATGCAGTCTGCACAGGCAAAACTCAAATCTGAAACTGAGCGCAGACATTCAGTGCTATTTATTGTTTGAATAATCAATGTAATAGGACACACCAGGGCAACAAAACACACCTGTCAGTCACATGTTCCAATAGTTTTGGTAACAAGGATTTGCAACTAAATATTAAGTCTTATTCACTTTAATCTAGTTTAAATCAATCTGTTCCAACACTTTTGGTCACATGAGCAATGGGTGGGTTCAAACAAAAGGTGCTATCCTCTAAGTTGTGTTTATCAGATCCAGATGAAAATACCTGGAAATAAAAGCTGAAATGTTGATATTCATCTTTTGCTGTCAAACCCAAATGTTTTCAGTCTACAGCAAAAATAAAGGAATTGGCCTCACTGTTCCAGTACTCTTGGAGGGGAGTGTATGTATGTATGTGTAATATATATATATAAGACAATTTTAAACGGCACTTATCTTCAATGTTAGAGGTTATTTATTTTTTTTTTACATTTTTCCGTCACACCATAGGACACATTGATACGTCAACTACCCATATATATATATATATATATATATATATATATATATATATATATATATATATATATATATATATATATATATATATATATATATATATATATATATATACACATACATACATACATACATACACACTGAATATATACAATACTTATAATGAATTTTATTTGAGTATATAAAATTTGTCAAAACATATAATCTGAGAATTATTAGTATTAAAGGGTCATGAAACCCCCTGTTTCAGCACTGGTTAGTTCTCACCACAGTTTTAAAAAATGCCAAAAAAGTGTACATGGTGTGCAGCGGAGTGGAGTGGGAGAGGGAAGACAGACAACACACACAGCTTCGGGTTCAGACCGTTTCATTTCGCTCTCATCAAGTTAAAAACAAATAAATGCACAGCCATTTGCACCCTGCATTGAAAAAATATATATGAACGCGTTGCACCTCTGATAACTTTTTAGGCTTATTCTGCTGCATTTATATAAGCCTTTTGACGGGTTGTGTCACGGAGCTGTAAAAACGGTTACAGTCTTTAAGTGAATGAATCGCGTTTGTACCGAACTCTTATTACAAAGCAAAAACAAACGCTCTCCTTCGATCATGAACGTTTCTCTCAATTAATACAAGCAATCACAGTCTGAAGCGTTTGTCATAGCAAATCAACACATGCTGTTGTGAATAATTAAGCGAAGCATCTTCTCATAGGATAAGAACACGCAGTCTCATGAATAATTTAATAGACACTGACGCGTCATCGATGTACTATAGTCCATTGCCACGTCACAAATTGTGACGTCAACACAATGTAGATTTTAAACCCGGAAGATCAAAATAGCACAAAAAAATCTTAAAATTAACCAGTTTTCTCAAACAGTTAAAATAATCGGATGCTAACATTGTCTTCTATGATGTGCAACACAAACACCTCTGCTAAAATCTCAGAAAAAGTAGTCTGGGGTTTCATGACCCTTTAACACAACAACATGAAGACAAAACAAACGCACGTATATCCCTGTACTGTAACACACATGAATGAGAGGTGTGTGTGTGTACCTGTGGGAGTGGACACCAGTTTGGTGGTCATGATGGCGCCGTTGCTGCTGACCACCATGATGGGGGCGGAGCTACTGCTGGGCAGCGCTGCACTGGAGGGTTTGGGTAAGATCTTACTGGGCTGCATCTGCTGCGTGATGATCTTCACTCCTGCACACGCACACACACACATACACACAATCAATGCAGGGCAATTAACTTTTATATTTTTTAACTTTTATAACTTAAAGTTTGGTTCTAAACACAAAATATCTATAATGGTTACAAGAATACATCTTAAAATATAAATAGAGGTACTACAATTAGTAGCAAGCTATGTATGTGATTATTTATGTTTTTGCTTAAAACACACTTTAAACCATCATTGAGTGCTTGTAATAACTTTCAATTGAGATCTAAAGTGTATTTTTATTCTATAATAGGCAGACAAGCACTCTTTTTATGTCTAATAATGGATTGAGAGCGACACCTGCTTCTCATTTGTCATAAACATCCTTTACTGTTATAAAAATATCATGAGCTGCATAAAACATATACAGAAAATATATCACCATAATCATGTCTATTTGCTTTCATATTTCATGTATAGAAAAATGTTTCTCATTTTTTCATACGTAATGGCAGGACATATGATCCCATGATTGACAGATCTAGAGTGAACACGCTTTTAAAGGTCTTTGCACACTGAAATTCTCATTCAAAATTTTCGCACATTAAAAAATAATACGACCTCACATTGTGTCAATCACGTTTATACACTGCCTCCGAAACTTTCGTCTGTCATAAAAAAATTCAGACCAGGTTCGATTTTCTGCGTTTTCGCATCCGTAGCAAACATTTTGATAGGAAAGGACGACGAATACGAAAAAAACTAAAAATGCATACGCTTTACTCATAACACTCACGCAAGTGGAAGAAAACGGACAGTGCTCTTCAGATCACATTCAGTGAAGAATTATTAGAAATTATATTATGTATAAAAGGACATGCGAGAATAAATCTGTTCTCAGATACCAATGATAATCTGGTCATGTGATCTAAGATTAAATCTGATTGGACGGCCCGTTTTGTCACGGAGCAACAGGGAAAAAAATCCTTGCTTTTTTGCGCCGCGAATGATCGTGCCTGGTGTGAATAGCCCCATAGGGATCGATTGTTTTGATTCAAAAGTGTCATCGCACTGAACATTCCCTTCAAATTTTCACGTTCAGTGTGAAAAGGCCTTTAGTGGTGAAGCCCTGTGCTTTATCTGCTGTCTCGTGTGCTCACCAGACTCCTGTTTGATCTGAATGGTGGGTTTGGCTCCAGCGGCGGCACTGGCACTCTGAGGAGATGAGGCCTGCAGGCCTTTAGGAGACACGGACTGAACCGCCGTCTGCTGCGCTTTGGGAATCTGCAGGATCTGAGACGGAGAGCTGACCAGAGCCTTGGGAGACGGCAGACGAGTGGAGGCCACCTTCACCGCTGCGGACGAGCCCCCTGAACCACACACACACACACACATTAACATACTGAAACACACACTGAAACACTCTCTCTCACACACACACACTCACACAGTCAGGACTTAGATGCTCTCATTAGAGTTACAAATGACCTGCTCTTATCATCTGATCGTGGGTGTATCTCTCTATTAGTGCTACTGGATCTTAGCGCCGTGTTTGACACTATCGAGCACAACATTCCTTTGAATAGACTAGAAAATTATGTTGGCATTAGAGGAAGTACATTGGCATGGTTCAAATCGTACTTATTTGATCGCCATCAGTTCATGGCAGTGAAGGAAGAGGCATCATACCAATCACAAGTGCAGTATGGAGTACCTCAAGGCTCAGTACTAGGACCATTACTTTTCACACTTTACATGTTACCCTTGGGAGATATTATTAGGAAACATGGTGTTAGCTTTCACTGTTATGCTGATGATACTCAGCTCTATATTTCTTCGCGGCCCGACAAAACATACCAATTTGCAAAACTAAAGGAATGCATAGCTGATATGAAAAACTGGGTGACTAGTAATTTCTTGATATTAAATTCTGAAAAAACAGAGGTGTTAATTATAGGACCAGAAACCTCCGCATGTAATAACCTAGAACACTGTCTAACATTTGATGGCAGCTCTGTCAATTCTTCATCATCAATTAGGAACCTAGGTGTGCTATTTGATAGCAATCTCTCCTTTGAAAGCCACATTTCTAGCATTTGTAAAACTGTATTTTTCCATTTCAAAAATATATCTAAATTATGACCTATGCTCTCAATGTCAAATGCAGAAATATTAATTCATGTGTTCATGACCTCAAGGTTAGATTTTTGTAATGCTTTATTGGGTGGTTGTTCTGGACGCTTCATAAACAAACTACAGCTGGTTCAAAATGCAGCAGCTAGAGTTCTTACTTATAAAGCCCTGAATGGTTTAGCACTTCAGTATTTGAGCGCGCTCTTATTGCATTATAGTCCTTTACGTCCGCTGTGATCTCAAAACTCTGTCAATTTGATAATACCTAGAATATCAAAATCAACTGTGGCGGCAGATCCTTTTCCTATTTAGCTCCTAAACTCTGGAATAATCTACCTAACACTGTTCGGGAGGCAGACACACTCTGTCAGTTTAAATCTAGATTAAAGACCCATCTCTTTAACCTGGCTTACACATAACACACTAACACATTTCTATTATTCAAATCCGCTAAAGGATTGTTAGGCTGCATTAATTAGGTCAACCAGAACTGGGAACACTTCCTATAATACCCGATGTACTTGTTACATCGTAAGAAGAATGGCATCTACGCTAATATTAGTCTGTTTCTTTCTTATTCCGAGTTCACTGCAGTCACCCTGATCCAGTCCGTATCCAGTCCAGATGGTGGATCAGCACCTAGAGATGGCCTTGACAGCCCTGAATGTCAGCGGAGACCATGCCAACAAGATGAGCCCCAGAGACAGATCCCCAGTGAAGACCTTGTCTCCTTGATGGCCATCAGGACAAGACCACAGGAACCAGATGAGTCCTCTGCACAAACTGACTCTGCTGCAGCCTAGAATTAAACTGCTGGTTTCGTCTGGCCAGAGGAGAATGGATCACTATTTCCCTGTTTAATACTGTAAAGCTGCTTTGACAAAATCTGCATTGTAAGAAACACTATATAAATAATGGTGACTTGACTTGACTTGACGCGCACACACACACATACACAAACACACACACCCCCACACACACATACACACACTCACCCTGCGCAATGGTGGACATCACCACTGAAGGTGTGGAGGACACCATGGTCGTCACAGCGACAGGACTGGGCACCGGGGCCGCGCTGGAGCCGGCTGAGATCACCATAGTCTGTTTGTGGCTGGCGGCAGTGAGCGCGGCGCTCGACACCAGTTTAGACACGGCCGCGTAGTTGTGCGACTTGGACAAGATGTTTGGCACGAAGTTGGAGCTGGGAGATGTCGTCACGATTATCACCTGCAGCACAGAGTCGACTCAATGAATCATTCAAACATATGATTCAGTGATTATTTATAGTGCTCATTTGTTCTGAAGGAACATTCAAGCATTTGTGGCTATATTTTTAAATAAGCTTTCCTGTAGCTCAAATAGTAGAGCATGGCGCTAGCAATGCCAAAATCATGGGTTCGATTCCCAGGGAAAGCAAGAGTTGATCAAATGTAAAAACTGTAACTTGAATGCTATGTAAGTCGCTTTGGATAAAAAAAGCATCTGCTAAATGCATAAATGTAAATGTAAATGTATTTTGATGTCATTAAATCTCTTCTGCTCACCACTGCTGCATTTGTTTGATAAAAAATGCAGTAAAAGTTGTGAAATATTATTGCCATTTAAAACAGCTGCTTTCTATGTGAATATCTGTTAATTTATTTCTGTGATCAAAGCTGAATTTTCAGCATCATTACTCCAGTCTTCAGTGTCACATGATTCTTCAGAAATCATTCTATGCTGATTTGCTGCTCAAGAAACATTTATTATTATTATCAATGTTGGAAACAGTTACGCTGAACAATATTTTTGTAGAAATTGCGATAGATTTTATTTTTCAGGATTCACAGAGATTCATAGAGAGTTCAAAAGAACAAAAGATTTTTTTGTCACATTATACATTTCTTTACTGTCAATTTTGATCAATTTAATGCATCCTTGATGAATAAAAGCATTAATGAATTAGTGAGAAATAGAAGTAGTAGCACTCTTAAATTTAAGTATTAAAAGTGAAACTTAATACAAGTATTAATTTCTAGCGAAAAACCCCAAAATGTCAACGGTGGTGTTTCCAACTTTTATTATCCCTTGAGTAACAAAGATTGCCGTTTCATTTATGCTGTGTTTTTAAAATTTAATTAAAACATTGAATATTTAAGGTATATAAATTGCTCCCCGTCTCTCATTGGTCAAACAATGACAGCCCCGCCCCAACACTTACTCGTATAAAGACATACACTCAAAAACCTCTTAAGAACAGAATTTCTTTGAATATTACTCTTCAGCTCTTGGTCTGTGGTACTTTGGTATGGATGTTTGTTATTTGTGTAATTTTATTTTATTTATTTTTTTGGTGGGGTGTTGGAAATATATACACTGCTATTCAAAAGTCTGGGATCAGTAAGGTCTTTAATGTTTTTTTTTTAAATAATTTTATTATCTGTTTGACCAAAAATACAGAGAAAAATTGTAATTTTGGGAAATATTATTGCAATTAAAGTTTTCTATTTTAGTTTTCTATACTTTAAAATATAATTTATTCCTGTGATGCAGTGCTGAATTTTCAGCATCTTTACTCCAGTCAGAAATCATTCTAATATGCTGATTTATAATCAATGTTGGAAACAGTTGTGCTGATTAATATTTTTTGGGACTTGTGATACTTTTTCAGGATTCTTTGATAAACAGAAAGTTCAAAAGAACAGTGTTTATTCCATATATAAATTTTCTGTTACAGTATACACTACTATTCAAAAGTTTGGAGTCAGTAATTTTTTTTAAAGAAATTAATACTTTTATTCAGCAGGGATGGATAAAAAGTGAGAGTAAGGACTTATATTGTAGAAAATATTTATATTTTGAATAAATGCTGTTCTTTTTAACTTTTCATTCATCAAAAAAAAAAAAAAAAAGAAAAAAGAAAAAAGTATTACAGGATCCAAAAAAAAAAATTAAGCAGCACAACAGTTTCAACATTAATCATAAATCAGCATATTAGAATGATTTCTGAAGGATCATGTGACACTGAAGACTGGAGTAATGATGCTGAAAATTCACCCTTGATCACAGAAATAAATTATATTTTAAAGTATATTAAAATAGGAAACCACTATTAGAAATTGCAATAAAATTTCACCTCAAATAAATACAGCCTTGATAAGCAGAAGAGGCTCCATTAAAAAAACGTGAAAAATCTTACTGCTCCCAAAATTTTGAATGGTAGTGTGTGTGTGTGTATATATATATATGTTTGTTTATATTATTTATATAGCACATTTAACACAACTTGAGGTTGACAAAAGTGCTTTACGTGGCATAGTAAACAACAAAAAATAAATTCTAAAAAATAAAAATTATAACTTCATTAAGTCGTTACAAATGGATCAAGGAGGTGAGATTTAAGCATAGCTTTAAAGATAGGCAATGAAGAAATCGTTCAGATGGCAACCGGGAGATTGTTCCAAAGTGTTGGGCCAACAACTGCGAATGCTCGAGCACCACGATGTTTTAGTTTGGACCTAGGAATTGATAAAATTCCTAAAAACCTGAATCTGAGCGGCCTCACTGATTTGTGTGGGTGCAACAACTCAATGAGATAAGTTGATGCAAGGTAATGAAGTGCTTTAAAAACCAACGTTAAAATTTTGCATTCCACTCTAAGTTTAACAGATAACCACTTTAATGTGGACAAAATGGGAGTAATGTGTTGAAATTTGCGCATGCCAGTCAAAAGCCTAGCCGCTGAATTTTGGATGACTCATTTATCCCATAGTACAGCGGAATTGCAATAGTCTAACCTAGATGTAACAAATGCATGAATTACTTTTTCGAATGTCTGTGATGAAAGGAGAGTTTTAACTTTAGCCAGACGGCGAAAATGATAGTGTGTGTGTGTGTGTGTGTATTATTATTACACACAGCAGCTGTGGCATTATTGGAGAAATAAGCATCTTAATGACAGGAAAGCAGCGCAGGATTGTGGGAACGTGACAGGAAGGAAGTGCGCCTGACCTTCTGCGTGGTGCTGTTGGTGGTCTGAGTGGAGGGTTTGGTGAAGGTGATCTTCACCGGTGACATGTGCGGCGGCAGCGAGTTGGCGATGCTCTGCATCAGGTTGCTCATCTTGGGGCTGCCGCTGACAGGAACCGTGATGGTTTTAGAAATGGGTGTGGCCACTTTAGGCACCTCCTTCAGCAGCACGGGGGAGGAGCTAGACGAGTTGGTTCTCCGCCTCTTACGAGGTTTCTCGTCCTCATCGGAGCAGCTCACGCCTGACAGACACAACGAGACGTCACACAGCTTTAATACAGTGTTAAACAGGGAAATAGTGTGTTGAAATAGTGTTCCGTTCTCGTCTGGCCTGTTTAATACTGTAAAGCTGCTTTGACACAATCTGCATTGTAAAAAGTGCTTTATAAATAATGGTGACTTGACTTGACTGGAGAGTAGAGCTGCACGATTAATCGTTAAATGATCGCGATCTTGATTCAAACACCCACCCACCCATCTGATTTCTAAATGGCAGCGAGTCTCTTGTGTCTATTAAACCTTTGAATAAGTCATACCGAAACATTCAGATCTGCGTTCACACTGCCGCTGACAGAGAGCAGACAGTTAACATGTTTAGGTAAGAAACAGCTTCACAAACAGTTTTTTCAACTACACAGTATTATTTCTTATAGTCCTTCATATTAATCACAGAAAAACTGGGATGAAAGTTTATAGTTTGGATATAAACACTGATGTCTATGGTAGCGATCAAAATAGAGCAAGTCATCTTTTGAAAGTAACTGGCGCTTCAAATAACGTTTGTGTCGATTGCATATTTTTGCCGCTAGGTGGCGACAAGTGACTGTTAAAAATGTATTTGTCATTGAATCATTCATTCAAGAGATTCGTTCAAAAATGCTGATTCATCCAGTAACGAAACAAGTGAAGTATTAAAAATGGTCAATTTAAAAAAAAACTGTCCTCATTTGTAAGTTGCTTTGGTTAAAAGCGTCTGCTAAATGACTAAATGTAAATGTAAGTATTTATGAGTGAGTCATTGAATCATTCATTCAAACCACTTTTCATAATTTTAATATAAAAAATTGGTGTATTAAATATATTACGTTTCAAATACACATATTAAATATTAAAATGTTTAATAATTCATTCAAATTACATTAAACACTTTTAAATAGACCTAGCAATTAATATTTTGTCTCATATTATTCTGTTTAGTTCAGAATCGTGGGAGAATCATGATCTCTTTTTGAGACAAAAGAAATCGTCATTCTCAATTTGTGCCCCTGGACCACGAAACCAGTCATTAGGGTAAATTTTTGGAAATTGAGATTAATAGATCATCTGAATAAATGAGCGTTCCATTGATGTATAGTTTGTTAGGATAGGACAATGTTTGGCTGAGATACAACTATTTGAAAATCTGGAATCTGAGGGTGCAAAAAAATCTAAATATTGAGAAAATCGCCTTTAAAGTTGTCCAAATGAAGTTCTTAGCAATGCATATTACTGATCAGAAATGAAGTTTTGACATATTTACGGTAGGAAATTTACAAAATATCTTCATGGAACATGATCTTTACTTAATATCCTAATGATTTTTGGCATATAAAAAATGGATAATTTTGACCCATACAATGTATTGTTGGCTATTGCTACAAATATGTTTTGTGGTCCAGGTTCAGAGTTATCCAGAATTGTGCAGCTCTAGAGGAGAGCATGACGTGTGTGTGTGTGTGTGTGTGTGTGTGTGTGTGTGTGTGTGAGACGTACTCTTGACGTAGACCGTACTCCCGCTGGGCAGCACCACCACGTTTGAGGCAGGGCTGGCGGGTCGAGGGGATTTGATGACCGCTGCTGCGCTGCTGCTGCTGGGAGCCGATGCGCTGGGTGGAGTGGAGGTGGTGCTGGTGTACGAATAACACACCACCACTGCAACACACACACACACACAGTGAGGAACACATTTCCTGTCTCTGAGAGTGTGTATTATATTAACCACAAAACAAAGATTACACAGACACAACTAGGGCTGTCAAATTTTGTCCTTAAATATTATCAGTATTTGAATTATATTCATAATTAACAGATTACTCAGACACAACATATACAAAACTTAAAAAAAAATACAAATAATATTAAAAAAATAAATAATAAAAATGTTGTTATTGTTAACTAGAAATAAAAGTTAACTACTATTTTACAATTTTGTATTTATATTAACCACAAAACAGATTACTCAGACACAACATATACAAAAAGAGATTGAAATTATATAAATATAAAAACAACCACAATAATGTTGTTTTTGTTATCATTAACTAGAACAAAAAATGTAGTTTTAAACTTATATAAAACCACAAAACATAGATTATATAGACAATATTTACAAATGAATAATAATAATAATAATAATAATAATAATAATAATATAATATGTTGTTACTGTTAACTAAAAAAAACTTTTTTTAAACTTATATTAACCACAAAACAGATTACACAGACACAGTATACACAAAAAATAAACAAATAAATAAATAAATCAAATACTAGTAATAATATGTTGTCATCATTAAATAACACTTCAAAAATTCAGCAATAGAAATAAAGCTAAAATAAAATAAGATGTCACTTTTATTACATTTATTTTTACGATTTCTATTCTATTATTTTGTACTTCTATTTTGTATTTCTATTTTTTACTGCTTATTAGGTGGCTTTATATAGTACCATAAAATACCTAGAAGACTGGATTTGAAGACTGGGTTAAAGTTAGTTTTGGGGAAAGGGTTTGGGTTATGGTTAAAGATGAAGTTAACAGTGTAACAACAGACGTTAATTATATGATTTAAAGGATTTAAATGTAATTACAATACATATATATATATATACACACACAATACATCTACAGTACCAAATAGTAGTAGTTAGTTAAGAATGCCTAATATAAAGTGTAAGCAAGTAAAATATAAACAGAAAAAAAAAAGATGAAAAACTTGAAATAAACTGAAATAAATAAGTTGCAACTGAAATACTAAAATTGCCAGAACTAAAATAGAAATTAATATAAATTAAATCTAAACAGAAACGTTTAAAAAAATAATAATAAAACTGACAAAGCACATAACAAAATAACCAAAACTTAAACTAAAATGAAAACAAAGTAAAAGCCCATGAATAATTACTAGGGCTGCAACAATAAATCGATACAGAATCGATTCGTGGACTGATTCTGAGATCTTCCGAACGCGTCGCGATTTTCTCTGGAATGGATTCTGAGCTCAGATTTTAACAGCAGATGGCGCTCCACTCTAGTTTTTATCCACACACTCAAATGCTCATGAAGAAGAGTGCTGAAGAGTGCTTGTGTGTTTGGCTGAGTCTGTAATTTCACCTCGGCTCAGAATGCTTTTATGAGGCCAGATTAATGTAAATGCAGCCCACTGTCAACATCCTTGTAATTCGCTTCAACCTTTTCTAATTTTATGAATGATTATTTTAGGTTCAAGTGTGTGTAAGGATTTGGAAACAAGCAGAGTACGGCTGTTTCTAAAGCATGAAGCGCCATCTGCTGTTCAAAACTAAGCTCAGAATCGACTCGAGAAAGAATCGCCATGCATTCGAAAAATCTCAGAATCGATACTGAATCATTTCTTGATTCGCGATGCATCGATTTATTTTTCCAGCCCCAGTGTTGGGAGTAATGCATTACAAGTTACGTAATTAGATTACTTTTTTTAAGTAACTAGTAAAGTAACGCATTACTTTTTAATTTAGAAGGAAATATCTGAGTTACTTTTTCAAATAAGTAACACCAGTTACTTTGTTTCTCATGTATTGACTGACAGCTCTTGTGTTGCCATGTTGAGAGAAATCAGGAGTAAGTACAGAGGCACTTGATCTTACTGTAGTTCTAGACTAAATATGAACATGTATTTACTCATCTCACCTACACAAAAACAGATTCAGTATTCCACAAAATCAATAAAAACAGTCAAATGCAAACTCAGAATATTATACAAACCTGCAATAATTAAATATGTCAAATAAGACAAATATCATTTATGTATTTAATCCCAATTGTCTTTGCTGCTGACCTTCGATGATCCATTTCAACCATACTAATAAACAAAAATGACACATTTGTGTTTGATTTTTGTTATTTCTGAATAGTGTTGAACTTTCTTCTCCTGCGTCATATTCTTTGTGATGTGTTTGAGCGGCGCCCTCTACTGTACAGACGTGAATTTACATTTCCTTCAGCCTGAGGCCTATTCATTTCACTCTTGGTGTGAAAGGGCTTTTACATTTGTAAAAGAATAATTTTTTTATATTAAAAACAAACAAGCAAGCCTTGCCCAGATTTAAAAAGTAACTCAAAAGTAACATAACGCATTACTTTCCATAAAAAGTAACTAAGTAACGTAATTAGTTACTTTTTAGGGAGTAACGCAACATTGTAATGCATTACTTTTAAAAGTAACTTTCCCCAACACGGCCCAGCCCTAATAATTACTGTAGGAAAGTAACATCACTTGTACCTTCTTTGTTGGCGGTTTCGGCAGGCAGAAGCAGCGAGGCGTTCTGGTGCGCCGTGGCGTTGGCCATCGCATTGGCCATCACAGTGAAGGCTGTCTGAGGAACCAGTCTGGGCATGAGAGGAACCAGCCGGCGGCCCTCGATGGACCACTCCGACGAGCTGTTGGGCCCCGACATGCTGCAGAACATACCAGCATTATTCCAGCTGCAGTTCACAAAAGCACTAGAGCGGTCACATCTGACTAGAACGGGTGAGACTCACTGATACGCGATAGTGGTCAGGCGCTCATCATTCACGGCTCTGCGCACCTCCGCTCGATGACGCTCCGTCGAGATACTGACAGAACAAACCACACACACTTCACACACTCATCATCCTCAACATCACTGCAAAACAACACACTAACAACTATTACCTGCATATCCAACTTACATACACTACCAGTCAAAAGATTTTGAACAGTAAGACTGTTAATGTTTTTTAAAGAAGTCTCTTCTGCTGACCAAGCCTGCATTTATTTGATCCAGTATCAGTAATATTGTGAAATATTTTTAATATTTAAAATAACTGATTTCTATTTGAATATATTTTAAAATGTAATTTATTCCTGTGATTTCAAAGCTGAATTTTCAGCATCATTACTCCAGTCACATGATCCTTCAGAAATTATTCTAATATGCTAATTTATTATTATTATTATTATTATTATTATTACTATTATTATCAGTATTTAAAACAGTTGAGTACATTTTTTTCAAGATTCTTTGATGAATAGAAAGAGCCAAAGATCAGCATTTATCTGAAATAAAAAGCTTTTGTAATATTATATACTATGCCATTCAAAAGCTTGGAGTCAGTATAATTTTGGGAAAGAAATTATAGAAATTAATACTTTTATTTAGCAAGGATGCTTTAAATTGATCAAAGGTGAAAAAAAGACATTTATAATGTTACAAAAGATTTCTATTTTAGATGCTGTTCTTCTGAACTTTCTATTCATCAAAGAAACCTGAAAAAAAATTCTACTCTGTTGTTTTCAACATAATAATAAATGTTTCTTGAGCAGCAAATCAGCATATTAGAATGATTTCTGAAGGATCATGTGACTCTGAAGCCTGGAGTAATGAGGCTGAAAATGCAGCTTTGATCACAGAAATAAATTACATTTTAAAATATATTCAAATAGAAAACAGTTATTTTAAATAGTAAAAATATTTCACAATGTTACTGTTTTTGCTGTATTTTGGATCAAATAAATGCAGGCTTGGTGAGCAGAAGAGGCTTCTTTAAAAAAACATTAATAATTTTACTGTTCAAAAACTTTTGACTGGTAGTGTACAATTACATAAAGCCATAATATTAATAGCAGATCTGACTGATGGTTTATATTGTCTGCAAATGTAAACTATGCTAGTGGTCAGCTTTAAACCATGGAAGCCCATTTCTGCCATTGAATAAAAAATAAAAAAGGTAACTAAGTTTTTTTCCTCACAAGTGTTAGTTTATATCTTGCAATTCTAAATTTATTTCTCAGAATTGCAAGTTTCTATCACTGAGTTCTGACTTTTTTGTGAGAATCTATGATTTCTGACTTTACAACTCAAATGCAAGTTTACAAACAATGAGTCAGAATTGCAAGAAAAAAAAATTACATTTTAAGTTTTAAATTTTTTACACTTTTTTTTTTTTGGTTTTTAACAGGCCTCCATACTAAACTGCTCAATGTGGCTAGAAAACATTGAGATATCAGAGACACTGTAGTTATGATGAAATGAAAGTTGACCATTGCTTCTGTATTGTGAAGAGTGAAAGTGTGTGTATACGGATGAGACCTCAGCACTCGAGTGAGTTCTCCCAGCAGCTCCTTCTTGTCTTTGGTGAGATCTCCTTGAGCGCGCAGAGCGCTGATCACGCCGGCGTACGCTTCCAGCTCTGAACACACAAACACACGACACACGTGAGCTCAGCATCGGCACACACAACAGCACGGCTGGTTACACGCTTCAGAGAGTCTCACCCAGTTTGCGCAGGATTCGCTTGCATTCATCTCTGCTGAGGTCGAGCAGCGTGGGCCAAACCACCGGCATGCTGCCCGCCAACGGCTTCTCCTGCTGAATCATCAACTACACACACACACACACACACACACACACACACACACACACACTGCAGGTCACCCTGTCTATAATACAGCACATTACAGGAATAGTTCACCCAGAAATGAAAACGTGCTCACCCTCAGACCATCTGAGATTAGGACGAGTTTGTTTCTTCATCAGGTTTGATGCTAATCTCAGATGATCTGAGGGTGAGCACGTTTTCAGCAGATTTGAATTTTTTCTGAACTATTCTTTTAAACACACTCACCTCTGACAGACACCTCTGATGCTGCAAACTCTCTCTGGATCTCTAAGAGCCAATGAAATCCTTCAGAGGAAAGCATCATCACAGACATTTAAGATAAACATGAAGGATTTTAATGGTTCAGAACACATGAACACATATTTGAAATTAATAAACAAAACGGACACGCCTACTCAAACCTTTTATGAAAACTACTATGCAAAAAGATACACAATATCTGACGTCACGCGAGTATATTACATAAACCCGACAACATTTGCAGATCAAAGCGCGTTCAGCCGCTCGCCCCGCCCACTCCTGCATAAAACATGAGCTCGTTCCAGGTGTTTTGATTGACATTCTGCCCGTTTAAAGAGCTAATTACTGATGCGATCAGCTGAGATCTGTGTGTTTATTCTGTTTTAATACGAATGAGTGCTAAATATGATCAGGGGCCTGTTTCATAAAACAAGTTTCCCATATAAGCCAGGCTTATTTCAGTTAGTCTGACTTATTTTGAACTAAATCATCTGACAGTAAGTCAGACTAACTGAAATAAGCCTGGCTTATTTGGTAATCTTGTTTTATGAAACAGGCCCCTGATCTGAAATCAACGTTTATTTTGAGCTGACTTTCACATATGACGGAGTGGAATCAAAATAATCGCGATAAGTATTTCACCAGACAGCAGAATAACAGACATGTTTATCAGAAACACGGGTGTTTAATAACTACTAACGCTTGTGAAGTGCTGCTTTTCTGTCGCGAGTTTTTATTGTCAGTGTGTTATTGTGTGCAGAATGTTAGCTTTAGCCTTTAGCCTGTCTGGAGTTTCACTCAACAAACACACACCCGAGCCGCTGCATTCACCGCAGAACCGTGTGTGTGTGTGAAATCACAGCTGATCACCAGTACAGACATCGCTGTGTCATTTCTAAAGTCAGCTGTGCGTTTAATTCTGCACTTACCTTCAGTTCTGCACAATCCTTCAGCTCCGCCATGTTTATCCGACGCCAAAACACTGGGGAAGCGCTCACAGCTGCCCGCGGGAAAAGCCCGAAACAACACAAGAAAACACCAAAACTAAAGAACTGGAACGGGATTATAGGGTTTGACAGTTGCTAATACGTTTTAACGTGAATTAAAGTAATGTTAGTCAGCAGAAAATAAACATTTGAACGCGTCTGAATCTGATCAGGCACTGTGTGGGGCAGCTCTCGGAAGAAGCCCGTCGTCATTGTTGACATTCTTTTGTGCGTTATTGTTTTGTGTTTATTATGCACTTCGTCAAGTTTAGTGGCAAATATGTGTAATATAGTTTTTTTGCCTTTTGGTATTTCCCACCTTATATGAATGCAATTTTTGTTGTGCTAATAAAACACATTAAACATGGTTTATTCCACGAATTAAAGCCTTAAATCAGAGTAGAAAGTCGTAACATTAAATGTTGCATGAACTGCAAAAATTAATATCTCAGTATTTTTTGTCTTGTTTTCCAGTACAAATATCCAAACATCCTTAAATCAAAACACATTTACTGGAGATGCAGAATAAACGTATTAAATCTTAGGAAACTTAATTAAATGAGTTTATAAGAATAAATATCTAGGAATGAAAACTCGTTTTCCTTTTGAATTAAGTTGATCATTTTGCTTCCCAAGTAAATCTATCTCGATTTATGAACCTTTAGACATTTGCACTGAAAAACAAGACAGAAATACTGAGGAAGAACAGCACTTGTTTGCAGTTTGGTCATCAGAAGGTATTATTTCCATATTCTAATGTTTGAATTAGAGATATTTAATCCTTAAGCTTTTATTTTGTAAGATAAACTAAAAAGTAACTGAGATCTGTTGTTATTTTCAAACTCTGAAGCATTGTTAGTAAAAGACATTTACATGTAGAGACCATATTGATGTATTGTGTTCCCTTAAATGTAATTTTTAAATGTTCTTTAAATGTCTTAAATGTGCCTTCGTGAATCCTGCAGAAACTCAGCAACATAAGACACACGATTATAAAAACAAATGTCTTTATTTAGATTAAATACACATCAAGACATATTATTCCTTATCAACACAAATTAAAGCCCATCTCAGTTTATTGAGTTTAAACTCAAACTTTTCATGTGATGTTTCAGTAATAAGATTGCAATAACATGATAATCACAATCACATCTCCAACACTGTCAACAGGTGATGCTAAACTAACCGACAACTAAACCATAACCATCCCTCATCAAACTATCACCGCAGATTAAAATCACAGCACACTGCAGGATATCAACAATTCTTCACAGAACTCTCCACATGCATCACTTTTTAAAGTCAAAAACTGTAAAATGTGACATTCGGCTCATATGTTTACAAGTCAAGATGGCAAAAACATAGGAATAACACATTTATATACAAAGCTTAACTCATATAAATTCACATGAACATTATTTTCTCAAAAAAATACAAAAACAAGATTAAACATATGTACCATACCCACAATAACAAAGACCAGTGGAAAAATACAAAACCAGTGAATTTAAAACAATCATCGGCACACCACTCTCTGATCCCTTTATTCCTCTATGATAATCATCTGAAATCAACATTATATTTCTGATTTAAATTAAGCCTTGATTGTAGTGTGATGGTAAACTAAATTTGTGACCCTGGAGCACAAAAGCAGTCATAAGTAGCACAGGTATATTTGTAGCAATAGCCAACAATACATTGTATGGGTCAAAATTATCCATTTTTTCTTTTATGACAAAAATCATTAGGATATTAAGATCATGTTCCATGAAGATATTTTGTAAATTTCCTACCGTAAATATATCAAAACTTAATTTTTGATTAGTAATATACATTGCTAAGAACTTCATTTGAACAACTTTAAAGGCGATTTTCTCAACAAAAAAAAACAAAAAAAACAAATTTCTTGCACCCTCAGATTCCAGATTTTCAAATAGTTGTATCTCAGCCAAATATTGTCCTTAACAAACCATACATCAATGGAAAATTCATTTATTCAGCTTTCAGATGATGTACTGTATAAATCTCAATTTCAAAAAAAACTGACCCTTATGACTGATTTTGTGGACCAGGGTCCTGTATTTATTATCAGTGCTGCTCACATTTTCAACCCCAAATTAAACAGGTTTGATTTTTAAACCATTATAATCAGTGCTGATCTCTCTGTGATCAGGAGCGACGCTGGGCTCTGAACATCTAAACACCGGCGGCCGCCACAGGAATGAACTTCTGCGCCTGATTGGCCCCGATTTCCGCCACATACAGCGCCGCGCTCTTCAGATCCAGATCCACCAGATGCGGTTTGACGTCCTCAGCCAGCTGGATGCTGCTGGTCACCTGACACTGACCGATGATGCCGACGGGCGGAGCCTCCAGCAGCGTCACCTGATTGGTGTTTAACTGAGCCACCACCATGTACTTCTGGTCTGGTGTGAGTCTGCGGGTCATAAACACACATTATTACAGCTTAAACATCTGCAGTGCGGCCTGCGGAAGGCAGGGGTTTAACATACCTGACGGAGTACGGCGCATCCTCTTTAAAACAGCTGCCCCACGAGCCCAGCCAATCACCCGTCACCGAGTTAAACACCTGGATACGCTTGTTCCCTCTGTCTGCAACCCACACCTGAACACACAGGAACACCAGAGGACCAATACAGGACGGTTAACACTGCGTCAGTCAACTACATTCACAACCCACCTGACTGCTGTAATGCTGTCAAACAGAATCTTAAAGGAAAAGTTCACTCAAAAATAAAATCTGCTGAAAACGTGCCCACCCTCAGATCATCCGAGATTAGCATGAGTTTGTTTCTTCAAAGAAAATAATCCACAGCACTCCAGTCCATCAATTAACATCTTGAGAAGACAAAAGCTGAAACAAATCCAGCATTAAGACGTTTTGAACTCAAATCCATAAATCCATAATCCAAAATAACGCTTCCTCCAGTGAAAAAGTGCTGAATCAGGAGAGAAATCTGCACAGATCTAGCAGCGTTTACAAGACAAAACAGCTCTGAACTTTACAGCTTTTGTCTTCTCCAGATGTTAACTGATGGACTGGAGTAGTGTGGATTATTGTGATGTTTTTATCAGCTGTTTGGACTCTCATTCCGACGGCACCCATTCACTGCAGAGCATCCATTGGGGAGCAAGTGATGCAATGCTACATTTCTCCAAATTTGATGAAGAAACAAACATCCTAATCTCGGATGATCTGAGGGAGAGCACATTTTCGTGTTGACATCATTCAGAAACAGAAGTGGGGATGAACATTGACACAAACCCTCTGGTAGTTGTCGACCGTCACGCTGTGAGGGATGTAGAACTGAGCGAGTCCCTGTCCTTTCTCTCCGTGCATCCACAACACCTGCAGATCTGACACACAAACCAATGCGCCGCATTCACTCATCTGTGCATGAACATTTACACATACAAACCCTGATTTTGTATTAAAATGTATTCTATATTTAAGAAATGTATGAGCAACTAATAAAATTACTTGCATATTGTTTTTTCATTGTGGACATGTTTTGTGCAAATTACGCATCATTCATTACAATACTACAAATTCATTAACATTAGATTAGAACGAGGTTAAAAACAAATTCATGTGTGTATGCACCAGAATTATTATAGTTAACCAAAACAAAAAATAAAATATATATTTTTAATATTATAAAATTTATATTTTGATTATTTTTAATTTATAATTTAATTTTATGTAAAGCACTTTGAAATACCATTGTGAATGACATGTGGTATATAAATAAACTTGCCTTGCCTTATTTTATATTATTTCAATTAGTTGCCAACATTTCACTTTCTCATTTAGTTTAAGTCAGAGGTTCTCAACCTTTTGGAACTAAAGCACCCCCAAGCCACCCCCACCATGTGGCATGCCCCCCAAACCCCGACCCCGACCATTTTTTTGAAGGAGACCAGGAATAATGATTAACTGCATAAAATCTATCTATATAAATCCTATCTTTTCTTTAGATATAGATAGATAGATAGATAGATAGATAGATAGATAGATAGATAGATAGATAGATACGTTTTTGTACTTTTTTCATAACTTATGATTTTTAAAATAACTTTTAAGAGTTATAAACTATATAAAAGGACAGATAGCTAGATAGTTATGGAACATGGCCAAAAATGATCAAAAATGTTTCTGAAAATTGTATTTTGAACAAGAGAACAAAGTAGCCTATAGGTTGTAACGTGTAGACGCTAAATAACGTGTAAGTATTATTTTACGTGTAAAACATGTTGCATTTCATTCATTCGTTGCATTCTACAAGCATTCGCATACTATCCGCCCTAAATAATATTCAGTACTATTTAGGGATATTATGCGAATTGGGACGCAGGGCGCGTCTGCGTCTCAGCCATGGCATCTTTAAATCAATCAGTGAGACACCTGCGCTTGCTTCTTTTTACAAAGAAGCACAATTTGTGGTTCAATGTTGGACAGTGCAAGCCTCAGGTCATCTTCCACCTGGAGCTTTGTTTTCAAAGCCGTCAATTTTGAAAACCCGGCCTCGCACAGACAAGTTGAGGCGAATGGAAGAAGTCATTTTACGGCGGCGTCAGATAACTGAGGATATTCAGGCATCACGCTCAACCAAAATGACGGCAGAGAGGAAGAGCTGTAGATGTGGCGCAGTCTGGTGTCGCTCTTTAATTCGACTAACTGCTCCCCCATGTCCACTGGAAGGTGTTTTCCTGGGCAGCTGAAGGGATCTCTGACCCAAGCAACTTGTTGAGCGACTGTATTAATCAAAGGAGAGAGATTTATCCCCGTCTCTTGCACACAGTCAGCGAAGTTGGGAAACATGTCAACATCTTTATTAATCAGCCGATCACGCCAAAGATCCAGTTTGCCAACGAATGCACTGACTTTGTCTGAAAGGAGCAAGATGTTGGCATCTCTCCCTTGCATCAATGTGTTCAGCAAATTCAACCTGTCGAAAATGTCTACAAGGTATAACAACTGCGCTAACCACAGGGGGTCATCCAGGTACCACACAAGGTCGGATTTCACATTAACAAGAAATGTCATCACCTCTGAACGCAATTCGTAGAGGTGATGTAAAACCCGACCTCTGGAGAGCCAGCGAACCTCAGTGTGAAGGAGCTGCTCATGTTCGGCTCCCAATTCCTGACAAAGCAAGGAAAACAAGCGTGCATTTAATGCCCTTGCTTTAATGAAATTGACAATTTGCACAGCCTGCTTTAAACTGTCTCAAGACACTCAGACATTTTCTTTGATGCGAGAGATTCGCGATGAATCATACAGTGGGTTCACTTGGCTAAAGGGGCTAAATTCTGGACATGAGTGACAAGACCGCTAACCCTCCCAGTCATTGAACGGGCCCCGTCTGTGCAAATCCCAACACATTTATCCCATGACATGCCTGCATCCCGTATATATCCATCCAGAACTTCAAACTATGCCTCGCCAGTTGTGTGCTCTGGAAGAGACCGACAGAAAAGAATGTCCTCCTCAATATTACCATTTTTTACATGTCTGACATACAGGTAAGCAACTGTGCTAGCCCTGCAACACCAGTTGTCTCATCGAGCTGTAGGGCACAGTTCAGCACTGACAGCAGGCTAACAAGCTCCGCCTCTCCCCACCGACAAGAAAAAGCAGAGGAAGAGGAACACGGTTGTTTTTTTTGTTTTTTTTTCCCAAGCAGAGCAGGTTTTCTTCCAAGCCGAGCGGGATTTTCCATTTTTCCATGTATATTCTACATGAAAAGTGAAACACAATAAAATACATCCAGTACCCAAATAATGCCTGGTTTCTGTTTTTTCTTGAAAACAATTTGTTTTCAAGAAAAAAAAAAATTCACCATAAAACCACACCTCTGGAGAGTTTGATCAGCCGGTTGTTCATGCCGCCGTCTCCGTCCACTATGTAGATTTCTCCAGAACTGTGGACGAATATTTCAGCCGGCTGGTCGAACTGGAGTGGACTGAGAGAAGATCCGGCTTTCCCAGGAGATCCCAGAACCTGCAGCAGCTTCCCTGATGGAGAATACTGCTTCACTGTGTGTCCGTACGACCCTGAAACACACACACACACACACAGCTGCATTACTCACACACACACAGCCGCGTTACTCACACATCACATGCACATACGCGCACACACACACACAGCCGTGTTACTCCCACATCACACACACACACACACACACACACACACACACCTGAGCAGAGAAAACCCACCGTTCCCCACATCTGTGATCCACACCGTTGGATCCGCAGATGCGTTGGCCAGGAAAATCCCATGAGGCATTTCCAGGCTGCTGGTGTTCCAGGCCTGCAGGAAGTCTCCATCCGTGCTGAACACCAGCACTTTAGGGACGTTATCACCTCTCTGTCAGGAGCAAACACACACACACACACACACACACACACACACACACACACACGGGAACATGAGGACCTCGTCAGGATGAAGTGTGATGACTGATGTCTCAAACTCACTTATAGAAGCCCATTTCCGACAGAAAAATCTTTTTCAAAAGTAACTATGACTACGTCTTGCAATTCTGTTTTTTTCTCAAATTGTGAGTTTGTCATAATTCTGCCTTTTTCTTCTCAGAATTGTGAATTTTATCTTGCAATTCTGCGTTTTTCTTGAAATTGCAAGTTTATCTCTTACAATTCTTTTTTTTTGTTGTTTCCACCACAGAAAAAAAGTAATTGCTAGTTTTAATTTGCAACTTTTGAGATAATATCTCACAATTCTGATTTTTTTTCTGAAATTGCTTTTACATCTTGCAATTCTGACCTTTTTCTTGGAATTGTGAGTTTACAGTATCTTTTGCAGTTGTGAGGGAACATCTCTATATTCTGCCCTTTTCCCCTCAGAACTGTGAGACGCAGTCCTCACTCATTTACATTTAACAGACGCTTTTATCCAAAGCGACTTACAGTGCATTCAGGCTATACATTATTGGATCAGTATAAAACACTCACTCACCTGAGCCACATACACCAGACCGGCCAGATGATTGACAGCCACACCAAACACCTGTCCGGTGAAATACTCGGGGTTTTTGGGCCAGGAGATGTCCAGCTTATACAGCGCTCGAGCAGAAACCCTGGACCCCACACTCACCTGAGGACCAACAACATGACAGATCATCTCCAGACTGAACCAATAACAACACAATCACCGCGAATATCATGCATTTTACACATGTACTATTACATTCTTATGGTATTCAACAGTTTTTTCGGTCTACTAACAAAAACTACCAAAATTTACCACGGTACTAGCCTGGATTTACCCTAGTACCACCGTAATACCATGGTTTATGGACCTGTACCAGGCTAGAACTTCAAAACAACAATCACTTAGTAGCACCACAGCATTTAAACATATTCCGCGATGATTTCTGAAGCTGAACACACATCATGTGATGTTTACTCCCATCAGGTGAAACACCGATCGATCAGACTCACGTGAGAGCTGATGGAGCCGCAGATGAAGATGATGAAGAGGAGTAATGCCATGCTGACAGCGATTAAACAGCAGCAACTGCGCCTTCTCATAGAGATCGATGATAATCCATCATCACCGGGGCCAGCGGCACTGCACTTCCTGTTTTGATCACATGACGACTCCTCGATCCTCATTGGTTCACACTTGACAGCTGCGCAGCACGTCACGTGATCGAAAAATACAAATTAATCATTTTATTTTTTTTGTTTTCAAGTAAACTAAGTATTTCAAGTAAAACGACCTGATGTCATTTAATGATGAGACACAATTATTAAATGAAATTAATTGTTCACAACAGTTAATAATTCGGCTCTTTCATCTTAATCATCAATAGTAATATATGTAGACTTAGCATGTAGATTACTGAATCAACCCTGTAAACCCTTGAACATGAGATAGATATATATATATATATATATATATATATATATATATATATATATATATATATATATATACACACATAAACATGTATAAAATATTTGTATATATAGTATCTAATATTTGATCTATCTGGATTTTATGGCTCGTATAGACTGATCTAGAGAGCATATGAAGGAAAAACAGACTCAAACTGAGCAAAAATATGAATTTGCTGCAGATGGTGATATTCATGTGATGAAATTCTGTTGCTTGTGATTTAAATCAATGAGACATTTATAACAGTGCAGCAGATACTTACATAAAATGATCTAAATATCAGTCGTCGCTCAATATCTGCAATAATATGTCTTAGTAAGATGAGATTGAAATGATTTAACCATATAATGCAGTGCAACCCAATGCTGATTGAGAGATGAAGAAATAAACGCTCCTCAGAAGATGTGAGATGAAGATCATTCCTCCGCTGAGGAACAGTGAAAGTAAAGCTTCTGGAAACAAACGTTCCTCAAAAGATCCTGATGATCAGATTTGAGACTAAAACATGATTGATGGAGAATCAAGTAAAGCTGAGCTGCTTCAGTCCAGTAAGTGTTCATCTGGAGATATGACTGCAGTTATTCTGACGTTTACTTGATAAAAATCAGTCAAGATTTGACAGCAGAAGCTGGACGTTTGTACAATTACACTCAAAGAGCTTTTACTGGATAAAAACCTCTAAACTATCAATCAGACAACATAAGACATGAGGACATAGTGTGTGAAATGCATTTAACAGCAAAGTTTGATCATTTTGAGAGCTTAGAAATGTGCATATTAAATATGATACAGTACCTTTATAGGGTTAATAAGCCAAAACATGAGACAAACTAGAAAGCGAAATGCTCCAGTTTTTGTTTTGGCTGTTGTGGTTAATAAATGTGATGCCTTTAGTTTCTATTGTCACCAAACATGATGACGATATAGTGAATGATGCACAGGCTGATATGTGCAGATCTGCTAATCATTCTTCATCGTGTTTTTTTGTATGTTGGCAGGGTTTGTAGAAACATTTAAGCCAACCAGATCAAACAGATCATCTGTGAGGTTTTAGGGTGAAGAGATGAAGCAGATTTGAGTCTTAAAAACAGGATCAGGATGAAAGGAGACACACTGGTGACCATTGCTCAATCTAAAGGACAGGATGAAAGTCTTTAATGTTTGTAGATTCTAATCATGACACTTAGTGTTTCTCTGTGATCTCATGAGTGAAACGGCCTTAAAATCACGTGCTGTTCAACATCCAGACATATGATTATGAGATCATAACAACAGCAGCGTGTTTGGCTTTACATTCTGAGCACCGGTAATCAATACATTCACTGAGTGAGAAAGATCCATCTGTACACTGAAACACACCACATGACTTCAGCTTCAGTGTCCATCATGATGCATTATGGGCCGGAGTCAGTCACTCTCGTATGCTGGCGGAGTAAGAGAACTGAGGGAAGTGAGGGACCGGCCCAGCGTCCTCCACATCCTGACGGCTCACTGAAACACAAGCACAGCATTGATCACAATCAGAGTATGTGCACGAAGTGGAGCGGCAACAATTTCCCCTCCGCGCTCCGAGCATTTAATAATCACTCCGCTCCGGGTTCACCGTTTCCCGCTAGGCCTGTCACGATAACAACTTTTTGTCGTGCGATATATTGCCCCAGAAATACTTGCAATAAGCTATTTATAATTTTAAGACCATTTTATGTCACTTAATATATAATCATAATATAACAGCATGATAATTTGCAAAACATGTTTCTTCGTAAAACAACTGCGTTTGTTTGCAAAACATTTGAGTTTGCAAAACGTGCGTTTGTTCGTAAAATGTTTGTTCCTTTTTAAAACATTTTCATTTGTTTGCAAATCATTTGCGTTCATTCATAAAACATTAACGTTTGTTTGCAAAATATTTGCGTTAATTCGTAAAACGTGCATTCATTTGCAAAACATTTGCATTCATTCGGAAAACACATGCATTCCAGAAAGGAATTGATGTTGTCCATAAATCATATTTGTTCCTTTGTAAAACTTTGCATTTGTTTGCAAAACATTTACGTTCATTCGTAAAACGTCCATTTGTTTGCAAAACATTTACGTTCATTCGTAAAACGTCCATTTGTTTGCAAAACATTTACGTTCATTCGTAAAACGTCCATTTGTTTGCAAAATATTTGCGTTAATTCGTAAAACGTGCATTCATTTGCAAAACATTTGCATTCTTTCAGAAAACTAATGCATTCGTTGAGAAAACATTTGTTTGTCTGCAAAAAATTCGCCTTCGTCCGTAAATCATATTTGTTCCTTTGTAAAACAATTGTGTTTGTTTGCAAACCATTTGTTTGTTCATAAAAAAAAAAAAAAATTGCGTTAGTTTGTAAAACATGAGTTTGCAAAATGTACATTTGTTCGTAAAATTTTTGTTCCTTTGTAAAACATTTGCATTCGTTTGCAAACCATTTGCGTTCATTCAGAAAACATATGCATTTGTTCTTAAACATTTGTTTGGTCATAAACATTTGCATTTCCCTGAGAAACATTTGCATTCTCTTCCGAAACATTTGTTCACTCATAAAATATTTGTATTCCTCCAAGAAACTTTGCATTTGCTTGCAAAACTATTGCGCTACCTTAATAAACTTATAGGAATAAAATATTGTTTTCCCACCTCATATTATTTCCATTATGAAAGTTTAAGACATTTGTTATACCATTTAAGAGTAATTTTTTTTTTAACCTTAAATTTCATAAAAACTGAGGGAATTTTTAATTTTTTTTTTTTTTACTTGCACACATGCCACTAAGTAGACTTTGGACTTACGCTTGTCTGGCGGTGTAACAGTAATGCTCTGCGCTGTGAACTCGTCGTCAAAGTAGCGTGTGTCCGTCTCTGATGTCACCTGCGGTTTAAAGGGTGGCACCAGCTGCAGAAAAAACAAAAACCAGATGTCAGAATCTGCATCCAAACCCTTCAACACCAACTCATGATCAGAAGCACCTTCTTCTGCAGCACGTCCTCCCAGTGAATACAGGAGAAGAACTTGTGCACCATCACTTCTCTGGCATCATCAGGTCCGCCTCCGAGTCTGCAGCCAATCAGAAGCATTCACAATGTCACCTGATCACATCATGATGAGCTCCAGTCATTAGGGCTGTGACAGTGGCAGTTTTTTTTTTTTTTTTTTACCTCCGCGGTGGTAATGGACCAACTACCGGCGGTGACGCTGTGTGTATATATATATATTATAAAAATAAATAAATGCGGGCGCGGCTCAAACTATTAACAAACGTACGTGTTTATTTTAGCACTTCCGTCAGTGAACACGGCAACACGCAGCCTGCAAAACACTAGGCTATCAAAGAAATAATACAGTTAAATAATAAAGTAGCCTAAATAATTCATAACTTCAATCACATGCTGGAAAATCTGCGTTAGCCTGATAACAATTAGAATGTAAACACTATTGCTTAAGCCTACCTTGGCTTTCATATAATGTTAGATTTAAAATTCTTTGACAGAAAAATAAACATGTTGATATTGTCCGGTTTAAGGGAGGACCTCATTGGTGTTACTATGTTTCCAGCCGCACTGAACACGCGTTCAGATGGTGCTTGTTGCGCAAATGCATTTTAGCACCACCAAGCAAGCGGGTCTTCGCGGGCCTCCTCTCGCAAATAGCAACTGGAAATGGTTCTTGAGATATGAAGTGCTCGCCCATTTAACACTTAACGTGCCGCACCGCAACAGCTGAAGTCTGTCTACACTGGACGTGACAAAGCGACCGTTAAAAATCATTTGAACTGTGTCAGCACCTCATAAATAAAACGAGGCATCAGTTTACTGTTGGGGATTTGTCGTGCTGCACCGCATCCAGTGTAGACAGCATCACTGATTATAACGTATAGTGTTCTATTGACTGACTGAATTAAAACCATTTTTTAGCTGTTGTTCTAATAATTTTGGCCAGCGCTGTATATATATATGATGAGATATGAGCTTGACCTTTGTTTGGGGTCTTTCCTCAGCAGGCCGGTCAGCAGCGCTTTGGCTTCGGGTGAGAGGTTCTTGGGGAAACGGATCTCCTCCATCACAATGAGCTCGAAGAGCCGCTCGTGGTCCTGATTGTAGAAGGGCAAGCGTCCGCACATCATCTCGTACATCACCACTCCCAGACCCCACCAGTCCACTGCGCGGCCGTAATCGTTGTCCTCCAGCACCTCAACACACACGGGAACAAAACCAGACGTCACTCCTGTCATAATACTCCAGATCAGCACTTCAACCATTCTCAAGATGACATATATTACTAAAATTAGAATTAAAATTTAAACAAGTTTCACGGGTCTTCTTTATCAAATTTATGTACAATCAATCAGATTTGATCCTTAAAGGGGGCACAATGCTGTTTCATGCATTTAGAGTTGTCTGTACTGTTAAAGAGTTGGATTCTCCTGCTAAGCATGGACAAAGTTTCAAAAAACAATTTGGACGTATAACAGAGTATTTCTGTGCCAAAAATCTTACTTCCAGGTTCGTACAAGTTTCGGAGAGTTTTTTTCGATCGTGGCTCTTCATGACGTAAACGAGGGTGGAACTCCTTATATGGGCATTTCTCCAGGAAGAACGCGCCCACGCACGCATTGACTGGAGCGAGAGCAAGAGCAAGAGCAAGAGCAAGAGCAAGAGCGCACCCATCAACGCGCTTCATCCGGCAGCACTGCACGGGACTCACTCGGGAAGAATGTCTCTAAAGAAGTGTGTTTTTAGTTGTGAGGGAAAGATAACCTTGTTCAGCTTCCCGAAGAACACAGCGTTACGTAAACAGTGGATGCAGTTTGGAGTTTCTCAAGTGTGTTTGTTGACGAACGTTTTATAAACAAAGCCCAGTTCAACTGAACTGCAGAAAATAAGTGAAATGGCATCAAATGTCTCTGTTTTGTTGGCGATTGGCACTCAAGTGCTCGTCACTCTTTAGCTCCGCCCACAGCGCATTCCAGGAGCTTGGCTTTTTTCGGAGAGAATCGTAAAGCTGTAGGATGCAATACTACTCTATAGGTACTCAAGATTAACATGAGATTGGGTGAAACTGTGTGTGTGTTATGTGCCTCCTTTAAAATGTAAAACCAGTCAGGACTTAAAAAGGCAATCACTGAAGCAAGTGAAGAGCATGTGAACATATTGCGTTCATATATACCAGTAATTAAAATAATTCACCATTGTTTATTAAAACAAAGATGAATAGACAAGATGTCATAATCATAACTATCGCAATATGCATTAATATCATTATGAGTGCAAATGGGCTTTGTATTGTTATGGCAATTAATTCATTAATTTAGATATTTATTTTTGCTTCAATTTAGGATGGACAGCAATTTATAAAGTTGGATGTATTTAGGAACATTTTTTGTGCATATAGATGTTCTATAAATCATTTGTAGCAACATTTCAGAAATTGTCAAACATTTAGGATCATTTTACAAAACCCTTTATAAATCAGGCCCCCGGATTCCAGAAATGTTCATGTTTTTCAGGGTTCCTGTTCTTTTTAAGCAATGAATTTGCATTACCTATTTTTCTAGTCATTTGTGATTTACAAGATTTTAAAAAAAATATTTGCTTTGATAAAATATTTTAGAGTTTGGCATAATTCGAAAATTTATTTTTATTATCAAAATGCCCATGTTGTTTTCAGATTTGATTTATTTCCACAGCTTTTTAAGGCTTTTATACAAATATAAACATGCATGCATACATAGAGCACATCATGGTGAACATGGAAGCTGAAGTGTGTGTGAAGAACAAGAATCAATGAAGTTTACTCACTGCAAAAAAAATATTCTTTCTTAGTATTTTTGTCTTGTTTTCTAGTATAAATATCTAAAAATGACTTGTCTTGAATCAAGATGATTTTACTGTACAAGTAAAATGACTTAAGATATCATGTCTTGTTTTCTGTAAAAAAAAAAAAAAAAAAAGTAAAGTAAAAAAAAATCAAAATTTTGTTAGTTTTTGCTTAAAACAAGCAAAAATATCTGCCAATGGGGCAAGAAAAATAATCTTGTTTAGCCTTTGAATTGAGATCATTTTCTTACCCCATTGGCAGATATTTTTGCTCGTTTTAAGCAAAAACTAACAATTTTGATATCTGTTTTACAGAAAACAAGACATAATATCTCAAGTCATTTTGCTTGTCAAGTAAATGCATCTTGATTCAAGAATGTTAAGATATTTATAATAAAAAACAAGACAAAAATACCAAGAAAATCATTTTTTGCAGCACTCGTGTTTACCATATGTGATTCTGTATGCGTGTTCATATGTGAATAAAAGCCTAAATAAATCAGTCACATGTTTTTAAAGTGAATGATGACAGGACTTTAATGTTTGAGTGAACTATCATCGTGAGGCCCCTGTTGGGCCCCTGGTCGAGAGCCGCTGCAGTAGACAGAGCGTGTGTGTTTTTGAGTACCTCCGGCGCAAGGTATTCTGGGGTTCCACAGAACGTCCTCATGGTGGCCTCATCTGTGATTCCCTCCTTACAGAGACCGAAGTCTGTGATCTTAATATGTCCGTCTTTATCCAGCATGAGGTTCTCCAGCTGAGTGAACAGAGAACACGACCATCATCAACACACAACGACACTATTGTCTTCTGTAGAACTGCTTTGCTGCTGAAAAAGTTGTTTCACGATTGCAAATGTGATTTTATACGACGATATTGTGCTACATTTTAAACACTATCGTCAATATTATCTGTTTTGATCAATTTCACAAATGAAAATAGTTCTAATCAAAGTCACAGCAGAACTGTTGAGCGTCTATGATCAACACTTCAAACAGTGATTCACTACTAAATGAATCCATGTTTTTGAACGAATGGAGTGAATCAATGATTCAGTGACTCATTCATAAAAAACAACCAATTGTTTCCTTTCTAAATGAATCAGTTGAGTGAATGATTCAATGACTCACTCATTAAGACAGTGACTCATTGCACCTACTGTTGCTTTTAGTTTCATAACAAACAAAAAAACATTAATTTCATAGTATTTATGCAATGTTCAATCAAAAAATTTCTTCTAAAGCTGCTACTTGGAATGTCTACTTAATGCTTTTCTCATTTAACACAATAATGAATAAATTATATTTTGGGGGTAATTCCTCAGCCCAAACTGATGTGCAGTTAATTAGATTAATTATTCGGCACGTCATGTAATTAATTAGATTAACACTTTAAAATCGCTTGACAGCCCTAGTGCAGACATAAAGGTGACTTGGAATGATGACATTTCTAACATGTGTTGCAATGATATGTAAGAAACTATGCAAAATTTGTAGCAACTTTTTGCTTATAGTGTTCATACACTTATTACATAAGCCATCTGTATAGTATGTTCATAGTACACCCATCTGTATATCATGCTGATACTATATAAAAATCTTTAAATTATGTCCATAGTACTGTCTTTATCTGTATTTTTTTGTACATTTTGTAACATATTGTAGGCACTGTATATCCTGTACTTGCTGCTTATTGCACTTCTGGTTAGATGCTAACTGCATTTCGTTGCCTTGCACCTTACATGTGCAATGACAATAAAGTTGAATCTAATCTAAACTTTCAAGGAATTCAAACAATTTATGTACCAAAAAAATCTAAACTGCGATGAAAAATACTAAATAAAATCAAGCAAGCAGTTGTTGGTGTGCATTTGACCTTCAGGTCCCTGTAGACGACGTTCTGTGAGTGTAGATAGTCGAGAGCGGAAACTATCTCAGCGCCGTAGAAGCGTGCTCTGTCCTCAGAGAAGACACGCTCACGGGACAGATGGAAGAACAGCTGTGGGCGAGAGACACGTCAGAAGCACAGGAGAGAGAAAACAGCAGCGTCTGATTGAAACACATGCTCATACCTCTCCTCCATTAGCATACTCCATCACAAAACACAGCCGGTCAGGGGTCTGAAAGGCGTATTTAAGAGTCTGAAACACAACAGAGAGCAGTCAGACATACAGAGACATTCATACATGTGACATGAACACACACACACACACACTGACCGTCAGGAACGGGTGTCTCGTGTTCTGCAGCACTCGACTCTCTGTGACCGTGTGTGCCACTTCATCCTAAACACACACAAACACGTTCAAAACACAGATCAACCCAGCTTAGGTATGACCACTTTGATTATATGTGCTATTTAGGGGTATAACGATTCACAAAATTCACGGTTCGGTTCGATACGATACAGTGGTGTCACGGTTCGGTACATTTCTCAATACAACAAAAAGAAAGAAATGCCAGAGAAATTTTACAGTTTTTTTTTTTTTATTTTTTACTTTGAACAATGATGGAGCTATACTTGACCCATCTTCTGGGGTGTCTTTTTAGCAGCATATAAAACAAAAACAGCTCCGGTTTGAAGTATTCCAGATGATGTTGCCTGTTGTCATGTAGCAGATGAATCTTTTCCAACAAGTTTAAACTGATTTTTACCTTTTATGGGCATTTTTTACATTTATAAAGGCATTTTTTTCTAAAAGTGTGCATCACCTTTTGAGTAATTTTTTTACATTTAATAAGTCAATAATAAGACATTTAGGCTTTACCAAGCAAATGAAGTCGGTATTGACAAAATTCATCTTTGCAATGGAGAGGAAACAAAGAAGTTGCATCTGAATGGCATTTAGATGCCTTTACACACTGTTTAATGCAGCTCAGAGGGAGATGCAAAGCTTTAACCTACAGTTACAAATGCATAAATAATGTTTTGATATTTTAAACATAACATGTTGGCAACTGATGTTTGAAATTAATTAAAATTAAAAGATACTTTAAATGTGAAATTAAAACCGTCAGTAGGTGGCAGCAAGTCACTGTTAATAAGTGAGTCATTGCGATTGAACCGAATCATTTAAACAGTTGATTCATTCAGGAACGAAACACCGTCATGTTGCTCAGAGACACAAAACAGTGCTGTGGCTGTGTTTGGATTTATGTTTGTTGTCGAAATAGCGCAAAATCTTGCAATATGGTGTCTAAAACTTCTTGCTTTTTGAACTGTTGTAATAATAATTTGAACGGTTCAATACGAATACGTGTATTGTTACACCCCTAGTGCTAATGTCAATAAATAGCAATATTTACATATAATTTTAACTAAAACACAGAGACTGTAGTGAAGAGTGATGGCACAAATGAATTGTTGAATCAGACTTGAATGATTCATTGTAACACACAGTTTGAACTGATTCACAGAACTGAACTCAACCACTTAAGTAAAAGTAACTTAAGTTGCTTTCAAACAAAGTTCACTAGGTCACAGGATGATTATCATCAATCTAAAACTATACTAAAAAAATAGTGCTGTCAAACGATTAATCGCAATTAATCGCATCCAAAATAAAAGTGATTGTTTACATAATATACGAGTATGCAGGATTATGTATATATAAATACAAACACATGCATGTATATATTTAAGAAAAATGTGTTATGTTTATGTAATATATTTATATATAATATAAAATATAATAAAATAAATATATAAATGTATATACGTGTAAATATTTTTAAAATATACTGTATGTGTGTGTATTTATATATACATAATAAACTAAGTACACTTACATATATTATGTAAACAAAAACTTTTATTTTGGATGCAATTAATCTTGATTAATCATTTGACATGACTACTAAAAAATAAAATAAAATAAAACATTAGATTTAAAACTTGTTTCCTTAACTACCTGAAATGCACTAAAATTTGGTTGGGAACAATAAAATTACTAACGGGAAAAATATTCTAAAAATGACCTTAAAATAAAACTGAACTAAAAATACAATAGTACTATTAAAAGGAAATAGTAAAAATGACAAAAGCACATAAAATGAATAAAAATTAAACTTAAATTAACATGAAAACTGAAAATATTAAACTAAAACCTAATTCAAACTATTAACAAAATCTATATAATACTGTGAACATTTATATGGATTTTTAGCGTTAAAAATATTCTATTTATGTATTTTTTTTCTTACATTAACCTTCCCTTGGAGTACAGATGAAAATACACCACCCTGGCTAAATCTGGCACACCGATTTTGTGTACTGTTAATGTGTATTGTCTCTGATTTAATAAATGAATGAATATAAATCACACTACATTTTCTGAAGTCCTGAAATCTCAAAACCATCTTCCAATCTCATTTCAATAATTGTCTGGCTTGACTCTAACAGTGTTTTTCCTAGTCATGGGTTGGTTAGTAAAGAGTCTTGTCACCTTAGCAATGATGACTTCCTTTCGCAGGATCTTCATGGCGTAGTACATCCCCGAGGCTTTCTCTCGCACCAGAATCACCTTCCCAAACGTGCCTTTACCCAGCAGCTTCAGGTAATCAAAGTCATTCATTGTCTGAAAGCACAAGCCACCACCACCACCATCAACATCATCATCATCATCAGTGCAAACCGCTGACGGATTTCTACGCTCGTAACCGTAATCTGCAGAGAGACGCACCACTCTGGAGCTGGATTTGGACAGAGACACCTCCATGTCCTCCAGACCGCTGAGGTCACTGGGAAAGCTGTACTTGAGCTCCATTGGTTCGTCCGCTTCCCGCGCCTGCAGCCCATTGGCCACGGCCTGGATCGCACGCATCCACTCGTCCCTTCATACGGTTACAAGCAGTGATTTACCATGGTGAAGAACACACAACAGAGTAAACTGCTCAAAGTAGTTGTTCCCAGAAGTATAAAACTGATTTGTAATAATAGCCTATAAAGCATTAAAGACAGACAACTGTGAGTGATGAGGTTGTTAATCGATGGTTTATGCTTTTGTTGAAGCTGTCAGTCCATATCATTTTAACTTATTTTAAAAGTTGTGTTTAACAACAGAATACTGCAGAATACTGTGTCAGCGTAGCGATGGACGCAAAGTGCGTATGCTATTCTGTCATCAGTAACGCATGGATACGCGGTTTCCGTTCAAATCAAAGTGTAAATAAACGTACAATACGTATCCATGCGGAAAGACAGAGAGAAGTTGAATAAATGTTGTTATTTTTATTTTCTTTGCGTACAAAAAGTATTCTCGTCGTGTCATAAATTTCAGATTGAACCACTGATGGCAGATGGACTATTTTGACAATGTTTTTTATACTTTTCTGTGCCTTGACAGTGTAATTTACTTGGCAGTCAATGGGACAGTCACAGTTTTCATCCAAAATATCTTAAATTGTGTTCCGAGGACAAATGAAGTTTTTAGGGGTTTGGAACGACATGGGGGTAAGTGATTAATGACAATTTTCATTTTGGGGTCGAGTATCCCTTTAATTTTAACTTCTTGTTTATTGAACTGCTATTGCATAAAATCACATTGCAGTCGTGTTGAAACATTTTGGTCATGCAAGGTTGCGTACCTAAATCATATATTATACATTTCTTTTTCTTTTTTTTTTTTTACTACTACTGCAGTATGCATCTATAACTTTCTATGTGTGCAGTTGCGCTCATTTGTTTTGATTTCTGCACAAATCTCTCACTTACTCAGGCTGCGCAAGCCTCATCTGGCACGACATAAATACATTATTAGTCGCCATTCTGCTTTTCAAGGCTATATCTATTTGATCAAAAATACAGAAAAAAACAGTAATATTTTGAAATATTATTGCAATTTATAATACTGGTTTCCTATTTTGATATGCTTTAAAATATAATCTGTTTCTGTGACACAGCGCTGAATTTTCAGTGTCACATGATCCTTCAGAAATCATTCTAATATGCTGATTTATGATCAGTGTTTAAACTGTTGTGCTGCTTCATATTTTTTGGAACCTGTGATACTTTTTTCTTTGATTCCTTGATGAATAAAAAGTTAAAAAGAACAGCATTTATTTAAAATAGAAATCTTTTCTAACAATATAAGTCTTTACTATCACTTTTTATCAATTTAACACATCCTTGCTGAATAAAAGTATTAATTTCCTTTCACTGAAAAAATTTACTGAACCCAAACCTTTGAATAGTAGTGTATACTGTAACACAAAATTAATACTTTGAATAAACACTGTTCTTTTTAACTTTTTATTTATCAAAGAATCCTGAAAAATGTATCACAAGTCCCAAAAAATATTAAGCAGCACAACTGTTTCCAACACTGATCATAAATCAGCATATTAGAATGATTTCTGACTGGAGTAATGATGCTGAAAATTCAGCATTGATTCCCATTAATAAATTATATTTTAAAGTATATTAAAATAGAAAACTGTTACTTTAAATTTAAATAATATTTCACAAAATTACATTTTTTTCTGCATTTTTGATCAAATAAACGCAGCCTTGATGAGCATAATAAACTTCTTTAAAAAACATTAAAAACCTTACTGATCCCAAACTTTTGAACGGCAATGTATATTTTTATATATTGTGATAAATGTTTCTATTTTGCAAAAAGAATAAAAGCATTTGCAATGCTTCATGGGATTGAAAAAAATTAAAGCTGCTTATTGAACTTTACAGTCTTGTATCTTTGTCTTTTTATTTGATTCTCCAGTGCATTTTGAAAGCTCATCTCTCAGCAGCAGACGCGCGTGTATGCGTGCGTGTGTGTGTGTGTGCGTGTGCGTGTGTGTGTGTGTGATGAAGCTCGGGTTCACCTCTCCTCGCTGCTCTCCACGTGGAAGGTTCTCTCGATGACGCTCGTCCACTGCAGGCAGCGGATCATGAAGGTGTTGGGCCGCGGACGCTCGGTCTTCATCAGCTGACACTCTGGAAACACACGACCCGTTCAAACACACACACACTCACTCATCTGCATACATCACAGCCTCAGCGTCTCCAGCACAACTCACCTTCCACAGAGAAGTTATTGAGCGGAGCCGAGCTCTGATCCATCAGCTCCGGCTTCTCCTTGTAGCCCATGAAGGACCCATCACTCTTCAGAATGAAGTAGCGTGGCCTCCATGTCTTTATGTACTCACCTGTGTGACACACACACACACACACACACACACACACACCCAAATCAGAACATGACGTCTCACACCGCAGCAGACAGCGCAGGAATCTGCCGTACCTCGTTTATAGAGCCAGCCTTCCTTCACCACGCTGACCTCCGTCATGATGGGTGGGGCTTGAGAGTGATTGACACTTCAACTTGGTAACGTGTGGCTGCATTTTTAATAAAAAATTTTTAAAAGAGTTTAAAACAAAATATTATAGTTTAAAAAAATCTGGTTGAATATATCTTTTTAAAATATTTGCTTTGGATTAATCAAAACTTTTTTTTAATTTAAATTAAACAGTTAAACTTATAAAATATTATGTTTAAAAATATGTTTTATGTCAGTTTCAGAATACTTAACATTTCTTTAACATCTTTGCTTTGAGTTGACCAGAATTTTTGATCAAAAATAAACTTTTTAAAGGAGTTAAAACTTTTTTACAAATTTTACAAGAAATCTTAGTTTATATTAGTGTCGGAATATTTAATCTCTCTTTAACATCTTTGATTAGAACTGATTAGATTTTTTAAATAAAACTTTTTAATTACAAACAAATGTTTTGAAAGTGGTAAAACTTACAAAATAAATTAGTTTATATGAGTGTCATAATATTTAATCTCTCTTGAACATTTTGCTTTGGTTAGAAAATACATCTGAATTACAATGTGTAGCTAAAAACAAACTTTTTAAAAGCGTTAAAACTTATAAAATGTTTTTTTTTTTTTTTTAATTTAGTTTGAATCAATGTCAGAATATTTAATCTCTCTTTAACATTTTGCTTTGGATTGATCTGACTTTTTTAAATTAACTTTTTAAATAATCTAATTATACGGACAAATTATAGGCTAATTTTTTTCAAAATGTAATAATTATAATGATTAATTAAAATAATTATTTTTATTTCAAAATAAAAACTTGGTTTAGTCTTTCTTTAACATCTATGCTTTGTATTGATCATAAATATAAATAAGACTTTTTGATTTAAAAAAAACGATTTAAATTTTATAAAATATTATTATTGTCAGAATATGGAATCATCATCTTTGCCTTGATCAAAAAATTATTTGGAATTAAAAATTAACTTTAAAAAATAAAGCGTATACTATAAAATACTAAAATATATAAATGAATATATATATATATATATAAACTATAAAATAATACTATAAAATTCTAAAAAGGTAACGTACAGTGGTGGTGTCCTATGGTAATATCATGGTACTTATGGTACTGAATGATTACCATATTCAAATACTATGATATTTACATGGTACTTGACAGAATATCATGTTTCTGACACGGTAAATGTCCAAAAACACTATGATATTACCACAGTAGAGTTTAAAACATGGTATTCCCGCCCGGTTAATGTAAACTGAATAACTGACACCACATTATGAGTTAAAACACAAGGAATCGCGTCCTGAAGGGGTTTGATGAAGGTTTAGTTAGTCGTGTGAAGCTGCTAGTTGAAGCTAAGCTAACTTACCTTAACAAACTAACACAACATGAACTTTGAGCTTCAGCGAGCAAACCGACTTTAACCGTCACGCACCGAACAGTCACTCTTATTCTGATATTATTCACATATTATCTCTGATATTACAGTGAAACACACTGGTTAAACGAGTTAATTTAGTGATTTATCCAAACTAACGTAACGTTACCTGTTTACTGTCAGTGCTGAACAGTTGTTGAGCACACAAACTCTCGGTTAACCATCGCTCCGCTCGTTTTATGTTTAAACACGAGCACACTGACGGCTGTCTCGCTTCATTTATCGCGTTTTAATCCGCATCGACTGAAAATTCAACGCGCTTTTTGCACGACTAGCTCTCGCTGGCGTTCAGAGTTCACTAGCAGCAGCTTGGCTTCACGCGGCGTGACGTCAGCACGCTGCGCCCCGCCCCCCGCTGATCTGGGGTCAGTTTGGCGCGCTTCGCCGCTGCGGCGGGAATGAGAGTGAAGCAGAGACACTGATCCGGGATCAGCCTGACCTTCAAACGGCTTTATTTGCTCTTCCAAGCGCTGCATAGCTGATCTCTTACTGTAAAACTAACACATGCCGTACAAAGTTACCCAAAACTACTCAAAACACACATTAAAAGTACTTTGGCGGTACCATGGTAATACTACAGTACTTTTCTGTTAATGACATCATATACAAATAACACATATTAATACATAGCTGATGTTCCTCAAACACATCCAGAGCTTCAGAACATCTGTGCATCCCTGAGACTCACATCTGGATCTTCTTCAATCTTATTATCTTACATGATTTAACAAACAAATTCGGGGTGTTTCAGTCTTTCAGGTGCCACGGACCCCTCCTGATTTAAAAGGCAGCTATAAAAAAAATACATTTATATTGCGAAAAACTATTATAAAAAATGCTTGAGTAAAATCATTTTGATCAACTTTTAAATTTCAAGTGATTTTCTTTTCAACAATTTTATTTTAGTCCTTTTTTTATTATTTTACCTAAATTACGATTTTTTATTTTTTTTATTTTTAATAATACATTATTCTTTGCTCACTAGAATACTGCATTATTAGATTTATTTAAATCACATTTTTTAATTCAGTTTATTTTAATCAAATTTTTATTTCATTCAAATTATTAATTTTTTTATCCAATTTAAAAATGTTATTAACAATTTTTAAACCTATTTTAATTAACTTTTTTATTTCAATTCAAATTTTATTTTTTTTTATTTGATAATCATCTTTTTATTTTATTCACATTATTTATTTTAAACCAATTTATTGTAATCATTTATTTTTTTATTTTATCCAGATTATTTATTTCAAAACCAATTTATTGTAATCAATGTTTAATTTTATTCAAATTATTTATTTTTAAATCAATTTATTTTAATCAAATTTTTATTTTATCCAAATTATTTATATTTTAAATCCATTTTTTTTTAATCAAATTGTCATTTTATTCATTTTTTTAAATATATTTATTTTGATCACATTTTAGTTTTATACAAATTATTTTTAAACACATTATACTTTAATCAAATTGTTGTTCTAATCAAATTATTTATTTTTAAATCATTTTATTTCAATCAAATTTTTAATTCATTCAGATTATTTATGTTTATTTAATTTACCCTGATTTTTTCATATTTCATGTATTTTCACAGTTTTTCTCTAAATGTTTCCACTGACCCACTAACACTCCCTTGCGGGTCGTGGGACCCGGTTTGAAAACCCCTGCCAATCAAACACGGTTTACATAACAGTGCATGATAAATAACCTGCAATTACACAGAATCCCACGTATTCTGATCATTATAGATGTAAACAACTAACTAGTCACACCGTTTCTAGATCAGGTACATGTAAGAGTGTTACATATAAACAGATGAGATTAAAACACAAATGCAAGAGAGAGAATGAATGCTCGACACAGCAGCGGATCAGAAACACATCAAAAGACATCATTAACATTCACAAAAAAAGAGAAGTGAAAGGCAGCGGGTGTAAAAACAACAAGAGTGAAAGTGAGTGTCTCGGGTGCTGGAGTGAGTTTCTTGCATCTTGAAGCGTGAGAAAGAAGCGTCTTGTGTTCGTGGTTCTGCGCAGACGTTTGCGCAGATCTTCCTGATGTGCAGCTACGCCGCATTGATCTTCTGCAGCTCCTCCAGCAGAGCTGTGGAGGAAACACGAGAATCAGAGCAGGAACACATCACTGTATTTCTGTGAAGAAGAGCGGAGGAACCCGACTGACCGCTGATGATCTCGTCCTTCACCTTCTGCAGCTCCTTGCGCATCTCCTCCAGGATGTCCTGCGGTCAGACAGAGGTGTTTTCATTGTTGGGGAAAGTTACTTTCAAAAATAATGCATTACAATATTGCGTTACTTCCTAAAAAAGTAACTAATTATGTTACTTAGTTACTTTTTATGGAACATAATGCATTAAACCATTGCTTTTGGGTTACTTTTTAAATCTGGGCAAGGCTTGCTTGTTTGTTTTTAATATAAAAAAGTTCTTCTTTTACAAATGTAAAAGCCCTTTCACACCAAAAGTGAAATGAATACGCCTCAGGCTGAAAGAAATGTAAATTCACGTCTGTACAGTAGAGGGCGCCGCTCAAACTAATCTCATGAAGAATATGACACAGGAGAAGAAAGTTCAACACTATTCAGAAATAACAAAAATTAAACACAAATGTGTTATTTTTGCTTATTAGTATGGTTGAATTGGATCATCGAAGGTCAGTAGCGAAGACATTAGTTAATAAAATGGGATTAAATACATAAATGACATTTGTCTTATTTAACTTATTTAATTATTGCAGTTTGTATAATATTTGCATTTGACTGTTTTTAATCATTTTGAGGAACACTGAATCTGTTTTTAGGTTGCACTTTATTTCACAGTACATGTACTTACAGTATACTTGCCTAAGAAAGTACTGGTAATATAGTGTAACTACATGGGGTAGGGTTAAGTTTAGGGGTAGGTTCGGGTTAGTACCTAGTTATAGAAATTATTTTAATAAGTACATAGTATGTACATGAGGAACAGGACTGTAAAATAAAGTGCTACCTGTTTTTGTGTAGGTGAGATGAGTAAATACATGTTCATATTACTCCTGATTTCTCTCAACATGGCAACACAAGAGCTGTCAGTCAATACATGAGAAACAAAGTAACTGGCGTTACTTATTTGAAAAAGTAACTCAGATATTTCCTTCTAAATTAAAAAGTAATGCAATACATTACTGGTTACTTTACTATGATTATGTAACTCACGTTACATGTAATGCATTACCCACAACACTGTGTGTTTTAGAGGAAGTGTGTGTGTTTAGAGCAGAAGAGTTTGTGTGTGTGTGTGTGTGTGTATGTGTATGTGTGTGTGTGTGTGAGATGGTGTTGCTGACCTGTTTGAGTTTCTCCATGTCTGCGGCGTCTCCTGTGCTGCTGCCGGGTCTCGTCCTGCGAGAAGAAGCCAAACACACGGATCTTCAGCTCGATCTTCAGACGCTCAACAGCAGAACTCAGTGAAGCGAAGCGAGACGTACCTGCTCAACGGAGCCGCAGTCGCAGGAGACACCGGGCTCTTGTCCTGACTCTTAGGCACTGAATTCACCCTGTAATCGTTAACCAAAACTAGAACTATTAAACTATAGAAATTATTAACCAGAACTATTAAAAACATGTTTGTGAACTGCTAAAATATTAGAATAAAATACAAGCTACTAAAAAATTGACAAAAATAGTAAAATATTGCAAACTAACTGAAATAAGTTTAAGTACTAAAATTGAAATAAAATTAAATAAAACTAAAATTGAAATGCAAATAAAATTAACTAAAAGCTAAAATACAATATAACAAATATTGGATTACAAAATAATAAAATATATATTTTTTAAATTTTGCCTTGGAAACTAATTGAAATAAATTTAAATACTAAAATCACTAAATGAAATAAAATTAACATGTAAACGGCAATAAAATTAAAAATGAAATAAAAAATACAATTTTAAACAAAAGTTAGAAATATTGAAAAAAAAACGTACAATTTTCTTTAAACAAGTGTGGTTATTGTTAACTAAAACTAAAACTATCAAAAACATTTTTGTTAACTGAAATAAAGCTGAAATTAAATAAAGCAAATACTAAAAATAAAACAAAAAAAAAAATACAATTTTAAAATATTGCCTTGACACCAAACTGAAATAAGTTTAAATACTAAAATCACTAAATGAAATAAAATTGACATGTAAACTGCAATAAAATTAAAACTGAAAAAAAAAAAACAATTTAGAAATATTAAAAACTAATACAAATTTTTAAACAAGTGTGGTTATTGTTAACTAAAACGAAAACTACTGAAATTAAATAAAGCAAATAGTAAAAATAAAACAAAAATATACAATTTTAAAATATTGCCTTGGCAACTAACTGAAATAAGTTTAAGTACTAAAATTACTAAATCGTATAAAACTAAAATTAAAACTGAAATGAAACTAACTGAATTAAGAAATATTTTTATAAAACAAAAACAAATACTAAATATTTTTTGAAAAACAAATACAAATTTCGTAACCAGTCTTGTTATTGTTAACTAAAACTATTAAAAACATTGTTTAATGAAAGCTGAAATAAAACAAATATTTGATAAAAAATTAACTAAAAAGGTTTAAGTACTACAACTGATGGCTAAAATTAAACTAAAACTGAAATAAAAAATAAAGTAAACCTATTTAGAATAAAAAAAAAATAATAATACAAATGACAAAAGCACATAACCAAGTAACTAAAATGAAAATGAAAACTGAAAATATAAAGGTAACAGTCAAACACCCCCGTCTGAATCACACAGAAGGTCTATTGAAGCATCAGAGATCCTGTTTTTACCGTGACACAGACGACGGTTTCTCCCAGGGCTTCTTCACCCCGTCTGGTTTGTCTGAATGAGAAACATGAAGAGCGTTTGAGGTCACGATGTTCACCGTAAACAGGAAGTGCATTGAGATGATAAAGTGATTTGACTCTCACCTGCAGCTCTGGAGTCACTGTTCACAGAGTCAGCCTGAGAACAGAGAGAAAGCAGAGATCAGATGAACCGTCACAGGCATTATCACTAACACACTCACATACACACACACACACACACACACACACACACACACACACACGACTCACACACACACACACACACACACACACACACACACACACACACACACACACACACGACTCACGCTGCTTGTTTCTTCCTTCTTGACCGCTGGAGTGTCAGCAACTTTTCTCCTGTAACACACACAGATGAAGATGAAGAGCTGCTGTATTCACACACACACACACACACACACACACACACACACACACACACACACTCACTGAAGCAATATATAGTGTTGCTGCTGCAGCATCAGTTTCAGATTGACTCTAAATGGCACATGAGCAACTGGAAGAGACTTTTAAACGGCCACATCCTGTCTAAGCGAATGGTTTCGGACTAAATTTATGTATATGTGTATATAAATGTATGTATATGTGTATATATTTCTACTGCAGAGCAAACATCATATGATTGTGGTGGTGTTAAACTGACCGTCGAGCGAGAATTGCACTCATTTCTCCCATAAGTCCTCCTCCACCTCCTCCTCCACCACTGCCACCGCCTCCTCCTCCTCCTCCTCCTCCTGTGCTGGCGGTCACTGCAGGAGCCGCTGCTCCACTGTCCTCCTGCACACACACACACACACACAGTCATGAAAAGTCATCCAAATTCATTGGTTTGCATAAATATTAGACACCATATATTACATAAAATATTTTACTAACATGTAATAAAAATACTATATATATATATATATATATACAGTACTGTGCAAAAGTCTAAGGCCGCTAGTATTTTCACCAACAAAAAATGGTTTTAAGTCAATATATATATATAAGTTTAAGTTTAATATATATATATATATATATTTATTAGCGATGCACCGTTACTAAATTTCTCTGCTGATTATCCAGACAGCTGAATATTCAGAATGATATCTGCTTATATCATTACCGATAGTCAATTATCCAGAATGATATCTACCGATTCTGACTGCTGAATATTCAGAATGATATCTGCCGATACTCACTGCCGATTGTTTAGAATAATATCTGGTGATACCGTTACCTATAGCCGATTATCCAGAATGATATCTACCAATACAGACAGCTGAATATTCAGAATGATATCTGCTTATAGAGCTACTGATAGCCGATAATCCAGAATGATATCTGCTTATATCGTTACCAATAGCCGATTATCCAGATTGATATCTGCCGATACAGAGAGCTGAATATTCAGAATGATTTCTGCCGATACTGACAGCTGAATATTCAGAATGATTTTTGCCAATACCAATACCGATAGCCCATTATCTAGAATGATATCTGCCAATACAGGCAGCTGAATATTCAGAATGATATCTGCCGATATTGACAAATCGATTATTTAGAATGATATCTGCCGATACCGTTACCAATAGCCGATTATCCAGAATGATATCTGCCAATACAGACTGCTGAATATTCAGAATGATATCTGCCAATACCAATACCAATAGCCAATTATCTAGAATTATATCTACCGATACCGACAGCCAATTGTTTAGAATGATATCTGCTGATACTGTTACCAATAGTCGATTATCCAGAATGATATCTACCGATACAGACAGCTGAATATTCTGAATAAGATCTGCCAATACCATTACCGACAGCCGATTATCCAGATTGATATCTGCCAATACTGACAGATGAATATTCAGAATGATTTTTGCCAATGCCAAAACCGATAGCCCATTATCTAGAATGATATCTGCTGATACAGAGAGCTGAATATTCAGAATGAATATTCAGGTTCTTCAAAGACAAAAACTGCTGTTTAGCTGTTGAACTAAAGTAAGAAACATCTTGATTTTGAGTGGTTTTATCTTATTTTAATGCTTGTTTTGCCTCATTTAAAGTCATCCTGAGGCCCCCGGGTTGAACAGCTGGTCACATGATCAAATCTGTAGCTGTGACCTATCATGGACAACAGTGAAGGACCGCCTACTCACCCGTCAATCAAGTACTACAACACAGGAAAGCTCAAACATACATGCAACATACACGCATCAGATGATCATGTGACTGACCTTGGCCACTTTGCGTAGTTTAGCTCCAGCAAGCGCCGCGGCCAGACCTCCATCACCTCCTCCTCCTCCTCCTCCTCCTCCTCCTCCTCCTCCTCCTCCTCCTGAGGGCGGGGGCGGGGGGGCCGGCGGGCCTCCTCCTGAAGGAGGTGGTGGTGGGGGGGGAGGCGGTGGTCCTGGAGCGGGTGGAGGTCCGGGGGGAGGAGGAGGTGCAGAGGCGGGGCCAGGAGCAGGAGGAGGGCCAGGAGGCGGGGCTGGAGCAGCAGACGCCTGTCTCTCTCTCTCCTGTCGCTCTCTCTCCTGCTGCTCCTGCCTGAGACACACAGTTTCACATCTCTAATGTGACACATTTCACAGCAAAACAGGATGTTTCATGAGAAATATATGTGGGCGGGACTTGATTTCATTCATCCACTGATTGGATGGTGAATAAGAGGGACTGATGACATCAGCTGAAGGTTTAGAATAATTGAAGAGTTCATTTGTAAAAACAGATAACTCCGTTTTTAACCATTTTCAAAAATCACGTTTTTTCATTGTGTATTCCAATAAATCTCAATCAAACTGCAGTTGGGTTATTTTGATTAGGTTAAAAAAAAAAAAAAAACAGCTAACACAATAAAACAAAATAAAAACATGATAACATGGTAAAAAAAAAAAAAACATGATTTTTGAATCTTTGTTATCTGTTTTTGCAAATAAACTCTTCAATTACGATTTTGTAATTTTTTGAAAGAAGTCTCTTCTGCTTACCAACTCTGCATTTATTTGATCAAAAATATAGTAAAAATAGTAATTTTTTTATTATATAAACAGCTGTTTTCTAAGTGAATATGTGTTAAAATGTAATTTATTTCTGTGATCAAATCTGAATTTTCAGCATCATTACTCCAGTCTTCAGTGTCACATGATCCTTCAGAAATCATTCTAATATGCTGATTTGCTGCTCAAGAAACATTTCTGATTATTAGCAATGATGTTGAAAACAGTTGTGCTGCCCAATATTTTTGTGGAAACTGTGATACATTTTATTTTTTAGGATTCTCAGATGAATAGAATGTTTGAATGAAGGCAAACTCTGATTTGTGCAGAATAAACGAAGTAAATCAAGGCTAATTTTCATGTCATGATGAAGATGATGATGATGGTTGTACCTCCTCTTCTGTTCTATTTCCTCAGCACTCGGGCCGTTCGGAGGCGGTCGAGGAGGAGGAGGACACGCACCTGTGAGCAGAAACCAAAACCTCTAAACATACAGATGTTTTTACATGTTTCATGGCGAGACACTACAGACAAACCAGCATGTTTTCATGCACTGGTCACTTTTTGGTATATTTTGCTTCCATATCAAGTCTTTTCTTTCAGACTAGAGGAAAGAAAAAATCCTAAATACATATTTAAGATTTTATTTTATTGCACTGTATGTTTGCATCTGTAGATTTCAATTCCAATCCATATCTTTAAAGATTTTTTCTCTTACACACACAAGCCTTCATAGTTTTATTCCTCTTCTGAAGGTTTGAAGGTATTCTGAAGGTTTGTTGATATGTCACTCACACTGTGTTATAGCACATTTTACTCCTAAAAACATGTTTTTTTCCCTAAAGAGCTCTCACCGGTGTCTCCGCTAAGCATGTCGAGCGCATGCGTCATGCCGCTGGCGAACTGAGCCGCATCTTCTTTACTGCCAAAGTTCAGACCCCAGACCTGACGCGCATCGCGCCACTGGTGGAACGTAGGAGTGGCCTGGTTATATTTGATCCCCCTGACCAGAGGACAGTTAATGACCACCTGAAGAGACACACGGATGAACGGACAGGAATCAGATTTTCATCAAACAGACACACACACACACACAACACTCACGGGAACCAGCGGCTCTGGCCATAAAACTAGCAGTGTGCGATCTCAAATGCCTGGATGAATCGATGAATAAATAGATAAAAATGATATAACCTCAGAGAGACAAACAAATTAATGAATAAATAAATAAAAATATTATATTAAATATTCTCAGAGGGGGAAATGAATGAATGGATGAACAAATATTGGATATTACCAGATGGACATATATATATATGTGTGTGTGTGTGTGTGTGTGTGTGTGTGTGTGTGTGTGTGTATGTATATATATATATATATATATATATATATATATATATAAATAATTAAATATCAGTACTTAGAGAGACAAATAAATGAATGAATGAATGAATGAATAAGTAAGTCTCAGAGGGACAAACAAACAAACAAATAAATATTATATATTTTCAGAAGAACAGAAATGAATGAATCAACAAACAAACGAATAAATAAATACATACATACATAAAATTACATAAACTCTGAGGAACAAACCAATAAGAGAAAACAAATAAATATTGGATATGCCCAGATGGACAATCAATCAATCAATCAATCAATCAATCAATCAAACAATCAAAATAAATAAATAAATTAATTAATTGATTAAAATAAAATATTCAATAATTAGAGGGACAAATGAATGAATGAATGAATGAATACAGTAAGTAAGTAAATAATAATATATAAATAATATCTAAGAAACAAACAAATAAATCAATCAATATTGGATATTCTCAGAAAGACAAATAAAGAAAATTAATAAATACATATTATAGTATGTATTTATACCAAACCAGAGGACACTGCTACTCCTGCAGCACTCTCCAATAATTTCTCTTTTTCCCACACTCCCCGTCTGATTGGAAGAGGTGGAGGTACTGGTCTGCTTATCTCTAATGATTGGAAATTTATTCCTTTACCTTCTCTGGGTATAAATAGCTCCTTTGAATCACATTCAGTCACTGTTAACCACCCTTTTAAAATACATTTTGTAGTTGTTTATTGACCCCCAGGACCACAAGGTAACTTCTTGGATGAATCAGATGTGCTGCTCTCAACCTTTCCTGAGGATGGTACTCCCTAGTTATGCTTGGAGACTTCAACATCCACCTAGATAAACCTCAAGCTGCAGACTTCCACACTCTGCTTGCCTCTTTTGATCTCAAGAGAGTGTTAACTACAGCTACTCACAAATCAGGCAACCAACTGGACCTTATTTACACACGACACTGCTACACTGATCATGTGCTGGTTACTCCACTGCACACCTCGGATCACTTCCTCCTCACTCCTAACCTCAATATGATTCCTGACACAACACATACCCCGCCACATGTCATCTTTCGACGTAACCTACGCTCTTGGGGGCAGTCGTGGCCTAATGGATAGACTCGGACTTGTAACCCAAAGGTCATGGGTTCGAGTCTCAGGTCCGGCAGGGATTGTAGGTGGGGGGAGTGAATAACCAGCACTCTCTCCACCCTCAGTACCACAGCTGAGGTGAGACCCTTGAGCAAGGCACCAAACCCCCAACTGCTCCCCGGGCGCCGCAGCATTGGCTGCCCACTGCTCCAGGTGTATGTTCACTACTGTGTGTGTGAACTTGGATGGGTTAAATGCAGAGCACAAATTCAAATGGGTCACCATACTTGGCCACACATCACTTCCCTTTCCTTTTCCCTCTCTCTCACCCTCTCGGCTAACAGTTATGGTTTCATCTTCGCTTCGTCCCCCTAAACAGTTAGCATCTCTTGATGAAAAATCAAAAAATCCTACTAGCCTTAATGTGTATCAGTCACTCCTCTCTTCCTTCTCTACTAATGTCTTCAATGCTAAAAGGACATACTATCATAACAAAATTAACAGTTTGTCTAACTCTCTCATGCTCTTTAAAACATTTTCCTTGCTCCTTTGTCCTCCTCCTCCCCCTCCTTCATCAACTCTAACATCTGACGACTTTGCCACATTCTTCATTAATAAAATTAAAACCATCAGTGCACAATTTTCCACACCACAATCTGTCAAGCACATCTTACCAGCAAACATACACTCGTTCACATCCTTCAGAAGTCTCAAAAACTCATTCTTTCTAATCATCCTACTACTTGTCCGCTTGATCCTATTCCATCTCATCTCCTTCAAGCCATTTCTCCTGTAGTTGTACCTGCACTCACTCACATCGTTAACACATCCCTTTACACTGGTGTGTTTCCCTCAGCATTTAGACAGGCTCGTATAACCCTTCTCCTTATGAAACCCACCCTTAACCCATCTCTTTTAGAGAACTACTGACAAGTTTCCCTTCTTCCTTTCATTGCAAAAACACTTGAACGAGCTGTGTTCAACCAAGTCTCTGCCTTTCTCACACAGAACAACCTCCTCGACAGCAACCAATCTGGTTTCAGAAGTGGCCATTCAACCAAGACTGCCTTGCTCTCAGTTGTTGAAGCCCTAAGACTGGCAAGAGCAGATTCGAAATCTTCAATACATATCTTGCTGGATCTGTCCGCTGCGTTTGACATGGTTAACCACCAGATCCTCCTGTCAACCCAATTGGCAAAGGGCATCTCAGGGACTGTACTCCAGTGGCTTGAGTCTTACCTCTCAGATAGGTCCTTCAAGGTATCTTGGAGATGTGAGGTATCCAAGTCGCAACATCTAACTACTGGGGTGCCTCAGGGCTCAGTTCTTGGACCACTTCTCTTCTCTGTCTACATGGAATCACTAGGTTCTGTCATTCAGAAACATGGCTTTTCATATCACTGCTATGCTGATGACACTCAACTCTACCTCTCATTCCATCCTGATGATCCGACGATATCTGCTCGCATCTCAGCTTGTCTAACAGATATTTCTTGATGGATGAAGGACCATCACCTTCAACTCAACCTTGCCAAGACAGAACTGGTTGTGGTTCTATCAAACCCATAGTTTCATCACAATTTCACCATCCAGTTAGGCACATCAACCATAACTCCTTCAAAAACAGCCAGAAACTTTGGAGTTATGATTGATGATCAGCTGACTTTCTCAGACCACATTGCTAAAACTGCCCGGTCCTGCAGATTTGCTTTATTCAACATCAAGAAGATCAGGCCCTTTCTTTCGGAACATGCTTCACAACTCCTTGTTCAAGCTCTTGTTCTGTCCAGGCTGGACTATTGCAATGCTCTCTTGGCAGGTCTTCCAGCCAGTTCTATCAAACCTTTACAATTAATCCAGAACACGGCAGCAGGATTAATTTTTAATGAGCCAAAAAGAATGCACGTCACACCTCTGTTTATCAATTTGCACTGGCTACCAATAGCTGCTCGCATAAAATTCAAGGCATTAATGTTTGCCTACAAAACCACCTCTGGCTCTGCACCCCTTTACCTAAATTCTTTACTTCAGACTTATGTTTCCTCTAGAAGCTTGCGTTCTGCAAGTGAATGTCGCTTTATTGTTCATCCCAAAGAGGCACAAAATCACTTTCACAAACTTTTAAATTAAATGTTCCCTCCTGGTGGAATGACCTGCACAACTGAATAGCACTCTGTATTCTAATTCTATTCTTAAAAAAAAATACTAACACTAGCTTTTCTAATATTTTTGTATTCTATCTATTTGTTTTCTTTTTATTTATTATACAATTAACAAAAGCAAAAAAGGCCTCTAACACTAGCTTTGTTTATTCTTTTTCTATTCTATCTGTTTTCTTTTTATTTATTATATAATTTAACGTTAAGCTACGTTAAGCTAAGTGAGACTAGTTATAGCACTTGCATATCATTGCTCTTTTGTTGATTTTGATTGCTTCCATTGTCCTCATTTGTAAGTCGCTTTGGATAAAAGTGTCTCCTATAATGTAAATGTATATTATGTTTCTTAGAGAGACAAATAACTAAATAAATACATTTTCTTTGAGGAATAACGAAACAAACAAATAAATACTGTATATTCGCAGAGGGACAGAAATGAATGAATGAATGAATGAATGAATAATTACAACTAAGTAAATAAATAAATAACTAATTAAATATTAGGACATATAAATAAAAAATACATATTGTTTTATGAAATAATTTTTTTTTTTACATTTTAAACATTTTTAAGTTTTATTTTTTTCCACAATTTTCCCACCATTAGCAGGGCTATAGACTCCACTCATAATTATATTTTCCTTTCTGACACTGAGGTCTAAATTGACCTATTGAATGCAGTGAAATGATGGGCTGATGAATTGTCCAGTGTTTGTGGTGTTGTGCAGCAGACAGCAGTGAACTGCCACACTGACATGAGTTACAGGAAACGAAAGCCAATTCAGAAGCTGTGAGACTGAAATGTCTCTGAGATAAACCACCGAGATCTGTGGCTGCTGGGACAGCACATAACATGCCACTTTCCCATGATGCCCTGTACACACATTCACAGCAATGACAGCATCCTTCACACGCACACACACACACTTCCTCCTCACTCATGCTGTGGCTTCACACATACACACACACACACACACTCACTAAACTTCTTGTCTAATCTCGTCTCACACATTAAACACAGTTTTTAATGGCATAAGTCAGATTTACCTGCTGATCGGCCTGCTGTTTGCGTCCCACCACCCTGAAGCTGTTGTTACTGGGGTTCTGGTAGATGTGAACCCTGCTGATGGCCTGAGCGCCAGAACCGGCCGGTAACCAGCGCTTACTGCCATCATCGTACATCATGACGGTGGCCCGTGCCTGACAGATGCTTTGTTCACTGCAAAACATGAAAATCACACACCGTACAGAGACTTCAGTTAGCAAACCTGCAGCTGTGCTTCACTTCATACAGTAAAACATGACAGACAGAATCAACCTGATGACATTAGTTACACACGGCAAACAGTGATGCTCTTCCTCAGTATTTATGAATATTTAAGATTTCATAAATTAAGATACATTTACTGGAGATACACAATGCCTTAAAATATGAAGTCTAGTTTTCTGAGAAACTGATCAAAATTAAACATCTGTCAATGGGAACTCAAAACAAAACAAGATAACACTTAAAAACACTAAACTTTTGAAAAGTGTCAGATAACTCTTAAAAACGGTCTGATAACACTTAAAAACTCCTAAAAACACTTAAAACTGATAGATGGTGCTTAAAACACCTAAAACTGTCTGATAATACTTGAAAACACATAAAAACGTTTAAAAACTATCTGATAACACTTAAAAAACATTTAAAAACCACTTAAAACTGTCTGATAACATTTAAAAACACTTAAAAATGTCTGATAATGCTTAAAAAACACTTAAAACTGTCTGATAACACTTAAAACATTTAAATACTATCTGATAACACTTACTAAAACACTTAAAACCTATCTGATATTTAAAACACTTAAAATGGTCTTATAACACTTAAAATTGTCCGATAGCACTTACAAACACTTAGAAACACTTAAAAACAGTCTGATAATGCTTAAAAACTGTCTGATAGCAATTAAAACACTTAAAGCAACACTTAAAAACCATCAGATAATGCTTAAAACGGTCTGATAGTATTTAAAAAGCACTTAAAGTAACACTTAAAATTGTCTGTTTTCACTTAAAAATGTGTACAACTGTCTGATAACACTTAAAAATGTGTAAAACTGTCTGATAATGTTAAAAACACTTAAAATGGTATGATAACACTTAAAAATACACTTAAAAATTTAAAAACTATCTGATAACACTTACTAAAAAAACATTTCAAGCTGTCTGATAACATTTAAAACCCTTAAAATGGTCTGATAACACTTAAAAGACTTAAAAACATTTTTAAAAAGTCTGATAACACAAAATTCTGCTGATTTGCAAAAAAGGCCTAATATTACCTAATTTGATGATGCTGAGTTCGGAAATAGCAAGAAAAACTTCACATACAGATTTTTCATTAAATAAGAATGATGATTTTTCAAATTATATACATGTATCAACTTTAATGCACTTATCAAAATAACAAAAGGAGTTAAATGCCAAAAGTTTTTCAAAATGATGAAAATAAGTATTCAGAATATATCATTTAACTTAAAATTTGCAAATGAGTATAAAAACATGTTCAAATGATCCACTTAATATCAAAGTACTTTATAAAATATGCTTTTTCACAAAAACACCCAGATGAAGCAGAAATCACCAGGTTCATATTTTGCACCAGCCGTAATTCTGACAATGAAATCAGGATCAGGCATCAAATAATGTCATACATGTGAAAATATGAGCAAACAGTTGTAATCTGGTTCAGATTCAGTTCAGACAGGAATCATGTGTTTGTGGTGTTTTTCTGCTGATTAAGGGGGCATCTTCACCACACAAAAGAAATGTGTCATATTTTGTAAAAAAAAAAAAGAAAAAAAAAGTGTGACGTAAAAGAGCAAAACAGCTGCTATTTTTGGAATCAGCAGCTCAAAATTAGTCAGAAACAAGTATTGGACTCATTCAGCACATTTGCTGCAGGGCTGTTACAGTGTTCTCATTTTAAGTGTAAATTTTGATAAATTTTTTCTGCCTTTTTGTATGTCAGTAAATGTTGATTTAACATGTCATTAGAGACAGCTAAGATGTATATGCATTCTATGGTTATTTGTCACATGACTCACTGTTTAACAACCTGGTCTCAGGCTAGTTTGGTGACTCTAAAACCATTAAAGTCCTTATACAAATGAACACTTAAAGTTCTTGACAAGAAACTGGTACATTTTCATCATCAGTTAGTCAGTATTAGAACAACTTATCGTTCTACAAGAGGTGCATTAAGAGGAGACTGTCTTATACCGCTTAGATGAAGTAATCTTAGTCAGAATGAAACACTTTTCCGACAACTATAAGAGCTCTAGATACATATGAGTTATTTAGGGTTCAATTGAAGAAATGGTTAATTAGTACTCAGCTTTCTCAACATTAGAAATCTATATCTGCTGGCTGTACTATTGTTTGTATTTGTTTATATTGTTTCTGATTGATTGATTTTTTATTTATTTTTGGTGTGTGTGTTTTATTTGTGCTATTCTATTGATTGCTTTTATTAATAGACTGTTTTATGGATTGTGTTATGTAATTGTTAAATTTTTTTAGCATGCATTCTAATCATATTTTTTTTTTTAGGGTGACTTGTAACATTCTGTTCTGGGACTACGGATGAAAAATAGCCTTTGGCTAATTCTGGTAAATTTATAGAAATGTTTTATTAATGTACAATTTCCCTGTTACCTAAACAAATAAAATAAATAAAATGAAAAATAATGAATGAATGAATGAATGAATGAATGAATGAATGAATGAGGCATTTATATGAATGAGGCATTTAAGAATGCTTAGATATACTGGAAAATGACAAAAGTACTGATGAAAGGCGTTAAAAAATTTTGACTCTCATTTTACAAGTCAAATGAGATAAAAAAAAACCCATCAGCTTAAGAGAACAACTGTACAGTTTTATCTTTCAACATCTGAGCTGTTGATGAAACATGAAGCTGATTGTCAAAAGACAAGACATGAAATAGCAGCATGTTCACACATATAGAAACTGATAACGCGCTTTGAGCACACGCATTCGCTGCAACACACTGACATCGTGCAGCAGTGTGTGTGTGTGTATGTGCGCGAGAGGATGTGGGAAACCTTGTCTGTCCTCCTGTGCAACACTCTCAGTTAAACAATGTGACACAATACTTGACTTCCGCTCAAATACAACAGCTTCACCTCCGATCAGTTACTAACAAATCAAACACCACAATCACATCTGCATCTGACTGAGAGTCATTCCAATTACAGTGAAGATGCACAAACGCCTGTGTCAGCTTCATACATCCACTGAAAACCAGCTGATTCAAACACACTGAGACTCAAGCGTGATGTTTGTGAAGAGAAAAGGTCCTTGATGTCTTGTTTTTGGGGTCACTGTATGTTATGAAGGTCCGGCTGAACACGGGCTTTAAATGTGTTGAGAAGTGGAAGTGAGAGCAATAAGAGATGGCAAGCGGAAGCAGAAGAGCAGAAGTGCAGCTGAATGGAGGACTGAGTCATGTCACTGACCTGACGCTCCAATCAGAGGTGAGAAGACAGAAAGACAATCAATCACACTGAACCAGGAGCACACCATGGCACATCACAAACCAGATCATAACCAGAAAACAGGAAACGCACACACAGTTCTCTCAAAGTGATGAACAAACGTTCTTCAAGTAACATTCGTTATCAAACTTATCCGTTCTTTAATAATGTTCTCAAAACATTTGCACAAAAACTTATATAAAACTTTATATATACTTACATATAAAGACACACACATACAGCATATGTTTTGAAAATATATCCATGTATTTACACGTATATATTTATATTCATATAATTTATATTACATATAAATATATTTAATATACAAACGCAACATATTTTTCTTAATTTATACGTGCATGTGTGTGTATTTATATATCTACATATATATATATATATATATATATATATATATACATATATATATATATATATATATATATATATATATATATATATATATATATATATATATATATATTAGTGCTGTCAAATGATTAAATGCGATTAATCGTATACAAAATAAAAGTTTTTGTTTGCATAACATGTGTGTTCTGTGTATATTTATTATGTATAATAAATACACACACATACAGTATATATATTGAAAATATTTACATGTATTTACATGTCTACATTTATATTCATATAATTTATATTATAAATAAATATATTTAATATATAAACATAACCTATTTTCCTGAAATATATACATGCATGTGTGTGTATTTATATATACATAATAAATATACACAGCACACATATACATATTATATAAACAGAAACTTTTATTTTGGATGCGATTAATCGTTTGACAGCACTAATACACACACACACATACACACACACACACACACACACACACACACTATGCAAACAAACTTTTATTTTGGATGCGATTAATCGCGATTAATCATTTGACAGCACTATATATATATATATATATATATATATATATATATACATACACATATATATATATATATATATATATATATATAAATATATATAGATAAGTTTTTGTGCAAATGTTTTGAGAACATTATTAAAGAACGGATAACTTTGATAATGAATGTTACTGGAAGAACGTTTGTTCATCACTTTATGTTATAGTTGACTGTTCATCAACTGTTTTTTAAATGTTATTGTTTCAGAACATTCAAAAGTAACGTTCCCACAATGTTTGCAAAATGATCAAATGGAATGTTTCCTTAACATTCACATTAACCAAGAAAAAAAGTTTTAAAAACATCGTTTTTTTTGGTTTTTTTTTGTCATGATGTGTTAAAAGGTTACAAAAAACATTTCTTAAAACGTTCATCAAGTGCAAATAACATGAAAAGGACATTGAGAATGTTGACCGCAGGATGTTTTCTCTCAACATTATGAGAACTCTTAAAAAGCGTTGGAGAAAGTTGTGGGAAGGTTCTATGTTAGCTGGGTAAATACTCTAAACTTCCTGATTACACGTTCCTTCATAGGGTTTCTCTTGGATTCATGAATCCTAAACTCTGCCTGGGATTATTTATTAAAGTTTGTGCAAACAAAATGAATGGTCAGACTCTGCTGCTTTCACGAGATCAGAGATCAGCAGTGTATTTCTGTCTGAGAAGGTAAAGGGGAAGCGTCTGATGACTGACTGCAAACCTCAAACTACTCACTGATGAACATCTCAGGAAACAAACACTGACTGAACACAGTCACTTCTACATTTGATCAATACAGTCAAACACAAATGAGGACATGGACTTCTATTGGTTTTTTATACAGCTAGTTATTAATACTGGAATCTACCTCTAACCCTAACGGAAAACTTCCTGCATTTTTAAAACTAAAAAAAGTCACAAATGAGGACGTCAGGTTTAACTCACTTCTGGGTACATTTTCATCCTCAAAATATGGCACAGTATATGATACAAATGTACTGTGATCACATCAGATCAGATGGTAATATCAAGGCACTTTGACATATATCATGTTACCGAGGGATTACCATATTCATATACAATGATATTTGCAAAAGTAATCCAAGATACTTCCTTCCTTTGATATTACCATGGTACAGTGCCCAAAAAGACATGTTGCCTTTGGCTTGCTTAGTTGGGTTTAAAAGACTTTTTATATTAGTATTCAGTATTATTATTGATTTGATGGCACTGAAACTATCAGAAGAGAATAAAACTTGAAATTAATTGATTTGAATAATGACAGTAAAATTTAGGTTATAAAAACGTTGCTTTGAAATGTTTCTAAAATGTTATAATGTCCAGTTTTCTTGTCTTGATTAGACATTCTACTAGCATTATTTTCACCCAAAATTAGTGCTGTCAAATTATTAATTGTGATTAATTGCATCCAAAATAAAAGTTTTTGTTTATGTAATATTTGTGTACTGTGTATATTTATTATGTATATATAAATACACACACATACAGTATATATTTCAGAAAAATATGTCATGTTTATATATATATATATATATATATATATATATATATATACATGTAAATATTTTCAAAATATATACTGTATATATGTGTGTATTTATATATATATATATATATATATATATATATATATATAAAATAAATATACACAGTACACACACATATATTATGTAAACTAAAACTTTCATTTTGTATGTGATTAATCGCGATTAATTGTTTGACAGCACCTCCCATAATACAGGTGCATCTCAATAAATTAGAATGTCGTGGAAAAGTTCATTTATCTCAGTAATTCAACTCAAATTGTGAAACTCGTGTATTAAATAAATTCAGTGCACACGGACTGAAGTAGTTTAAGTCTTTGGTTCTTTTAATTGTGATGATTTTGGCTCACATTTAACAAAAACCCACCAATTCACTATCTCAACAAATTAGAATACTTCACGTTCCTTGTGAAGTTCACCCAAATTCTTGAATCGATTTTGCTTGACAATCCTCATAAGGCTGCGGTTCTCTCGGTTGGTTGTGCATCTTTTTCTTCCACACTTTTTCCTTCCACTCAACTTTCTGTTAACATGCTTGGATACAGCACTCTGTGAACAGCCGGCTTCTTTGGCAATGAATGTTTGTGGCTTACCCTCCTTGTGAAGGGTGTCAATGATTGTCTTCTGGACAACTGTCAGATCAGCAGTCTTCCCCATGATTGTGTAGCCTAGTGAACCAAACCGAGAGACCATTTTGAAGGCTCAGGAAACCTTTGCAGGTGTTTTGAGTTGATTAGCTGCTTGGCATGTCACCATATTCTAATTTGTTGAGATAGTGAATTGGTGGGTTTTTGTTAAATGTGAGCCAAAATCATCACAATTAAAAGAACCAAAGACTTAAACTACTTCAGTCTGTGTGCACTGAATTTATTTAATACATGAGTTTCACAATTTGAGTTGAATTACTGAAATAAATGAACTTTTCCATGACATTCTAATTTATTGAGATGCACCTGTATAACATTATGTGAATGTTTATTTTTTTATATACTAAGAACATTAAAATGTCCAGTTTTCTTGTCGTGATTAGAACGTTATTTTAAGGTTACAAAAAAGCATTTCTTAGAATGCTCATCAAGTACAAATATCATAAGAACATTTCAAGAATGATGATCTCAGAACATTTTTCTTCAACATTGACAATGTATATTGAATATTAATAAGGTAAGACCGTTCCATAAACATAAGAACATTTTTGTACTAACATTTATATAACGTTTAAAAGCATTAGTGAAAATTGTGAGAATGTTTCATAATTGATGGATTTTGCAACATTAACTGTTGTTTTCCTGTTTATCACTGTGAAACTGCTTTGACACAAACTGTATTGTATAAAGCACTATAGAAATAAATGTGACTTATGTTAGAGATTATTATATTTGTGTGTGTGTGTGTGTGTGTTCAGAGTCATCTTTCACACAATCAGATGGTAAACTAGCAGGAAGAGCAGAGTTAACTAGTTCACTCCAGTGTGAGTTTGCTGCTTCACTTCCTCAATGATGGAGAATGAAGCAGAAAGCAGATGAAAGTCAAACTGAGTCAGAAATTAAATGATTCATGATTCTTCAGATAAATTCACTCACGGTTTGGTGAATTAGACAGTGAATCCGCATGAGATCACAAAAATACCTAGGTTAATTATATTTCTGCCCCATCAGAATTACTTTTAAGAGTCACATTTTCGTTAGTGATGGAAGTGAACAAACTCCTCACGATTATAATGATGAAGAACTGAACGAACTTCTGACCTGAGCTGAACGATGCTTATGTGAACAGATCCTCAGTCTCTTGAGTAAGAATGAAAAACACTAAACATCTGAGTTAGAAACATCTCAAATAAACGCCTGAAGTTTCTTCTGTAGTTCATAAATACAGTTCAGAAGCTGAATCGACTCAATAACAGTTCATATTTACACAGTCACCAGGTGTATTACAGTCTGAAGGTTTAATAAAACTCACACGGAGTTTATGAGACAGAATTTGAGTGAAATATGCGGTAGTTGTCACTCACCCCATTACTGATGGAGCTCGATCTCACCCGCGCTGCTGATGAAGATACAGAGAGAGAAACTGAACATCCGCTCAACATTAAAACATTTCCTGGTTTTACAGAGCGAAACACAATCAAACACACTAGGCTACATGAACAGCTAAACAATAACGCATCATCTGAGAGGACAACACACGACTGAATGGCGGAATAACTGAGAACTGAACTGACTGACAAGACTGAGATCTCTTCTGCACGGTCTGGATGTTGAACACACACACTCACTCACACACACACACACACACACACACGCACACACACACACACACACACGTTTGTTTCTGTGAATTGTGAGGACTTTCCATAGACTTCTGTTACTTTTATACTGACCAAACGATATTTTCTATCCCCTAACCCTAAACCTACCTGCATTCTTACACTTTCAGATAAACATCATTTACTATTTTTAATCTTTTTTTCCCCCCTCGTGGGGACCGCAGGTCGGTCCCCACAATTTAAAAAATTTCACACACACACACACACACACACACACACTTGAGTGAGATTGGGGAGACATTAATGAGTCCTTCAAAACCAGCACAGTCAACAAAATATGTTCTACGAATGTATTGCTAATGTTCCCATTAAGTTATGAAAACGTTTTCTGAATGTTTTCTTTGCATTCAAAACGTCCAAATTTTAAAAACGTGTTTAAGGGAACTTTCCATTTTATAATTTTGCTAACATATGAGAACGTTACTTTTGAATGAACGTTCTGAAACATTTCAAAATCATTAGATGAGCGTCCAACTAAAACATTTCAGAAACGTTCCATTATGTATAATTAAAGTTTATATGCTAACGTTTTGAGAACATCATTAAAAGTCTGATAACTTTGAAAGGAGGTTTTATTACCATTACTGGAAGAACTTTTGTTCATAACCTTGAGAGAACCATGCCAGAACGAATATGAAGATAGAATTGTTGCTTAATTCCAAATAAACAGATCCACAAATAAATGTAACTAGAGATTAACAAAAATTAAACATATTGATATAGAATGAGATCCACAAATAAATCTCACGAGTTTCACAAACAAAAATTGACAAATAAATAAAAAGAGATCTGCAAATAAAAATCATATTCACAAATATATAATTAGCCTATGTCACAACCACAGCTTTGCCTGGCATTCATTTGTGAATCGCTCGCTCGATTTATTTGTGTATCTCATTCTGTTTATTTGTCAATAGCCTATGTTTAATTTTTGTTAATCTCTTTACATTTATTTATTCTATTTTATCTATTAGTCTCCAAATAAGCAAGCTGTGATGAACAGAGGGGTGTTTGAATGGAGCTCTTTGCTGAGCTCTTGTGGAGGTTTTGTGTTTATGTCACTAGTTATTGAACAGATAAACGGATCTGAGGAAACACTTGTAGACTTCTTTCATTTATAATGCAACCCAGCTGACAAAAATATGCTCTAAGAAGGTTTTGAGTTATGAAAACAAGTTTTTAAAAACTTTTAGTTGTTATGTGAATTAACATTCCATTTTAGAATTTTCCAAAATTATGGGAACGTTACTTCTGAATGTTCTTTGAAAGGTCTGAAACTAGTAACATTTAAAAATGTTAGATGAACGTCCAACTAAAACATCAAACAGTCCATTAACAAAATATGAATACCGTTTTTGTGCTACTGTTTTGAGAACACTGAGACCAGATAACTTTGAAAGAACTAAGAACATTCTATTAATGTTACAGAGGAACGTTTCATCATAACTTTGAGGAAACCTTCTGAGAACGTTCACTGGAAAGATTGATCATCAGTGATCAAAACATGGATTTCTGTTATGAAGTATGAGTTTATAATGCATGAATGATAAGAATGATCAGTAGATCTGATACAGTTATTAATTTCGTGAACTGTCTCCAAAGAACCGGATGATGATGATGTTTGACTCGAGCTCTTTGCTGAACTCTTGTGGATGTTTTGTGTAAATGTCACTAGTGAACAGATAAAATAATCTGGAAAAACACTTGTTGATATCCAACATATGTGACCCTGGACAACAAAACCAGTCGCACGGGTTTGTAGCAATAGCCAAAAATACATTGTATGGGTCAAAATTATAGATTTTTCTTTTATGCCAAAAATCATTAGGATATTAAGTAAAGATCATGTTCCATGAAGATATTTTGTAAATTTCCTACTGTAAATATATCAAAACTTAATTTTTGATTAGTAATATGCATTGCTAAGAACTTCATTTGGACAACTTTAAAGGTGATTTTCTCAATACTTAATATATATATATATATATATATATATATATATATATATATATATATATATATATATATATATTTTTTTTTTTTTTTTTTTTTTTACACCCTCAGATTCCAGATTTTCAAATAGTTGTATCTCGGCCAAATATTGCCCTATCCTAACAAACCATACATCAATGGAAAGAATCAGAATCAGAATCCGCTTTATTCGCCAAGTGTGCGCAAACACACGAGGAATTTGTTGTGGTTTTTAAGAAGCTCTTGGTACATACACGCATACATACCTACATACATATCTGACATGAGAACAGAAACATTTAAATAAGACTTAACAATAAATAATAATAATGTGTATGAATCTGGAACAGAAGATTTATGTGCATTATTTACTCTATATATACAGCTGCATAGAAAATATGCATATGTATTTACATAGCATAGTTTATTTATTCAGCTTTCAGATTATGTATAAATCTCAATTTCAAAAAATTGACGCTTAAGACTGGTTTTGTGGTGCAGGGTCACATATCTGTAATGCAAGACACTAAAATATACATACAATATTAATAAACAAATGACAACTCTCTCCAATCACAGTATCCGCCTTATTTTTAACACAAGAATTGCGCGTCCCTTTGTACTTTGAATGTGCGAGACTTCCGGTGTCATTCACTTCCATTTATTTTTTTAGCGATACAAAAACAGTCCATTACGCTGCTCGATAGTGCCAGCTGGTATTTTTAAAAATATTATTTTAATGTATTATCATAATCACAAACACACTGGTTTGTAGTGCAAATAGTTTTACCGTTTACTGTACTTTTTTTTTTTTTTTTTTTTAGTTATTTACCGATAGCGGCTAATGAACCGGAAGTCTCGCGTATTCACAGAAAATATCTTTCTGTTTCTGTTATCTACAGCAGTCACACAAACTAAATAAAGCACTTCTAGACTTTATATGAATATTACATTTATTTGACTTGAAATAAAAATGAATTACATGCAGTTTTTTCCATTTTCTTTATCATGCTTTAACTAAAGCGGTTAGTCAAGTGAAGTCAAGTTGTTTATTAGTCATTTGCACAGGTGATTCACGATTCACTATCATTAAAATGATTCTGTCAGAACACATTCACACAATCCAAACACAAACCAGTGAAAATAAAGCACAGATAAAGTATAGAATGTGAACTGATTTATGTCTATACACATAAAACATTTGTGTAGGGCTATATGGAGAAAGCAGCAGTGAAGAACAAATAGAGGACACACGGGAACAGGTGTGGGCGTGTTCTTCGGATCGCCTGATTTGCATATGATGACGTCACAGCACTGAGCACGTCACACACAGCGCCGAACAGACTGAACTGTAGTCAGCGAGATGTTATAAAAACACTGGAATGAATGTAAAGAAGATTCTCTTTAATAAACAGTGTACATGCTTCATTTTCATCAGTGCGACTTTGCATTTACAAAAGTGTTCTTAAAGGGATAGTTCACCCAAAAATAAAAACCCTGTAATCATGTACCCACTCTCAAATGATTCCAAACCTTTATGAGTTTGTTCTTCAGTCGAATACAAAAGAAGATATTTTGAATAATGTGTGTAGCCAAACAGTTGACGGTAGTCATTGACTTCCTTTCCATACATGGAAATCAATGGCTACCATCAGCTGTTTGGTTCCCAACATTCTTCAAATGATCTTTCATACAGGTTTGGGACAACAAGAGGATGAGTAAACAATGACAGGGTTTTCATTTTAAGTGAACTATCCCTTTAAGCATGAAAATGACTTTCAGCATGGCAGGAAACCTCATAAGTGACCCTGGACCACAAAACCACACTATAAAAAAATCCAATTAACAAAATGTTGGAAGGGCGTAAGTTGAGCTAATTTTATTGCTTGGGCCTAGTTGAGAAGACATATTATATTAAGTCTGCACAAATATATTTTAAAAACAATGAATGGTTATTTTGAAATCCAGTCAACATTCAGAATGCTAAATGTAGACTAAACTAATAAAAACAAATCCAGCCAACACTGAGATCATTCTGCACGTGCACGAGCCTGAGAGAATTCGCGGGAGAAACAGCGCCGCCATCTTGTCAAGTTCACGCGTCAGGTAAGTTGCACTAAATAAATGTTATTTTTTTAGACGAAATTTATCGACAACAACGTACAGCATATCCGATGTTTTTGAGTGGATATTTAGATGTGATTTTAAGTTGTATATCCGAAGAAAAATGAAATTATGTTAAGTGTAAGTTATGTCAAGTTAATGCGTCAGGTAAGTGGCACTGAATAATTATTTGTACTTAGACTGAATTTATCAAAACTTGTATATTAAAAAAGGTGTAAACGTATTATTTAAAATGTATATTTATATACAAACATACAACAAGTATAAAAACATCAAATAAGCGTTGTATGAATATGTCTGAGGGAAATGAGCTGTTTAAGTTAAGGGAACGTAATCTTTCTTGTTTAATCCATAAAACACAATGTCAAAAGCTGTGTTACTATAGTGAATTTTAGGTTTAATTTTGGCTTGTTATTTAATTTTGGCTAGCTTGATATTTTTGTGTTTCTGTGAAGTGAAAAGATGGCACGAAGAGATCGCGCTTTATAAACCATTGATGCTTAATACGCCGAAACGTGCAATGTAAACCACAGTAATGCACTTATCTTATTTAACATGGGCGTGTTGCATGTGTTTTTCCCCCAGCAGGCACAAAACAGGCACACAACGTCATAAGACGTTGATATTTGGTTAAATTTTGGTTGCGACGTCAGGTGACCAAAATTCAACGTAAATTCAACATCTAATGTCGATGTTAAATTGATGTCCAATACCGACGTCAGCTGACGTTGAGATTTTGTTGTTTTTAGGTTGTGCAACCAAAATCCAACGTTAAGTCAACGTCAAATTGACATCAAATATTGACGTCAACCCGATTTTCATTTTCAACCAAAATGCAACGTCTGTCTGACGTCATGTCCAACGTCAATCTGACATTACATAGACGTCTGGTGCCTGCTGGGGCGTGTGAAAACTTTTTTCCTCGCTGAAATGTTTTTTTTTGGGGTTTTTTTTGTCTTTCAAACGTTGTTTCTGTTCTCGTGAATGCCGCTTTGGAAGAGGAGTTTGTTCCGAACGAAAATAAACAGCTGAATCCTTGCTTTTACGGGACCATTATCAAAGCAGGTGCGTCTCAGTCAGTTCCCTAGGTAGTGAATCACTAGATCGTGCACACGAGTTCCTGCACTGGTAAAGAGACCATGGCTTAGTAAACACTGGGACGATTGATCAAACAATTTGTAAAACGTCACGACTGGTATTTATCAACAACAGGCCCGTAATATTTTGATATATATTTTTTATACTGTTTATGTAGACTTATAATATGAAATGTGCATGTTCTGTCACAAATCCTTGCAACAAATGAACACAGTCAACATAAATGCTCCCTGTGTTGTGCAATGGATTGAGTTTTTTTTTTTTGTGCCAACTTCTGTTTCATCACAAATTTAATTAACTGATATTGTTACATTTTAAATGATTAAAAGGCATAATTTAATTTTTTGAGATAAATTGTACTTTTCTTTCTCCATCAGGGTGTGGCCAAAGGTTTCATTGATGGTTTGTCATCGTTGCAAGTTTTCAGATGCTGGCCAGTCAGTTCTCCCAAGGCACCAAACACTGCCATGTGACCTTGCTCCAATGCAACTACATAGTGTGTGTTTACTTTCAACACTAAGACTTGAGGTAATATGTGTAAATGTTTAGAGTTTTTTACTACAATTAAAATGTGCTTAATTGTTCTCAGTGGCATCTACGCTAATATTAGACTGTCTCATGCCACCCAGATCCAGACTGTATCCAGATCAGATGATCACTGGAGTCACCCGGATCCAGTCCGTATGCAGTCCAGATAGTGGATCAGCACCTAGAGACGACCTCTACATCCCTGAATGTCAGAGGAGCCACAACTAGATGAGCCCCAGAGACAGATCCCCTCCTCTAAAGACCTCGTTACCTAGACAGCCATCGGGAAAAGATCACAAGAACCAGACCAGTCCTCTGCACAATATGACTTTGCTGCAGCCTGCAATTAAACTGCTGGTTTTGTCTGGCCAGGGGAGAACGATGGAGTTTTGGTTCCTTCGACACACTATTTTCCTATTTAATACTGTAAAGCTGCTTTGACACAATCTGTATTGTAAAAAGTGCTATATAAATACAGTGACTGGAGTTTACTTTACTCAGTTCAGTTGAACTGTAACACCTGGTTCATTTATTTTTTCTTACTTCTGCCTCATTTTAAAGATGTAATTGTGAACAGTAGTAATATTTGTAAATGTTTGTTTGCAAACATTTTGTTTAACTTGTTTAGTCTTTTTTTAAGTTTATTAAACAAATGTTTAAAATAAATTTTGCAGTTGTATTACAAATGTAATGTTTGACAACTGGAAAACATTAAAGGGATAGGTCACCCAAAAATGGAAATTTGCTGTTATTTTACTGATCCTCAGGTCATCCAAGATGTTAGTGACTTTTTTCTTCAATAGAACAGTAAAGAAGATTTTTATCTGTAAAGGTGATCCTTGGCCATTCATACACTACACGTCTGTGGCTGCCAGTTTTTGATTGTTTAGCTTCATAAGACCTCATTGTGTCCTCCGGAGCCTTTGGTAATTTGGTCTTGTCTGTACATGTTTATTTGACTCTTAAAAGCCAGCAGCCAGAGACATGCAGCTTATGAATTGCCAAAGACAATGGTTTCACCTAAAAATCTCTTTACTGTTCAATTGAAGAAAAAAGTTAACTACATCTTGGATGGCCTGAGGGTGAGTCAATTAACAGCAAATTTTCATTTTTGGGTGAAATAAATGCAGATGTTATTAAATAAAGGCTATTATATGTTATAATGTGTGTGTGTGTTTTTAGTGATTGATAGACACCAGTTAATAATTTTCTTAAACTCAGTATAAAATATAATAACTAGTTCCACAGCAATTTCTTAAGATGCCCAAGTAATACATCTTAGTTGAGGTAACATATGAAACAGATGGAGTATGGTTAAATTTAATTGACCTAATTTGCTGTAGTTTTCTAAATGTTTGACCAATTAAAACATTTTAGTTGAATGAACTATAAAACTAGTTCAGTAAAGGTTGAGTCAACTAAAAAATAACAGTTCAGGCAACACTTTGAAGACAGAAATTGACTGAACGTAAAATTTCTGTGGAACTAGTTACTAAATAATAATTAGTTGAAACAGCTTGAAATTTTTTTACAGTGCAATCACGAGGGTCAATTTTACAAAATTTAAATCCATCGTCTGAAAGCTGAATAAATCAGCTTTCCTTTGATGTATGGTTTGTTAGGATAGGACAATATTTGGCTGAGATGAAATTATTTGAAAATCTGGAATCTGAGGATGCAAAAAAAAAAATCTAAATATTGAGAAAGTCGCCTTTAAAGTTGTCCAAATGAAGTCCTTAGCAATGCATATTACTAATCAAAAATTAAGTTTTGATATAATTACGGTAGGAAATATACAAAATATCTTCATGGAACATGATCTTTACTTAATATCCTAATGATTTTTGGCATAAAAGAAAAATTTATAATTTTGGCCCATACAATGCATTGTTGGCTATTGCTAAATATACCTGTGCTATTTATGACTGCTTTTATGCTCCAGGGTCACATATTATGAACGCTTTACATGTATGCATTTGTCAGATGCTGTTATCAAAAGCAAGATGGGTTTTATTAAGAAAAATCTAAAGTAGGCCTGGTGTTTGATTCGTTTTAACAGTAGTATACTATTAACCCTGTCCAAATGATGCCTGATGGTGAAATAAAGCAATCGGAGTGATGCGAAATATCAGTTCAAAGTCATAAAGAGACCCAACTGACACAAATCCACCATATGTTCCTCAAAACCGGATTCAGATTGAAGTGCTTCATTTGCATTGTAAAAAGTCCTGACATTGCCGAAGCACTGGAAACATTAAAAGAGGCTCGTGCTGCAGGACTCTTGGCTGTGTGTGTGTCCAGCGGGTGTGGTTCACATTACAAACAGAGACATTTTCCAGTCAAACGCTGTGCCCAAGCTTCTTCATGTCTGAGCAGGCCAGCGCTCACAGAAACATGCAAATGAGCGAGCACTGGCAGCGAGGACTGTTTGACGTGTGTCTCCTGTCGGCTGTGTACGGTTCGGCTCACAGAAAGCTCGACGCAGACGCGCTCCTGCTCTCCCTCAACACATTTGCATACAGTTACAGCGAGTGTGTGCATGACGGTATCTAGTGTACCATGTGTGTCCTTCAGCAGCACAACAAGAAAGAGCTCGAGATGAACTGCTCTTAGTGCATTACGTTTGCGCTAGTAATACAGATCTTAAATCTGAGTTCATCAGCACTTCTGCATAAACCAAGTCAAGTAGTCAAGTCACCATTATTTATATAGCACTTTTTGTAATGCAACCACACAGTTTATAATGGCACAACCAGGCTTTATCTTCTGTTCAGAATCCAGTATCTCTTTTTCTATTCATATTTTATTTTTTTATATTTTCAGTTTTTGATGTTAATATTAAATGTGTATTAATTTTGTTGTGGTTTGTCATTTTTATTATTTTTAATATAACAATTTTATTATTTTTTAAATGTCAGATTTTGATTTCATTTTTGTTTCCAGTTATTTTAGTGCTTCAACTTGAACCCATTTCAGCGAGCTTTTAAGGATGTCTATATATTTTTATTTCTGTTTATTTATTCAGTGTAAATGAGTGTGAATAAATTATTGTTGTTGTTGTTGTTTTTAATATTACTATCCGATTAATTTTTATGCCAGTTTTAGTTACATATTTCTAGTTAGTTATTTTAGTCATTCAACAAACTCATTTCAGCTGGTTTTTAAATGTCTGTATAGTGTTTATTCATTTTCATTTCAGTTTTAATTTTATATAAATTTAAACTAGATGAAAATAAGAGATGTTGCCTTGGTGAATAGCTTAAATAAAATGTTTAAATTGTTTTAGATTTTTATTTTGATTTCAGAGTTAACATTCATTTCAATTAACTTTTTTTTTCATTTTTATTTTTTATTCATTTTGTTGTTGTGTTTTTGTCTTTTTTATTATCATTATTTTAAATATACTTTTTTTTCAGCTTTAGTTGTATTTTCCAGTTCAGTGCAATTTTAGTGCTTCACCGTAATCTCATTTCAGTTTGTTTTTTAATGTCTATACAGCTTTTATTCATTTTTATTTCAGTTTTAATTTTAGCACATAAATTTAAAGTAGATGAAAATAAGAGATGTTGCCTTGGTAAACAGCTTTAATAAAATGTTTAAATTGTTTTAGATTTTCATTTTTATTTCAGAGTTAACATTCATTTCAATTAACATTTTTTTCATATCTTTGAGATACGATTACATATTTTAGTAATATTTTCAATTAGTTTTTCTTTTAAAATCAGTTTATCTTTTTAACGTCATTTATTTTTTTATTCATTTTGTTGTGTTTTTGTCCTTTTTTTATCATTACTTTTACTATACTTTATTCATTTCAGGTTTAGGTTTATTTTCCAGTTCAGTGCAATTTTATTGCTTCTCATTTCAGTTCATTTACACAGTTTTTATTCATTCCATTTCAGTTTTAGTTGCCATCATTTCAGTGCATATATACAGATGCATTTCAGTGCATCGACTTAAAGTAAATGAAAATGAGAAATGTTTTTAGATATATTTATTTCAAAGTTAACGTCTCTATGCAGCAGCTTATTTGCACTGTTTTTGTCACAGACGCCGTTAGACTGACAGATAACTGATGGCGAAGCTTTTGACTTGTGAAGAAGAAAAGCACACCTGTTAGGACTAGAGAAAGCCATTCAAGCCCTTCGACCGGGAGGTTAACAGATAGTCAACAGTAAAGCAGGCGATTTGAATTGCTTTTGTCCCAGTTTAGGTGACAAAAACCTGACAGACAATCAACTGGAACGTGAAATAAAAGCAACATTTTCCTAGCAGTGTGGCTGAGCTTGCTGTGCCCTTCAGCCCCGCACCGCCGGAGGACCATTTGCATGGCAGGTCCAGTTAAATGAGGAGACCAGATTCTCTCTACCTGGCATGCAAACCAGCGGAGCAGCAGTTAAAGCACAGGTGTGTCCTCCTCTCTCCAGAGATATGGAAATCATCCGCTCTCAGATTGACTCTCTAGACAGCGAGCCGTAAAGCAGTCTGGAGATGCCTCGCTCGTTCCTGGTCAAGAGAAAGCAGTCGGCCTGCGCCGGATGGCAGTGGAAGGAGCCAGAGCCCTGCTTCAGTCCCAACACAGGTAGGCTACCCAAAAAAACCATCAGACCGTCTTCAACCGTTCCCTGCGTGGCCTCCAAACCTGAGCGCACTTCTTCTGCGCAATACAAACAAAGAGAAACCTTCTGCGTCTAAAGCCAGCGGAGTCCAGTGTTTCGTTTGGTCGCAGGCTTAGAGACGGAGATTCTGATTCACAAGCTTGAGATTTGATTCAATTTGATTCATTTGGACATAAAGGCAATCAGGTGCAGTGAGGAAAGTCTCTATACCGGTCAGTCGGTACATTACTTGACTAAAGTTATCTGTAAACAAACCGTTAAATTGCACATAAAAAGTATTATATAATAAAAACAAATTTTGTAATAAAAATGATTACACTGAAAAAAATTATACTACATTTTTTAAGGTAAGTAGTTGCAAACAATTTATTTTAGCTACATTTAAAAAATAAAAACGTGTTGAAAGTTAGTCAACTAAATTTGTTTATTTAAATGTAGCTAAAATAAATGGATTGCAAAAAAAAAATTAAAATAAAATAAAATAAAAAATAAATTCAATTAATCATTTTTTCAGTGTATATACAGTGTAATTATGCATTTAAATATTGAGTAATATTAATTAACTACATATACTTATATGTTTAGGGTTAGATTCATATATAAGAGCATTTTAATTATATAACTATTTTATAATTAAAATAAAATAATTATTCTATTTGGTAACACTTTATTTTAAGGTGTCCTTGTTACACGTTACATGTACGTACTATTTGAATTATGCATAATTACACAGAAGTAACCCTAAGTCTAACCCTAACCATATAAGTACATGTAGTTAATATAACTCAGTACTTAAATGCATAATTACACTGTAACAAGGACATCTTAAATAAAGCATAACCTTCTATTTTAATCATAAAATAAACATTGTGTTTTCTGTTTTATTCTTATGATTTAATTATCAATACATTATTACTCATTATTATTCATCTATATACATTATTCAGTTTTAATGATAAAATAAACAATGCTAAAACATTGTAGTTTCTGTGAGTTTCTACTTTAGTTTGTTGCTGGAATATAAACACTTATACTGTGGATATCATAACTTGTTGTCATGATGGATTTATTCAGACATATATTAAATATCAAAGAACGAGTTCAGTAAAATATTATGAATATGTAATATAGTGCATATTGATCATATTGCTCCTCTCTAGAGTTACTTTTTCAGCTGACTATGAAGTTTATCAACACTGAATATCCTTCCTGAGTTAAATGTGACGTTATTATTGATATTATTGATATTATCTTTCTGTGGTTGAAACACTGATTGATCGAATACATGATTCATGATTTGTTTCGGTAAGTTCTTCTGTTTATTTCAACACCTTCTGATGTTCCGTTTTGTTCACACATCAACTGAAAATGGTTGATATTTAAAAATTGATATTTAGAGAATCAAAATGAGAATCAATTAAAATCAAGAAATCTGCATTTTCAACCCTATTCTTCAAGATGTCTTCGTTTGTGTTTCACAGAAGAAAGTCAAAGTGTTTGAACGACATGAGGGCAAATGAACGATGACACGACGATCGATTTTTAAACATGAACTGTATTTATGTAAATATATTCACATATGAATGTTGACTATGAAACTATGAATGTTCTTTGTGAATAATTGGAAATCCAAACTACGCTGTTCTCACACTCGTCAGCTAACAGAAGTGCTTTACTTTATTTGTTAAGTTAGAACAAAGGCTTTCCATCAAGAATTGTTCACAGAATTTATTGTTACATTCATTTATTTAAACATTTTAGAAATAAACATTATAAAGGGAAATAGTTTTTTATTTTGTGTGTTTATTTTGTTGAAATATATAATAGAAACAAAAAATATTCATTTCTTACTCAGTCCAAAATCCTCAGGAGTTATACACAGCTTAGATAATTGTCATCTTTTATTATACTGGTTTATTTTAGGGTTTTGGAGGGTTTATTTTGTATATGGTTGTTATTTTTTGATTATTTTATTTTTTATTATTATAACAAAAATAAAAAATAATAATAATTATTATTTACATTATTATTTCTAATTATGAAATCAAATAAAATACTACACTGGTTTATTTTTGGGTTCTGAAGGTTTTATTTGGTATAGGGTTGTTATTTATTGATTATTTTATTTTTATTATTATAAAATAAAATAAAGTAATAATAATTATTATTTACATTATTATTTATTATTATAAAACAAAAATTATTATCATAAATACAAAAAATATTAACATAAAATAAAAAACAAAACAAATTACTATTATTATTTATTTGTTTGTTTGTTTGTTTGTACTACATATATATATATATATATATATATATATATATATATATTTTTTTTTTTTTTTTTAATTTTGGGAAAACAAATGACAGTCTGTAACTGTCTAATGTGTGTGTTTCAGTGTCTGTTCAGACTCCCAGCGCTGGTCTGGAGTCAGTGTCTGAGCGTGCTCATGCCGTCCACAAACACACACCTGCTCTGGAGCGTCACAGGGAGGATTATAGGATGGAGAGAGTTCAGCCGTCACACAGTTCTCTTTCTCCTCCTGCACTGGCCTCAGCGCCGGTGAACAAGGTGAAGGTGCGCTGCAGATCCTCAGGGTTTGGACCTGCATCTTCAGGAAGCTCATGTGTCTCTCGCTCTGCTTCCAGGCGTGTGAACCCGGCAGCTCGTCTGAGTTCCTGTGCTCCATGTGTCATAAAGTGTTTCCCCTGCAGCGCATGCTGACGCGTCACCTGAAGTGCCACAGTATGATCAAGAGACACCCCTGCAGGTTCTGCGGGAAGGGCTTCAACGACACCTTCGACCTGAAGAGACACATGAGAACACACACCGGTGAGATCACATCACTCACACTCACACCAAAATAATCTCAGTACAGTTTTCTGCTTACACACTAAATCTTTCCTTGTCACACAGTTTCTGAAAGCTGTCACTCAAACAGCAGAAGCACACACCAAATCTGCAAAACCATACACTAATTCTCAGCCTTTGACTCAGTTTTCAATTTCATAAAACAACACACAATTCTCTATGTAACACACAAAAATCTAACAGGAATTAATATTATGGCAAAAGTATTTGCAAATGTTTACTTTTGAGATGTGTTTGTGATATTTTGAGATTTTTAGAGATGTGAGGCGTTTTGCATTTTGTGTGTGCAATTCTTTTAATTTGTGTGTAAAGTTTTGAAAAAAAGTGGCAAAGTTTTGAAAATGTGTGTAAGCAGTTGAAAAAACCTGTACCTCAAATAAAATAAACATTAACTGAAATAAAATATTTTTAAAAAAACAACAGCTTATTTTAGCTAGTTGACAAGGCAACATTTATCATTTTCATTCAGTTTAACTTGTTGTACTAAAATAACTAAAACTAAAATAAAATTAATATAAGCTATACACATGTATAAACTGACAAAACCACAAAACAAAATGACTAAAATGTTAACTGAAATCAAAATGAAACTGGAAAATAGATTAAAATCTAATTCAAAATATTAGAAACTATAATAGTATCTCTCTGAATTATAGCAATCTCTTCTACTCACCAAGGCTCATTAATTTAATTTGATTAAAAAAAAAAAAAAACGGTAAAAACTGTAATATTGTGAAATATTATTATAATGTAAAATATCTGTTCTCTGTGTAAATAAATGTTAAACTGTAATTTATTTCTGTGACCAAAGCTGAATTTTCAGAATCTTTACTAAAATTTCTGCAATTTTGTTGTGCGTTTTTTTTTTTTAGTTTTTTTTTTAGTTTTTTTTTAAACATGTTGATATAGTTTTTATTAATTTTTATTCCAATTTGAAACTGAAATAAAATAAGTTTGTTTTATTTCATTTCAATTTATTTTATGGTTTTAGTTTTAGTTAAGCCAAGTTATCTTTATTTTGATAGCACTTTCTACAAAAGAGACTGTTTCAAAGCAGCTCCAGTGTTAAACAGGTTAAGCAGTTAAAGGTGCAGTGATTTCTGAGAAACACTGTTGATATTTGAAATCACCAAAAACAAATACACCCCTGTCTTGATAGCTCCGCCCCCAAATTCACAAACACGCTATGCAACACAGGCACCTTCCCTTCATTAATGGACATGCCCCTTGCTGCTGATTGGCCACAAGTGTGTTTTGGTGCTCGGTCCAATCCACTTTCAACAGCGCTTCTCAGAAATCGCATACTGCGCCTTTAACCTTCATCCTTCCCTTGGGTCATTTTGACTTGGAATTTTTTTTTTTTTTTAATTTTTAAGAAATTGAGTGTTCATCTGAGTGGTACAAGACTTAAAATAATGCGATCATGAACACTAACCGCATATAAATAAAAGCTGCCTAATGTTACAGAGTGAAATGTGGATCCAGAAAGTGGTAAAGGCCTGTTTGGGAGTACTGATGGAAGCCATCTACTGCATCTTTGCTTTGATAATATTACTGAATATGATCCAGATGTAGTATTTGATAAAAATGCCATTTTCTCAGCTTTTTGCTCAAAATGTTGCTTTTTTTATGAAATCTATCTACATTCAAGTGTTGATTAAAAAAAAAAATGCTTGAAGCTAGAATAAAATGGATTGTTTTGTTTTTTGAAGTAGAGGGTATTACTTTTATTTTGATTTGTTGCATGTTCAGATATTCATACTGCAAAATATTCTGGGGGCCATGGAATTATAGTGAAAATCAGCAAAAACGCTGGCAGGGAAAGAGTTAAAGAAAACAAGGTAAATAAAAATTAAATTAAATAAAAACCACCAAAAAAACCTACATAAATATTAAGAAAAAAAAATATATAAAAATGGATCAATATAAGTTTTCTGGAAAAACAAAAAACAAAAAAACATTCATTTAAGGCCTATGGGTCATTTTGACCCGTGAGGGAAAGATTTATTACAAAACGCAAGGGTTAGATGTGTTCCTAGGTCAACATATTTTGTTGACCCTAGAACAACATTTTAATCCAAACATTTAGTCTTGACCATATCCCTACACCTAAACCTAACCATGAGTAATCCCTAAAATCAGAGGAAATGATAGATGAATGACACCGATGTACAAGCATCAAAAAATAAATAAGCTTTAATAAATGAGCTGAATAAATAAGCTTTCCATTGATGTATGCTTTGTTAGGATAGGACAATATTTGGCCCGAGATACAACTACAACCCGAATTGGCTCATAAAATATTGGATCAGTATTATGGCTCATAAAATATTGGCTCATGTGATTTGAAATTCTTTTAGTTTTCATTTTATTCAAATTTAAAAAATGTCCCAACATTTCTGGAATTCGGGTTGTATTTGAAAATCTGGAATCTGAGGGTGCAAAAAATCAAAAGATTGAGAAAATCGCCTTTAAAGTTGTCCAAAATAAGTCCTTAGCAATGCATATTACTAATCAAAAATTAAGTTTTGATATATTAACGGTAAGAAATTTACAAAATACCTTCATGGAACATGATCTTTACTTAATATCCTAATGATTTTTGACATAAAAGAAAAACTGCACTAACCCTGATTCCCATAAACAGTAAGCAGGCCCTCTGCAGGTTTTGAGCGGCTCGAGTCTCTCTCTGTGCGCAGGTATCCGTCCGTACCGCTGTGATCTGTGTGAGAAAGCCTTCACGCAGCGCTGCTCTCTGGAGTCTCACCTGCGGAAGATCCACGGCGTCCGGCAGCAGTACGCATATCGCCAGCGGCGCTCCAAGATCTTCGTGTGCGAGGACTGCGGCTTCACCTCCAGCCGGCCGGACGAATACTTTCTCCACGTCAGACAGCAGCACCCCAGCAGCCCGGCGCTGCGCCGTTATTACCGCAAACACATGCTGGAGAGCCCAGCGCAGCACAGCATCACCCCCTTCATGCTGTACCCCGGCGCCGGACTCTACATGTGAAGCACAGCGCCACCTTCAGTGTGTGTGCATATCAGCGCTGGAAAACAAATTCCGTAGAATTTACGGTAGAAAACTGGTTGCCAGAATTTTACCGTAAAAAATACAGTAGCAACACTTACGGATTTAACTTAAATTTACAATTACAGTTTTTTTCAACTGCTTTCACACAAAATCTTTACTTGTCACACAATTTCTGAAAGCTGACACTCAAACAGCAGAAGCACACACTATACACTAATTCTTGGCCTTTACTTTATGCACTTTTTTCAAAACACAACACAAAAACCTAACAGGAAGTATCTTGATTTTCTTTTTCAAACACAAGCAATCAGAATGACACATTAATTCATCACTAACTCCTCACATGTGCTTCACTGAACACCAACAAATCATGCTTTAGAACAGGCCTATAAACACACATCTACACAACTACACATGCTTGATGTATTTGTTTTCTTTCATACTGAGTAATACTGTATTCACAACCACAACTGCTTACAGTAAAAAAAAAAAAAAAAAAAAAAAAAAAAAAAAAAAAGGTTTCAAGCTTGCTTTCGTGTTAACTGTGAATTTTTCAACATCTCTCTGACAATTACTTTCAATCTTGTGCAGAAATGGACACAGGAGCTCATTAAAGAAGAGCTTTACGTTTTGAACAGCTGTGTGTATATGATATATCCAAAAATATAATATTATGGCAGAGGTGTTTGCAACATAAGGCAAATGTTTGCTTTTGAGATGTGTTTGTGATATTTTGAATGCAGTGCTTCATTTTGCAAGAGATGTGAGGCATGTTGCATTTTGTGTGTGCAATTCTTGGATTTGTGTGTAAAGTTTTGGAAAAAAAAAAAGAGGCAAAGTTTTGAAAATGTGTGTAAGCAGTTGAAAAAAAAAACTGTAAAAAGCATATTTCATTAACTGATATAATGTTACACTGATATGTTGCTCTCCATTATGCAGCGCTCCAGTTAGGATGACAAAAAAGCTTTAAAAGTTACATTTTCAGCCTGCTCTGCCTTAGTGCTTGTCATTGTCAATCTTATTGAGCTGGCCAATCAAATCAAAGTAGGCGGGGTTTACTGTTCACAGGAGCAGAGCGAGAATTCCAGCGCAAAGAATCAGTTTAACATTGAAAGAGAGTGACAAGAGATGAAAGCTGCAAATCAACTCATGGTAGTCTACAGTTTTATGATAGAAATATTAAATAACTAACAGCTATATGCATTGATGCAAACTACTCAACTTTTTTTCTCAAATATGGGATTTTGAGAGAGAGAGAGTGTGAGAGAGAGAGATGATGATAATGATGAAATGTGCATGTGTGAATTACCTGCATCTGTTACCTGCGCTATAATATAGCGATTCAGTACGGAAACTTTTATTATAATAAAAGTCACGGGGTTGTGTTGACAACAGTCGCCACGCAATAGGACCAGTGATGTGTGCGCGTGTCAGTAAATGCTGTGCGCATTTATATATATATATATATATATATATATGTGTGTGTATGTATATATATATATATATATATATATATATATGAAAGTTGGTTCCCCCCAATGTTCAAGACATGGTTACAGCCTTGGTGCATACTATGCACAGGATACTCACACGACAGGGGTTCATATCTTCATTTTGCATCTCCAGTAAATGTATCATGATTTAAGGATGTTTAGATATTTATACAGGAAAACAAACAAAAATATTGAGAAAGAGATTCATTTTATTTGCAGTGCATGCAACATTTAGTGCCACGACTTGAATTTAAGACTTTCAGCTCTGATTTAAAAATTTCTGATGCTTTTATTTCCGGAAGGGTGAATGAAGACTTTTAAGACAAGCAGAATCCCTGCATGGGACTGCATTAAACACAGAACATTTTCATCATTATTTTGGCACTTGAGGCATAAAATACACAGCATAGATGACAACAATGTAACAATCTTCTGTTCTGAATATATATCTTTTCATAATGTGTGCTATTTCACATACTACATTTCTAAAGTAGTAGGCAATATTCTGTTCACTGTATTCTGTTCAACTAACTGTTTTCCATGATTAAAAATCCAAATAAATCTCTATTTCGCAACATACAGAATACCACTCATTCAGCTTAATTCTGAACAGTGTATCATTTTACGAATTTTTATATATAATTATTTGACGTGAGCAGCTATATAACAGTTTTGTAAAACATTTTAGGACACTTTCAAGGTCAAAAGAAGAGCCATTATAAATAGATTCAGTATTAGAATACAGAAATATACTGTATAAGTCTCAGAAGACACAGGATTGTTACAGAAAATAAATGTGTGTGTGTGTGTGTATATATATATATATATATATATATATATATATATATATATATTTCATTTTAATAAATGAGAACGTGAAAATGAAATATTAAATAAAATATGAATAATTAATATAAAATATTTCCACAGAATATGACTAAATCTCTTATATATAATTTATGTGTGATGTACATATATATGATGACATAATTCTGTGTTAGGATTAATTATTTCTTTAAAGCATATTTCCCAAACTGGGTTTCATGTGCTGATGAAAAGCTAATAATTAATAAAATCATCAACAAAAATAATGCATAATTTTAAGATAAAAACACTCAAAATAATACACTCAATAAAAAGGATTAAATATTTTTTGTTTACCTGCTTATCAGTGTGACTATTAACTGACATCAGAGAACAGTGAACATGAATGTGTACATAAATTATTGAGATATTAACTTATTTTCTGTAGCCGTCCAAGTCAAAACCACACATATCAGTTCACTGCGCTCAGAACCAGAACCTCAACGTAAAACTGACAGCTGATCATCACAAGAGACAGAAGCCACACCCACTCCATACAGAGGACAGAAGCCACACCCACTCATTTCAGAGCACAGAAGCCACACCCACTCTATCCAGAGGACAAAAACCACACCCTCTCTATTTAGAGAACAGAGCCACACCCACCCACTTTGGAGGACAGAAGCCACGCCCACTCTATACAGAGGGCAAAAACCACACCCACTCCATACATAGAAGTGAAGCCACACCCACTCCATTTAGAGGACAGAAGCCACACCCACTCCATGCAGGTGACAGAAGCCACACCCACTTTATCCGGAGGACAAAAACCACACCCACTCTATCCGGAGGACAAAAACTACACCCACTCATTTAAGTGTACAAAAGCCACACTGATCCCAGAGCAAAGTCAGTAGTACACTTGTGTTTATTACTACTCATTTTGCTGAGGAAGAAAAAAACACTTTAAACTAGACTAAAATGGACCTGAGCTGGTTTTAAAGGCATTTTTCTGCAGCTTATTGATTAGGGTTAGTGTTACGGATTGTAAAGTAATCAAAGTATGTTTATCAATATGTGTGTTTCTTGGAATCAAACCCATGACCTAGACCAGCTAATCCTAAAACTCACTATAGTTATGGACACAAAACTGCTGAAAATATCCTCAGGTGTTAGTGAGATCTGGAAAAACAGTTTCCAGGCTTAGACCAGCAAAACAGCATAGGCTGGTTTAAACTGGATTTTTCATGTGTTTAACAAACAGACACATCTTTCCAAGAAAAATAATTTGAATTCACTCTGTGTTAAATAAATAAGCCAACTTTATTTCTAAGTTACTCACTCTTAAATAGTTTTTAATGTTAAAACAACTTCATTTTTTTGTACAAAATATATCTCTGGCAAATAATGATATAGTATATGATAGTTTGAACAAACACGTGTGAAAAAAACTAAATGATTCTCAGTGCAGATTACCATAAACAGCAGGTAAAAGCAGGACCGCAAAATGAACCCAACAAACTGCAAACAAACGACACTCACAGATCAGACAGTTCAGATTCTGAATCACGTAAGGCAAACAGTTTTTCATTTACAGCCATGCACATCAATATTCTGATATCAATCAGAATTTGGCAATATTCAGATTAGTATGGAGTCACATATTAAACACCACGATCTGATCACCTGATTCAGTTTAAGACAATATGTGACCTTGGACCACAAAACCAGTCATAAGGGTCAATTTCTAAATAAATATGCTTTCCATTGATGTATGGTTTGTTAGGATAGGACAATATTTGGCTGAGATACAACTATTTGAAAATCTGGAATCTGAGGGTGCAAAAGTTTTTTAAAAAAAAATGGTATATATTATATATATATATATATATATATATATATATATAAAGAAAATCGCTTTTAAAGTTGTCCAAATGAAGTTCTTACCAATGCATATTACTTAACTTACTAACCTACACATTACTTTTGATATACTTACGGTAAAAAATTTACGAAATATCTTCATGGAACATGATCTTTATTTAATATCCTAATGATTTTTGATATAAAAGAATAATCAATCATTTTGACCCATACAATGTATTGTTGGCTATTGCTACAAAAATATACCTGTGCTACTTATGACTGCTTTTGTGCTCCAGGGGCACATATTTTAATTCTCCAAATTCTGATTCCCAGTCCTGAAATAAGGCGGTTTTAACGAGAAACTTGTTGCATGTAAACACCTTATCCAGAAAATCCACTGAAAAGAGATTCACATGCTCAGACCGCAGAGAATTATGGGTGATGACAGGGTGATAATAATTAGCTGTAGATGTTAAAGAATGGAAACTCATTTCTGAAGTGGCAATGAATTAAAATTTATATTAACATTTATTATTATTGACATTTGCCCAGTTCTTTCCAGTTGGAGTCAGAGTTTTTGGGCATTTCTGAAGGGTTTCTAATTAAATTGTGTAATGAAAATAATAACTGCGCACATACTGCATAACCAATGGCAGCATCTGGACTCTCTTTGGAAATCTTTTGAGAAACAGCAAGAAAAAAAAAACCACATGTAGATCAGTAGACCTAAAACAACCATATTTGTGTATATAAACATCATATTCAGAATATGAGTGCAATCAGAATATGGAGCTGAAGCAGTTGTAAACATGACTAGTGAATCAGAGTCATGGCTGCTTTAAAGCAGGAAACTTGAGTGATTTATATCATTCACTCAATCATGTGGCCACGATGCTGAAAAGGCTTTATAGACTGGAACTGAAGAACAGAGAAGAAGAGATCAGACTACTGCACAATAGAGTAGATCACAGTCCATGCAGCTTAACTGAAGCGTCTGCTGTTGACTATCTAGTGTTCTTCAGCAAAGATCAGCGCTGCAGTGTCGCTCCCACAGCTGCAGCTCAGTCCCCTCGGCACAAACCAGCAGATACGACTCACTCCTCACCTGCGGCATCCACACCTGTCAATCAAACACCGCACAGGAGACGCATGTTCACAGACCGCTCGCTGATGGAGACAGTTACTACTGATTAAACACAGGAGAACTCTGTCACATCTCTGAACCTGTGGGTCAGCTTGTTTCTGTTGTAGGCTGCTTGTTTTCCAATGGTAATCAATAGTTCTATATCTATCTATCTATCTATCTATCTATCTATCTATATCAGAATATATCAATATATACTGTATATATATATATATATATCAGTATACCAATATCCAACTCAGTTCAGTTCAATTCAATTCAAATTTATTTGTATAGCGCTTTTCACGATACCAATCATCCCAAAGCAGCTTTACAGAAAATATTAAGTTTCAATATATTAAACCAAAAACTAATAAAAAAAAAAATGTAAATATACAAATATTTGTTTTACTTTTTATTCGTTTTTGGTTTGACACACAGTTATAGTTTGTAGTTTGAGAACTTTATTTTAAAAAACTTTCCAATTTCCATTTAGTTTTTCCTTGAATATTTATATTTTATTTTATCTTTATTTCATTTAACAAAAACATTTTTTTAATAGCTTTAGTTAATGATTTTATGTTACAAATTTGAAGTTGATATCACAAAAATTGTGGTTCCTGTGAGATTTTGTTTGGGTGCTTTACCAAAAATAACCACTGGGTTACACCCAGACTCTATTGAATTCTTTTTATGCAGTTTCCTGTGACAATTCATTTTCTGTCACATTATCACTTCTACTACAAAACAGTCACCAAATATGGAACCTTGACTGTCAGACCTTTTCAATGATATGTGTTATGTGAAGATATGACACCCGTGTTTTGAATTTGCAAATTAATAGCTATAAATGTGTAAAATGACATTCACATAAACAAAATGACAGACACAAATGTGTATGAGATATTTACTTTTGCACTTTACTTCAGTTTTGCTGTACAACCTCAAGTCAGCACTTACAATCTCTCAGATCTGGCAGTACAACTTCAAATCTTAGCGCCTTGACTTTTGCTACTCCTTTTGTGGTATTCCTGTTGCAAAACTCACTTGTGCACTTGTAAATGCAGACGTGAGAGAGCAGAGCTGGGGGCGGGGCTGGGCTGTGAATAAAGACATTTTATTGGTCGATGCCTGACCAATGAACAACGCCAGCCATCATGACTTGCCCTGCAGAAAGAAACGTTTTTTATGCATATGTATCAGTTATTTGTAAAACACTGCAAACTATTTTCATTGAATATCCTTAGCCTTTATATGATTTTAAGACACTGCATTCATCTTGTCATTCAGGTATTATCTGGTAGACAAATAATGCAATAGCTTTCTTATATATTTCCGACTGCATATTGCAGAGTAATATGACTGTACCAGAGTTGCGACATAACTCTGTTATTTTTATTATTTTTGTTTTTTTTAAAAATAAACTTCTTTATTGGGTTAAATTCCTCATTTGCTTGTCAGTAATGAACCTTTTTAAATGCAACATAAAAAAATCAAACTTATAAAAATCGAGTGTTTGATAATGTCTAAATGTACATTAAAAAGCAAAACCTAAAAAAATAAGCAGTTATGAACGGCAATACTGTTTTGAGCAACTAGAGTACAGCTAAATAGCCTACATGTATTTATTAAACAGCCATAAGGGCATCTAGTGGTTAAACCATGGTACTACATATGAATATTATCTTCCTGGCCAACAAATGCCTCTAATTTGCATCTTTCCACGGGAATTTAAAAACATTTTCTCTATTTTAACCCTAAATACTACACTAATTGTAATATAAATAATAAGCATATTAAAAAGTGTTATAGGCCTATTTTAAACGGTCATTCATGGATCATAATTATTGTGCATATTATTTAGTAAAATCTCTTCATATTAACTAAACAGAACTGAGCTAAATTGTAGTACAGTTATTTTATTGGTTAAAAGCTACACTTAAGGTGTTTGGTCACATTTGACTGCCAAGGAGTATGAGAACATAATGCTGTCTCATTCCCCAGAATAAAATGCTATTGTAAAGTGTAGTCAGCGTAGTTATCAATGCACAATCAACTGTTTCTCAGCGGCTCTGGTAAAGCGATATTACTCGGCAATGTGCAGTCGGATATACATATGAAAGATGTTGCATTATTTGTCTACCAGATAATACCTGTATGACAAGATGAATGCAGTGTCTTAAAATCCTGTAAAAGCTAAGGATATTCAATGAAAATAGTTTGCAGTGTTTTACAAATAACATACATATGCATAAAAAACGTTTCTTTCTGCAGGGCAAGTCATGATGGCTGGCGTTGTTCATTGGTCAGGCATCGACCAATAAAATGTCTTTATTCTCAGCCCAGCCTTGCCCCCAGCTCTGCTCTCTCACGTCTGCAGTTACAAGTGCACAAGTGAGTTTTGCAACAGGAATACCACAAAAGGAGTAGCAAAAGGCGCTAAGATTTGAAGTTGTACTGCCAGATCTGAGAGATTGTAAGTGCTGACTTGAGGTTGAACAGCAAAACTGAAGTAAAGTGCAAAAGTAAATATCTCGTACACATTTGTGTGTGCCATTTTGTTTATGTGAATGTCATTTTACACATTTGTAACTATTAATCTGCAACTTCGACTTCAAAACACGGGTCTTTTGATTATTGTCTGTGTGTACAAATCGAAAGATTCAGCTTTTCAGATCAGAGCTGTGAGTGTAAATTTCAGCTTACAAATACGAATGTTAATATGACAAGTTCTCACATTCAGATCAACAAGCTCTCGAGTTTTGCTACTGATTTACCTTCATATTATCATGGCAAATGAGTTATTTATGTACAGGACACCAAAAGGCATCCTACAGTGATATTGACCCCTATATATATATATATATATATATATATATATATATATATATATATATATATATATATGTGTGTGTGTGTGTGTGTGTGTGTGTGTTTATGCATTGCAAATGCATTGCTGATATGCTGACGCAGTAGTGCATGTAAGTACACTCACCCTGTTGAAGAGCAGCAGGTGTCGGTGCAGCGGGGTCACTAGGGGGTAATGGCAGGCAGGGGGCATCACTGAGCTCTACAAACATCAGGTTTGTCAGTCATTTTTCAGTGGACAACGCGACTGACACGTGCAGGAATGACACACACAGATCAAGACACAAGAACAGATAAAGGTGACACGCAGCCATGACAGATGCAGTGCTAAAGGTGCTAAGAGAGGCTTACGTCCCACACGGAGTCCAGACAGCGCAGCGGCCGACACACACACAGCTCTGTGACTGGAGGAGAAACAGCTGTTAGATCGGCCTCAGCCAACACACACACACACACACACACACACACACACAGTCTGGCATATGTGGTTTACGGGGACTCTCCATAGGCATAATGGTTTTTATACTGTACAAACTGTATGTGCTATTGCCCTACACCAACCCTACACCTAAACCTACCCCTCACAGGAAACTTTCTGCATTTTTAGATTTTCAAAAAAACACCATTTAGTATGTTTTTTAAGCCTTTTGGTTTACGGGGACATAGGCAGTGTCCTCATAAACCACCTTCACGGTGTAGTACCCATGTAATTATACACATTTGTGTCCTCATAAACCATATATACCAATTCACTCACACACACACACACACACACACACACAGACGCTCACTCACACGCGCACACACACACACTCACACGCTCACTCATTCACTCACTCACTCACACACAGTGATGCCGCTGTGAGCCGGATGGCAGAGCGTGAGGAAACATCATGCGTGACCGCAGGTTTACAAAGAACCATTCAGTCCAACAAACCAAAGACAGAAGATGTGCAGGAATCTTCTGAGACATTGTGTCTCATCACAAGCAGAACACTGTCTTAAATGGGTCACGCTCTGTTTCTGCAGGTTTTATGAAGGTAATTTAAGATTTTTAAGACCTTTCTATGAAATATCTGCCAATAGGCTCAGAAAAATCATCTTAATTCAAAGGGAAACTTGTCTTCATTCACCACTGACAGATATTTGTTCTTGTTTTAATCATAAATTCACTTCAATTTGTTCAGTTTTATAAGACCTCATATCTTTAAGCTGCATCTCCAATAAATTTATCTTGAATTAAGGAAGTTTAGACATTTGTACTGGAAAACAAGGCAAAAGTACTGAGGAAGAGATTCATTTATCAGTTCATGCGACATTTAATGTGATGATTTTATAAATTTAAGACTTACTGCTATGATTTATGGCCTTTTAATGTTTTAATTTGTGAAAGGGCGAATTAAGACTTATTATAACCTCTTTATGACCCACAGAAACCCTGTAAGAGCTTCAAAACTTTACTAAACTTTCACTGAAGATTAACAATTGGGCCCAAACCAAATATGAACATAAAAATGCATATTTTCTGTTAATTGTTCTTGTTTATAGAACTATGTTGGCCTGTCACTAATTAAAGAACAAATATATGTGATGTAAAAGTTAAGAATAAAAGTTAGAAAATTAAGTTAATAGCATATTTTGTTGTAGACAGCTTCATAAAGTTTAATAATTGGGCCTAAAACATTGCTGAAACAAACATTACTAAATGCTGTCAAACAATTAATCGCGATTAATCGCATCCAAAATAAAAGTTTTGTTTGCATAATATATGTGTGTGTTCAGTGTATATTTATTATGTATACATAAATACACACACATACAGTATATATTTTGAAAATATTTACATGTATTTACATGTATATATTTATATTCATATAATTTATTATAAATAAATATATTTAATATATAAACATAACCTATTTTTCTGAAATATATACATGCATGTGTGTATTTATATATACATAATAAATATACACAGCACACATTCATACAGTATATTATGTAACCAAAAACTTTTATTTTGGATGCGATTAATCGTGATTAATCGTTTGACACCACTACTAAAAATAAATGTCCTATAAATTATTAATAAATAACTTAAATATATATATATATAGTTACAGTAATTTCATTTAAAAAGATTTTTAGAAGTTTAAATATTTAATTCATAGCATTAAAAATGCCTATTTAATTATGTCTCCATGTAAAAATATAAATAAAAAATTAGGCTTCCACTGAAAGTGGCATGAACAAAACAGACAATTAAACGGTTAATCACAGTTATTATTTGTTTGACAATCGTCAGGCATGAACTTGGTGACAGGTCTAGTCATGTGATCCTGCAGTTGTTCTATTGTGTCTCATTATCTATTCCCGGACAGGATATTTATCACTATTCTCAGGGCAGAGCCTCAAACACACTGTACAGATAATATTACACACACATCTCTGATGATCTGTCAGCGTGACATCTGTAATGCTAATTCCAGATCACAGATCATTCCTGACCTTGGTCCCTGCCGGCGGTCAGTCTGAGGATCTCCTCTCTCAGTCCAGCCATCTCCTGCTCGAGCTCTCTGTTCCTGTGCTCGGCTTTGTGCAGACGCCTGGAGAACATCAACAGCACTGTATTTACTAGCAGTACATCAATACTACAGCGCAGTCATCCACTGTTCACCCTAACAAATGTCACAAAGACACAAATATAAACTACTACAGTACAAACCTGTTAAATGTAATATTCCAAATACAGTGAAGAACCTGTTTAACCCAAATTGTATCATTTTGGTAGTAAAAACTATGAATTACCATATTATTTACAGTGGAAAACGGTAAAATCATGACACACACATACACAGACACACACATATATATATACAAATATCATAGACTGTAAAAAAAAAAAAAAACTTCTTTCCAGAAAAGTGAAGCCAAAACATCCCAGTATGGCCGCTGTCATCTTGCGCCAGTGATGTCATTTGGAGCCTGAGTCTGCACAGTAGTGATTCATTTAGAGCTCGAGTCTGCACAGTAGTGATTCATTTAGAGCCCGAGTCTGCACAGTAGTGATTCATTTAGAGCTCGAGTCTGCGCAGTAGCAATTCGTTTAGAGCTTGAGTCTGCGCAGTAGCGATTCATTTAGAGCTTGAGTCTGCGCAGTAGCAATTCGTTTAGAGCTTGAGTCTGCGCAGTAGCGATTCATTTAGAGCCCGAGTCTGCACAGTAGTGATTCATTTAGAGCTCGAGTCTGCACAGTAGTGATTCATTTAGAGCTCGAGTCTGCACAGTAGCAATTCGTTTAGAGCTTGAGTCTGTGCAGTAGTGATTCGTTTAGAGCTTGAGTCTGCACAGTAGTGATTCATTTAGAGCCCGAGTCTGCACAGTAGTGATTCATTTAGAGCTCGAGTCTGCACAGTAGTGATTCATTTAGAGCTCGAGTCTGCACAGTAGTGATTCATTTAGAGCCCGAGTCTGCACAGTAGTGATTCATTTAGAGCTCGAGTCTGCACAGTAGCAATTCGTTTAGAGCTTGAGTCTGTGCAGTAGTGATTCGTTTAGAGCTTGAGTCTGCACAGTAGTGATTCATTTAGAGCTTGAGTCTGCACAGTAGTGATTCCTTTAGAGCTCGAGTCTGCACAGTAGTGATTCGTTTGGGAGTCTGAGTCTGTGCAGTAGTGATTCGTTTGGGAGTCTGAGTCTGTGCAGTAGTGATTCATTTAGAGCTCGAGTCTGCACAGTAATGATTCCTTTAGAGATTGAGTCTGCACAGTAGTGATTCCTTTAGAAATTGAGTCTGCACAGTAGTGATTCATTTAGAGTTTGAGTCTGCACAGTAGTGATTCATTTAGAGCTTGAGTCTGCACAGTAGTGATTCGTTTGGGAGTCTGAGTCTGTGCAGTAGTGATTCATTTGGAACCCAAGTCTGTGCAGTAGCGATTCAATTGGAGCCCGAATCTGTGCAGTAGTGATCCATTTAGAGCCCGAGTCTGCGCAGCAGTGATTAATTTGGAGCCTGAGTTGCACAGTAGCGATTCATTTGGAACCCAGGTCTGTGCAGTAGTGATTCGTTTAGAGCCTGATTCTGCACAGTAGTGATTTGTTTAGAGCCTGAGTCTGAGCAGTAGCAATTAATTTAGAGCTTGAGTCTGCGCAGTAGTGATTCGTTTAGAGCCTGAGTCTGCGCAGTAGCAATTCCTTTAGAGCTTGAGTCTGCGCAGTAGTGATTCGTTTAGAGCTTGAGTCTGTGCAGTAGTGATTAGTTTAGAGCCTGAGTCTGCGCAGTAGCGATTCGTTTAGAGCTTGAGTCTGCACAGTAGTGATTCGTTTAGAGCCTGAGTCTGCGCAGTAGCGATTTGTTTAGAGCTTGAGTCTGCGCAGTAGCGATTCGTTTAGAGCCTGAGTCTGTGCAGTAGCAATTCGTTTAGAGCTTGAGTCTGCACAGTAGTGATTCGTTTAGAGCCTGAGTCTGCGCAGTAGCGATTTGTTTAGAGCTTGAGTCTGCACAGTAGCGATTCGTTTAGAGCCTGAGTCTGCGCAGTAGCGATTTGTTTAGAGCTTGAGTCTGCGCAGTAGCGATTTGTTTAGAGCTTGAGTCTGCGCAGTAGCGATTCGTTTAGAGCCTGAGTCTGTGCAGTAGCAATTCGTTTAGAGCTTGAGTCTGCACAGTAGTGATTCGTTTAGAGCTTGAGTCTGTGCAGTAGTGATTAGTTTAGAGCCTGAGTCTGTGCAGTAGCAATTCGTTTAGAGCTTGAGTCTGCGCAGTAGTGATTTGTTTAGAGCCCGAGTCTGAGCAGTAGCGATTCATTTGGGAGTCTGAATCTGTGCTGTAGTGATTTGTTTGGAACTCGTTTCTGCATGGTAGACATTTATTTGGACCCCGAGTATGCACAGTAGCGATCTGTTAGGAGCCCGAGTCTGCACAGCAGTGATTCATTTGGAGCCTGAGTCTGCACAGTAGCAATTAATTTGGAACCCAGGTCTGCACAGTGGCAATTCTTTTAGAGCTTGAGTCTGTGCAGTAGTGATTCATTTGGATCTTGAGTCTGCACAGTAGCAATTAATTTGGAACCCAGGTCTGCAAAGTAGCAATTCTTTTAGAGCTTGAGTCTGTGCAGTAGTGATTCATTTGGAGCCCGAGTCTGGCAAGTAGCGATTCATTTAGAGCCCGAGTCTGCACAGTAGCGATTCATTTGGAACTCGAGTCTGCACAGTAACAATTCGTTTAGAGCCCAAATCTGCGCAGTATCGATTAATTTGGAGCCCGAGCTTGCACAGTAATGATTCATTTGGGAGTCTGAGTCTACACAGTAGTGATTTCTTTGGACCTATACTGCAGCCAGCCACCTGATCGAAATGTTTTGGCTTCACTTTTCAGCATGTATTATTAGATTTGACTGTAATAGTTGAGTTTATTTATCATATTAACAGCATTTATTATCAGATAGGACTGTAATAGCTGAGTGTATGTTGGTGTACCTCTGCAGCTCGTAAGCGTGTGTGTCGCTCTTCTCCATCTCTGTGCTGCTGCCGATTGGCTGGGGTTTGTTCTGATCAGTAGGAAGTTCAGGAAGTGACATCAGCTCAGCGGTGATGGATTCTCTGAGCCGCCACACCTGATTCTGCAGCACATTCACATTCACACTGATTCAGATGATTCAGTCTGATTCAGACTGCTGCTAGATGAAGATCACTAATGTGAATAGATGACACCTCTGTAAATTTGTAAATTTCCTACCATAAATATATCAAAACTTAATTTTTGATCAGTAATATGCATTGCTAAGAACTTAATTTGGACAACTTTAAAGGCAATTTTCTCAATATTTAGATTTTTTTTTTTTTTTGCACCCTCAGATTCCAGATTTTCAAATAGCTGTATCGCTGCCAAATATTGTCCTATCCTAACAAACCATACATCAATGGAAAGCTTATTCATTCAGCTTTTAGATTTATAAAAATTGTTCCTTATGACTGGTTTTTGTGGTCCAGGGTCACATATTATTCACAAAACTTTAAATATGTGATAATCTGTAAAAATGTCTATTTTATAAATATGTCTGTTTTAATGTTTATCTTTATACTTTTTTGTTCATTTATACATTTTTGTTCATTTATTTATTCTTTCATTTTTTTATAATGTGTCTTGTTGTTGTTTTTATATGTATGCACTGGAAGGTTCATTACCAAAAAACATTATTAGCCCTATTCGCACAGGATTAGTATTATCTGTGGACCTCGTGTGATTTAGAAATTACACCCCACATCTGAATTTCGTGTGCCGCATTCGCACGGGATAAGCGAAGCCTGTGATTTTCCTCGAATTTACTGACTTATCTCCCGGATATGATGTATGATATATGTATGATATATCATAAACAGAAGAATGTTCCTTACTGCATGCTGCTATACATGTCATCCATCTTTATCTAATCGTTCTTTTTGTTTTCGCTCCTCTGATGGTTTTCAGCTTTCTCTTTCTGCAAATTGTATAGTTGTATAGTGTATAGCGATTTGACCCAGCACCCAAAATACTATCAAAACACTGCAACGCAGCCTCCGCAATCATTACAAATGACTAGAGATCACCAGGTAATACTAATCCAGTGTGAATAGGGCTATAGTGTGTGCAAGCACACATGGAAATAAATCTCTTTCTAAATGTACATCGAGAAGATTACTTATTGTGATTAATTTTTTAATAAACATGCTTTTAGATTAGTACATTTTATTTAACCATTAAAATGGAATCCAGAAAAGTCAAAACAAAACCAAAAATCGAATCCAGCAAAATTAAAACGTGATAAAAAAACAGAATTTGGGAAAAATATAATGTATTTTATAGGGCTCTAAAATGTAATTTTTGTTAAACATTTAATAAATTTTGATCACTAAAATTTAATATAACCATTAAAACGGAATCCAGAAAAAAAAGTGAATTTGGTAAAATAAATAAATAAATAAAACAGATTTCATAAAGCCCTATGAAATCCATTTCATTTATTTCAGAAATTTAGTTTTATTTTTTTCCCAAATTCTCTGTTTTGAATTCCATTTTAATGGCTTGATTTAATTTTAATAATTAGAAAGCACATCTAATCCACTGAATTCATAAAACTTTATCAATTTAAATTTTTAACAATAACAGCGCTCTATGAAATTTGTATTCTTTCAGAAATTCTGTGTGGTCTGTTTGAATTTCTCTGGATTTTATGATGTAATACATATTTACAGTAAATTCCATTTCTATGACTGAATTTCATGATTTTGTCCATGTTTTCATCGATCAATGTTCATCGTACCAGTTTTCCCTGCAGGTGGAGCTGATCTCTTTCCTGCTGCTGGTTGATCTCCATCATGATGTCTCTGCTGCGGTCCAGCGCTCCCGTCTCTCTGTACGGCACAGCAGAGTGAAAACATCTTATGGTGTGTTCACACCAAACGCAAATTTAATTATTCGCAAGACTAGATTGCATACAACGTTAATGCAAAGATGCGAATAGAGGCAAATTCGCACTGCATAATATATGTATGTGTGCTGTGTATATTTATTATGTATATACAAATACACACAAATGCATGTATATATTTCAGAAAAATAGGTTGTTTATATATTAAATATATTTATAATATAAATTATATGAATATAAATATAGACATGTAAATTCATGTAAATATTTTCAAAATATATACTGTATGTGTGTATTTATGTATACATAATAAATATACACAGAACACACACATATGTTATGCAAACAAAAAACTTATTTTGGATGCGATTAATCGCGATTAATCATTTGACAGCACTAATCAATACTCATCCGCCTGCGGTGCACTGAAACCAGACACATAAGCATTTGGCTTTCCAGCGTATATGGGACTTCCACAACAGGTAGGCTACAAAGCAGCAGTTGTAGTTATCGCCACCATGGTTGATCGCGTGATGTTTTTATTCGCGCAAGTGACCCGAAAAACATCCTGTGAGTAATATAGAACGAGTGACGCGATGCGCATATTCGATTCCTGTTTGGTGTGAATGCCATTAAAACTGCGCTCAACAATAAAGCTGCTGACGAAGAGTCACTAACCTGGTGGCTGTGTAAGAGTAGCCTACAAACGCCAGATGAAGCCCGACCGGCGCTCGCTCCATCACGTCACTCAGGCTTTCCTGAACACAAGAGCAGAAGAGTCAGATCACGCTGAGATTCCCCATCTCTGTGACAGAGCTGATGGCTCGGGTACCATGTCACTCAGACAGTCGTCTAGCACGTCGAAGTTGGAGGTGTCTGTGGCGTCGGAGACATCAGGACGGTACGGAGGAGGGAGGAGATGAAGGGAACTCCAGTCCAAACCTGTGAAGAACGGGTGTTTTCTGAAGTCCCCGGAGCCCTGTGAGCCCATCCTCTCACTCCTGTCGCAGATCAGAGCGCTGATGAGTGAACGCGCCTCCTCGGACACCTCCGACCCTGGAGGAAACTCAAAATAATCCTGTTCAGACAGAAACACACACTCAACACTTCATCCATATTCAGGCATTATTTTTTACAAACATGGGCAAATCGCAGAATCCTGCAAACTGTCATGGAACTTGTCAAAAATTGGCTGGAAGACTCAGAGATCTACAAGACAACCTGTCAAATTAAAAGTTCAGTTTAACTTGAAGAAATTATGACAGAAATATATTACTATTGTATATTAAAGCTTACTTCTCAAAATAGAAATAAAAATAATATTAATAGTAGTAGCAGTAATAAATTAAAAGTTCAGTTTAACTTGAAGAAATTATTAAAGAAATATATTACTATTGTATATTAAAGCTTACTTCTCAAAATAGAAATACTACTACTAATAGTAGTAGTAGTAATAAATTAAAAGTTCAGTTTAACTTGAAGAAATTATGACAGAAATACATTACTATTGTATATTAAAGCTTACTTCTCAAAATAGAAATAATAATAATAATAATAATAATAATAATAGTAGTAGTAGTAGTAATAACTTAAAAGTTCAGTTTAACTTGAAGAAATTATGACAGAAATATATTATTATTGTATATTAAAGCTTACTTTTCAAAACAGAAATAATAATAATAATAGTAGTAGTAGTAATAAATTAAGTTCAGTTTAACTTGAAGAAATTATGACAGAAATATATTACTATTGTATATTAAAGCTTACTTTTCGAAACAGAAATAATAATAATAATAATAATAATAATAATAATAATAATAATAGTAGTAGTAGTAGTAATAAATTAAAAGTTCAGTTTAACTTGAATAAATTATGATAGAAATATATTACGATTGTATATTTAAGCTTACTTCTCAAAATAGAAATAATAATAATAATAATAATAATAATATTAATAATAATAATAGTAGTAGTAGTAGTAGTAGTAATAATAAATTAAAAGTTTTTAATTTATTACTAAAGTTAATTTATTACTAAATTCTTCAGTTTAACTTGAAGAAATTATGACAGAAAAATATAGCTATTGTGTATTAAAGCTTACTTCTCAAAATAGAAATAATAATAGTAGTAGTAGTAGTAGTAGTAGTAGTAGTAGTAGTAGTAGTAGTAATAAATTAAAAGTTCAGTTTAACGTGAAGAAATTCTGGCAGAAATATATTACTATTGTATACTGGGCTGGACTACTGCAATGCTCTTCTGGCTGGACTTCCATCAAACACAATCAAACCTCTACAAATGATTCAGAATGCAGCGGCACGTCTGGTCTTCAATGAGCCCAAAAGAGCCCATGTTACACCTCTCTTTATCTCCTTGCACTGGCTACCAGTTGCAGCTCGGATCAAGTTCAAGACACTGATGCTTGCATATAGAACAACCACAGGCTCAGCACCCGCCTACTTCCACTCACTATTACGAATCTACACCCCCTCCAGAAGTCTGAGATCTGCTAGTGAGCGACGCCTCGTGGTACCATCACAGAGAGGCTCAAAATCACTCTCCAGAACATTCTCATTCACCATTCCTGGCTGGTGGAATGATCTTCCCACCCCTATCCGGAATGCTGGATCCCTACCAATCTTTAAGCAACAACTGAAAACTCATCTCTTTCAGCACTACTTGACTTCATCCTAAAAAAAAAAAAAAAAAAAAAACTTCTTTCTCTTTATTTATTCCTTTCCTTTCTAGCTTGTACTTATTTGAACAATGCCTGAGACTTGTTGTTACAAGCACTTCCTCTGTCTGATTGCCTCTTCTAGACGAATCGCTTTATGTATTCCCCAATTGTAAGTCGCTTTGGATAAAAGCGTCTGCTAAATGACTAAATGTAAATGTAATGTAAATGTATACTAAAACTTACTTCTCAAAAGAGAAATAATAATAATAATAATAGTGATAAATAATAATTTACTACAACACAAAAAACACTAAAACTCTTCACCACAGCCCACCAAAATAAAAGTTTGGTTCAACTTGAAGAAAACATGGCAGAAAAGTATCATTATTGTATACTAAAATCTATTTCTCAAAATAATAATTACATAGAAATATCACACAGAATTACCCAATTTTTCATAATTTAAACAGAAAACTTCTGTTGTGTATCACTTTGTTGGGTAAAAAAAATGATAGGAATTGTTCAATTTTCATTTGATTACATTTTAAAGAGTTAATTAAACTTTTAGAGTTTTACAAAATAATTTAACCACCTTTTAAAAGATTAATCAAATTGGTAAAGTTTTATACATTCATTTGATTGCCATGGTTTTGATAGTAAATTTATATAAAATCATAAAACACAGAACCCAGAAATGCTGAAACAGATAAAACACAATTTCTAAAAAATATGGCACCATAACTGTTTTCTGAATTCAATTGATTATACATGGGTTTTGTATATTAAAAGTTATTTGAAACCATTAAAACAGAATCAGAAAATGGAATTTCATAGAGACCTATATTAGGCAGACGTTTTATTCAAAGTAAATGTTAGTTATATTGAATTGAAGGTACAGTGTACATGTTTACATGTTTTATAACTTATATTTTAGTGCTGTGCTCTACTGTATGAGCTACATGAACACTTCTATTGTCCTATTCATCAAAAACAGACATCATTTAGTTTTTGGTGAGCATTATCTCCTGCTGTTTGGGAATAATAGCATCTATTCTACTTCCTCCTCACTGCTTCCCCAACCGGACTAGTTAGTTTCCTGAACTCCAGCTGTCACTGACATGTAAATGTGGACGCTCACCTTTAACTTTCTGACGTCAAAAGAGTTGTTTTTACTGTTTAGTTTCACTTTTTTTACTGAAGAGGAAGCTCTGAAACATACAGCATGTTTTTATCGCACAATGAACTAATAAAAATGATCAAGGAAGAGTCAGTTTCTCATGGTGTGAGTTCTTTAAGTTCACCAGTGGTCACTAATAAGCTTTCCTGTAGCTCAAATAGTAGAGCATGGCGCTAGCAATGCCAAGATCATGGGTTCGATTCCCAGGGAAAGCAAGAGCTGATAAAATGTAAAAACTTCAATGCAATGTAAGTCGCTTTGGATAAAAGCGTCTGCTAAATGCATAAAAGTAAACTAGTTTCCTCTCTGAAGTCAAGTCACATTTATTTCTATAGTGTTTTATACATTACAGATTGTGTCAAAGCAGCTTCACAGTAATACACAGGAGAATCACAGTTAATGTTGCAAAATTAATCAGTTATGAAATCAAAGCTGTAAAGCAGTACTACAGAAGACAATAGTGCCATTATCCAGCTCAATCCAGTGCAGTTAAATCAGTGCTATTACTGAATATTTAGAGTCTTTCCGTACTAGAATGATGTTTGGTGACAGATGAGCTAGGTGAAAAATATTACCACAAAACCTTTTCCCACTTTTTTTTTCTTTTAAATTTTCTGTCAAATAAGATGTGGCACAACAGAACTGTGGATGGATGGAAAAATATCTTGGTTGTACGATATTCCTTAAATAATTATATTATTATTATTTTGAGAAGTATGTTACATAATAGTAATATACAGTGTTGGGAAAGTTATACTAGTAACACAAAATTAGTGTGTTACTTTGTTATTTTTTTTTGTAAAGTAATCTGCTACATTAATTTTGCATTACTTTTTTCTCACCTGGGCTGGGCTTGATAAAAAAACAAACAAAAAAAAACAATAAGTCTTATTTGATTAATAATTTAAAACACACACACACACACACACATACAAACACACACGTGATGTTTAACTAAAGTCATTTTGTAACTAAAATAACTTGCTTTACTTATTTTGAAAAAGTAATATTTTGTTGTAAATTTAAAAGTAATGCGTTACTTTACTAGCTGCTTGAAAAAGTAATCTGATTACATAATTTAAGTTACTTGTAATGCGTTTCCCTCAACACTGGTAATATACATACAGTAGTACTATATTTCTGTCATAATTTCTTCAAGTTAAACTGAACTTTTATGTTGTAGGTTTGTGGTGAAGATCTGTGAGTCTCAGTATGTGTTTGACGGTGGTTTTTCTTAAAGTAAACTGTGTAAAAATGCTGAAGTGACTCTCAAAGCAGCAAGTTCATGTGCTTATATATTGAGATGCAGACACAAAAAACACTGCCAGCGTGTTTGAGTTTGTCTAGTAGAAGAAATTAAAGCACTCGTTCACACAGAGACATGCAGAACATGCAGATTATTAGACACACGCACTGACTGCTGCTGTCATCTTTATTTCAGGAGAAATCCTCCTTATCAACAGAAATTTTTATAGCAATCTCCATATGATATTGTTTATCGTTCAGCTCTACATCCTAGCACTTTAACCACTAGACTACAGCTTCATAAATCAGCGCTGCTTTACCTTGAAGTAGGGCTGGGCAATTTTTCTGATTTTATTGATTAATTAGAATTTAATGTTTTGCCACGAGTTTATTTATTTTTTTATATAAATTGAGGAATCTCAATTTTGAATAGAAATATTACCAAACATTAGAATTAGACACTTTGACAATATGCCAATGATAACAATAAAGACAAAAGAATGATTAAATGCTCATGTGTGACGCGTTCAGTGAAGGACCATAAGTATACTATAGCGCTAGGTGCCATTCAGAATGCGATTTTGTGTTGACAAAGATGCGACTCGGCAGTGGAATAGGAAAAAATGCAAGAAGATGGGAGTGAACTTCTTTTAACTTGAGCACTGTTTTTAGAAAGTCGTTTCATGCATGAGACGCTGCAAGAGACGCGAGCGCAAGTCAAACGCATCCATGTTTACATAGGAAAAAACAATGGAAAAGCAGCGCAATCGAATAAAAAACCTGTAAAGAACTACTACTGTATGTCTGATATTTCATGATTGCATCACAGTGACAGACTGAAAGCTGCTGTTCATTGTTTTTACGGAACGTTTATAGATAATAATAGTCTACTGATATTATACTTTTTTCATTTTAAATTTGAATTACCTTGACTCTTGAGAATTTTTTAAAAGCATTTTCCTCATATCATTTCTTAACATATAATCTGTATAAGACAAGTTTGTACAAGATGCAGTTGTAGTTCATGCATCTTTTCTGCAAAGATATTTAACAAATGATTTGTTTAACATTTACATCATGTTGACAACTTCATGTGTTGGAACAGAATTTTCTTTCACTAGAAAGTTATTAAAGAAAAAGTTACTTGAATCATATTGTAGTTACATTTTTTAGTTGACTAGTTAAAAATGGTAAAAATCGAGAATTGGCCAAATGTTTTTTCAAATCATTTTTTGCCACATCGCCCAGCCCTACCTTGAAGTGTATTATTTTGGCGTAGGTCTCAGAGATGGACTCGGCGTAGAAGGGTGTGGTTCCCAGCAGCATCTCATATGCGCAGACGCCCAGAGCCCACCAATCGCACTCAGAGCCATAGCCTCCGCCGCCCTCCACCGCCCGCAGGATCTCTGGAGACAGATAGTCTGGAGTCCCGACGGCCAGAGACGAGTGGATCTGAGAATATACACACATATGAGCACAGCGGGCCAATCACACATGACTGAATGTAGGCTTACGTCTGACAAACATCACCAGTCCGTCATCCTCCAGATGCAGACAGGAGCCAAAATCACCCAATCGCGCATGACCATCCGCCGTCAGGAGAATGTTGTCAGGCTTAATGTCTCTACAGGAAGAGAGCAGACATCAAACTGAACATCCAGATATTCCTATACAACATCCTATCCACTCATATGTGTGTATATATATACTGTATATATACAGTGGCATGCGAAAGTTTGGGAACCCCTTACAGAATCTGTGAAAATGTGAATAATTTTAACAAAATAAGAGAGATCATACAAAATGCATGTTATTGTTTATTTAGTACTGTCCTGAGTAAGACATTTTACATAAGAGATGTTTACACATAGTGCACAAGACAAAAAAAAATAAAAATTGCTGAAATTATTAAAATAACCCCCTCCAAAAGTTTGTGGACCCTTGGTTCTTAATACTGTGTGTGGTTACCTGGATGATCTACAAATGTTTTTTTTTTTTGTTTTATGATGGTTGTTCATGAGTCCCTTGTTTGTTCTGAGCAGTTAAACTGAGCACTGTTCTTCAGAAAAATCCTCCAAAAAATCTTAAAATTATCCACATTTTCACAGACTCTGCAAGGGGTTCCCAAACTTTCGCATGCCACCGTAGGCCAATATATATATAGATATATAGGCCTATGTCTATATATATATATATATATATATATATATATATATACACATATATATCTACACATATATATATACAGTATATATATATATATATATATATATATATATATATATATATATTCAAATTTATTAACGTGCATGTTTATCGTTTATTGTCATGATTTGCATGTTTAGATGAACTGATCAGTGTTAGATACCTGTGCACATAACCGAGTCTGTGGACTGAATCGATGGCCATCACCATCTCAGCCAGGTAGAACTGAGCCATGTCCTCCGGGATCCGATCACCAAACTTACTCAGCAACGTCAGCAGATCTCCACCGACATAGTAATCCATGACCAGATACTGCACAGCAGAGGAGGAGAGACATTCATAAACCAGAGTAAAAAGATGAACAGACAGAACTGTACAAATGACAAACAGAAGATCATGATTCATGAGCACAGGGACAAAACACTGGGACAGAACTGAATCATGTGTCAAGGAATTACTTTGAATGAATCTTTATTTCTTTTTTGTGTACTTCTACTTTTTAAAGTAATTTTTAAAATCTGTAATTTTACTTTTACTCAAGTATATTTTGTTTGAAGTATTGTACTTCCCTACATTTTAAAACACATTAATTACTTAATGTTAGAGTTTAAAAAAAAAATCGCTCCCTGGAAACTACTGCAGTAAATAATGGGCAGGAGAACAAACTGGTGCTAAAATCACAAGAAAGATGCAGACGGACAAGACAGGCTTTATGGTGCAGACCCAGCTGAAAACCAAACCCTGTCGTATTCTGCTGAAATTGAACTCGAAGGAAATGAAGTGAACCCCTGGCCATATTTATGCTCTATTATGCAGTGTAAGCTGTGTTTGCCTAGGGAGACCAAACTAGCAGCTTATAAAATCTCGACATCAGCCCATCGCAAGCATGTAGAGGTAAAGTAAATACTTGCATCGTTGCATTGGTGGCTAAAATGAAGCTTTGACAGTTTAGCAAAAGGTTTTGCACAAATTAGACAAAAACAAAACAAAAAAAAAAAAACGACAGTGGTGCAGGGTGTGCGATATACATCGTCTACGATAATATCGTAATTGTTATTTTAACAATGTGCGATTTGACATTATCAGTATTTTGCCAAAAAACAAACATAACACCCCTACAGAGTGCTGTGAAGTCTAGTAGATTAGACTAGTGCACGCGAGCATTTAGAGTTCTTTCACTGCGTGATTCAGTCTGTTAAAATGCATTTAGAATGAACTCCAAATTGAAGATATAGAGGCAGAAAATGTATATATTTATATCATTTCGACAACAACAACAACAACAACAAAAAACTTAGTTTTCAAATAAGCCTAAATAATTAGATTAGCTGGATCAGATTTAATTAGCGTTATATCTAAACTGTGCAGGGCTGTGGCCCTCCAGGAACTGAGTTTGATACCCTTGGCCTATCCCATTTTTGCCTCCCTCCCACTGTTAAAATGTAACTAAGTAATTTTTACTCTGAGTAAATTTTAAATGAGCTACTTTTTACTTTTACTTGAGAAGAGTTTTAGACTGGTACTTTTACTTGTACTTAAGTAAAATTTCATTAATGTAATGGTACTTTTACTTGAGTAGAATATTTTCGTACTCTTTCTGGTGCTAGTGTCGTGTAAATATGGCTGAAGACGTGAAAAGCAGAGGAAAATTGATTCAATTGAGTGAGTCATTTACGCTTGAACCGCTCTAATTGATTCAAACTCAAACTTGTGACTTTCAGTTCAAGCGATTCACTAGCCCGTATCGCGAATCATTTGATTTAGATCAGGTTAGCGTTTCTTTTGATACAAATCAGGACTTCGGACAAAAAACTTATGACTTCTAAAAGTCAAAGAGTATTCTTTGCTTCGAAGCGCATATTGCGAATCTTTTGACAGACCGCGTATCGCAAATCTTTTGAGATCGGGACTTCGAGCGGGTTCGCGAATCATTTGATTTTGAGCAGAACTTCGAGCGCGTATCGCAAATCACTTGATTCAGATCTTTGGAGTGGGTCCACGAATTTGATTTAGACCGGGACTTCGAGTGGGTTCACGAATCGTTTGATTCAGACGGGTACTTCAGGTTCGCAAATCATTTGATTCAGATCGGAACTTCGGAGCGTTTTCGCAAATCACTTGATTCAGACCTTCGGATGGGTTTGCGAATTTGATTTAGACCAGGACTTCGGAGAGGGTTCGCGAATCATTTGATCGGGACTTCGAGCACCTATCACGAATCATTTGATTCAGATCGGGACTTCGATGCGGGTTCGTGAATCATTTGATTTGGCATGGGTTTGGGAATCATTTAACTTAGAACAGAACTTCGGAGCGGGTTCACAAATCATTTGATTCGGATTGGGACTTCGTAGCACAAATCATTTGATTCAGATTGGGACTTCGGAGCAGGTTCGCGATTCTTTTGATTCATATCGGGACTTTGGAGCGCATATTGCGAACTTCGAAACGGGTTTACGAATCGTTTGATTTAGATCAGGTTAGCGATTCTTTCAATACAAATCAGGACTTCGGACAAAGAACTTATAACTTCTATACTCTTTGCTTCGGAGTGCATATTGCGAATCGTTTGACATACCGTGTATCGCAAAACTTTTGAGATCGGGACTTCGAGTGGGAAATCATTTGATTTAGATCGGAACTTCGGAGCGGCTTCGCAAATGATTTGATTTAGAGCGGAACTGTATCGCGAATCACTTGATTCAGATCTTCGGAGTGGTTCCACGAATCATTTGATTCAGATGGGTACTTCGGGTATGCAAATCATTTAATTCAGATCGGAACTTCGGAGCGTTTTCGCAAATCACTTGATTCAGATCTTCAGATGGGTTTGCAAATTTGATTTAGACCGGGACTTCGGAGAAGGTTTGTGAATCATTTGATTCGGCATGGGTTTGCGAATCATTTAACTTACAACAGAACTTCAGAGTGGGTTCGCGAATCATTTGATTCGGATCGGGACTTCGAAGCGGGTTCGCAAATCATTATTCAGTTCAGGACTTTGGAGCGCAAATCATTTGATTCAGATTGGGACTTCTGAGCAGGTTCGCGATTCTTTTGATTCATATCGGGACTTTGGAGCGCATATTGCAAATTGTTTGATTCAGACCGGGATAATAAAAACAAAACAAAGAAAAAGAAAGAAAGAATACACAGATACAGATGTGTTGCCAGGTTAACAAAAAAGTAATAAATTTACACCTTAAGAGGACACATAGGATGAATATAGAGATTAACAGAACTTTGGACAGTTTCCATATAGTTGTGTAGATCAACTTTGAATAAAGAAAGGAGAGGTTGATTTAAGGTCAAATTTTGTTTACGTATGTGAAATTCAGCTAGCAGGAAACAGATTAATTATTTTTTTCCTATTTTCTCTTATGAGTAGTAAAAGAATCGAGGGGGGGAGGGAAGTAAAAAAGAAAAGAATAAGAAACTGAGCTTTTCGAATCTCCGAATCAGTTGAATCAGTTGCGTGGCAAAATGATTCACTGTTTCAAAGCGCTCAAAATGCCACATGCTGGCGACACCTCCTGGTCAAAATGGTGTAAATGCAAGAGCTAAGTTCAAACATATAATGTCATCTTTACGAACCAAAAATGCTTGTAAAATTTTATCACCAAACACCATTAAACACTAAATGCATGTATAATATGTGCTATTTTATTAATTTGTAGCGTGTTTTGTGTGTTTTATGAAAGCTTGGCTAAACAGACCAAGTGACAATTAACTAGGCCTGCCCTTTCATTTTTGTTACACAAATATGTTATTAAACATTAAATATTATACATTATAGGTAGAGTAGTGAATTATCATCTGAGGTCCTGTGGTTTTAGGGGCATAATATCATACTTTTGGTCAAATAAAACATAAATCAACTGAACTGGTCCATTTGTGTTCAGATTCAAATTTATATACAGATTCAAATTTTGATTCAAATTTAAGTGGAAACGTTTGTGTTTTAACAGGTCAGTCTATGTTTAGTCTTGAATCAGTGAATCAGTGAGTCGGCTGTGTGAAGTGACGTACGAGGTAATTGTCGTCTTGGAAAGCGTAATGTAGTTCAGTGATCCAGCGCCGGTCTCCTTTCAGCAGAACCTCCCGCTCCTCCTGATAACACGCCGTCTGAATGCACACAGCTCTCCATTAACAATCCATTATAATTAAACCCAGCTAACAGGGAACGTTCTCAGAACTTTGGCTAACGTTCTCTCAAAATTACGAACAAACATTCTTCCAGTAACATTAACAGAACATTCTTTCAAAATTATCTGGGGCCGGATTCACAAAGCATTCTTAAGAAGAAATTTCTTCTTAACTGCCATTTTCTTATTTTCTAACTTAAGAAAAAAGTTAAGAATATTTTGTATTCCCAAAATTTCTTCTTAAGAATATTCGAATAAGAATATTCTTATAAATCTTAAGAATAATCTTTTTTCTTAAGATTTTGTTCTTAAGACAAAACTTAAGAAGAATTCAAATTCTTGAAGATAATCTTCTTAAAAATCATTGTAAATAACTTCTTAAAGTTAGGATAGCCACAGAATTGTCTTAAATCCCAAATAGTAAGAATTATTTTATGAATTTATTGGGTTATTTCAAATTAATTGTTAAATTTAAGCATTACAACAACACTAGCTACATAATACATAGTAGTACTATTAATAGTGATGTGCACAAGTTCTTTGAAGTGACAGCGACTTAATATTCTTATGAACGTTGTGGAATTTATCTTAAGAAATTTCTTAAATTATTTCTTTTGTGAATCCGGCCCCTGGTCTTTAATAATGTTCTCAAGACTTTAGCACAAAAATGTTATTTATACATTGTTCAGGGAACATTTTATTTCTGAAACAAATTTTTAGTTGGACTTTCACCAAACATTTTTAATGTTACTACTTGTTTCAGAACGTTACATTCAAATGTAACATTTTCATAATAAACATAACAAAATGATCAAATGGAATGTTGCTTAAACGTTTGCACGTTTTTAAAAACTGATTGTTTACATGTTCAGAGAACATTCAAATAATATTTTCGCAACGTTAGCAAAACATTCTTAGAACATATTTTTGTTAGCTGGGAATCTAAGTGCTTTTAGAGAAGATGAACACTAGTTTTTGTTGTTTACCTCTCCACGCTTCAGTACGTTCCACTTGTTCATGATCTTCAGTGCGTAAACCTGCTGTGTGTGACGCATGCGGGCCAGAGCCACCTGTGCATTTACACCTCAGTCAATATATTTATACTCATCCGTTTTATAACAGAACCAGCACAAACCGTCTCACCTCGCTGAAGGTTCCTCGGCCGATCACCTTTAAGATGTCAAAGTCATTCCTGCTTATCCGAGTCTTCTTCACCTGTCTGACCAGAGGCTCTGCTGCGAATATTGGAGGAGAGAGCATCACACAATACAACTATAACCATAACTTAATGATAAATATAACTATAAAGCTTTAAAGGTGGGGTATGTATTTTTCAAGAACACTTTAGAAAACTGAGTCGGGCCGAGTACCAAAACAAACTTGTAGCCAATCAGCAGTAAGGGGTGTGTCTACTCATGATGCAAGGAGAGAGCGCTCATCAGTGCACAATGACAGACATTAGCCGAGCCGAGCGACGACAGACAGATAGAGATGGCGGATAAAAAACAAAAGAGGAAAACGTCTGCGGAACAAAAGAAGGCTTGTCTACACCGGATGCGACAGTTGTTGTGTTGCACCGCGCCGCAACAGCTAGAGTCTGTCTACACTGGATGCGACAAAGTAACTGTTAAAAATCATTTGAAATTTGTGTCAATACGTCATAAATAGAACGCGGCAGCAGTTTACTGTTGGGGATTTGTTGTGTCATGCCGCGCCACGTCCAGTATAGACAGCATTAGTGATTATAATGAGTTCTATAGTATTTTGTCGCGCCGCACCACGCAGCTTGAGTCCGGTGTAGACACGGTTTTACGATAAGGCAAGAAGTCGGATCCGTGTAAATACTGGATCAGCTTTCCAGCACTGGAGAGAACTGAAGGAGTGGGAAGGTCTGCGATCTGACGCTAAGGTTGCTTTGTTTCTTCTCGATAGGTGAGTAACATTGTTTTTGCTTTGTTTCACAGAACTAATCGTTGCCTGGGTCAACATTGGCTACCAGAAATCACTTACCCCACCTTTAAACTTGTAAGTTTTCTCAACTTTTTCTTTTTTACTGTCTGGCATATATATATATATATATATATATATATATATATATATATATGAAGAGTTCAGATGCAAAAGCCTCTAAGTACGTCTGATGTTTTTCTTTAAAAGTAGCATTTCTTTCTGGCTACTATGTATAGGTTTCTATGTAAGTACTGGTACTTCTGAATGGGTTGAGGCTGGGATTTAGCGCATTTGAAGTGAAAGTACTTGATGAACATATACTATGTGTGGAGAGCATTCACTCAGTATTATCTCATTTTTGACCAAGATGGATTTTAGAGGCTTTTGCATTGGAACTCTACATATACATAAATATATATATATATATATATATATATATATATATATATATATATATATATATATATTAATGCTGTCAAACGATTAATCGTGATTAATCACATTCAAAATAAAAGTTTTTCTTCACATAATATGTGTGTGTATATTTATTAACACACACACAGTATATATTTTGAAAATATTAACATGTATTTACATGTATATATTTATATTCATATAATTTATATATATATAAATATATTTAATATATAAACATAAACATACATAAACTTTTTTCTTAAATATATACATGCATGTGTGTGTATTTATATATACATAAACGTGTACGTAAGCAGTACACTCATATATGTTATGTAAACAAAAACTTTTATTTTGGATGCGATTAATCGTTGGACAGCACTATATATATATATATAATTATATATAATTATATATATATCATTATTATGATTATTATTATTATTATTATTATTTTGGCTGCACTTTCAGTGCTCTTGCCTTCTGTTAGAGAATGATCTTCACATGAACCCGCCTCATGCACACCGGCCCGTTCGCCTTTAAGAGTGCGTGGCGCAGAAATAGAACAGATGAACTAAGAATAGCGCGCTCATGTCTGAGACTTTTTTAAGGCAAGTTTTCCAGCCTTGGACTCAAGCCGCTCTCTTGACTGCAGGAATGCGAGCGAGACCAAGGCAAAAGTGTAAACTGTTATACTGCACAGAACTTTCCACATTTCCAGCACAAAGAAAGGCATGAGACAGCAGCTGGAGCTGGAGCTGGAGCTGGAACTGGACAGCTTCACTCTGGAGGTGTGCATGAGCCAGAGCTTCCCTGCAGGACTGTAAACACTGCATGCTGCTTCTAAACACCTCGACCCACTCATCAGCCGTACACACAACAGGCTCCTCTCTGTTCTCAGAGCTTCTGAATCCTCTTCAGCAAATACATATTTTCAGTTTAAGGGCCTTTTGAGTTAAAACAAGCACTGTGAAATGACTTCAAAGTGCATAAAAACCCATCTAACAGAACACAGTTGACTAAGCAGTTTCAAATTGAACATTATTGCTGAAATGTACACAACTTCTCGGCATGCATTGAATAAATAAAGCTGTTACTGTTATAGTTTTGAGTTTTATTAAACTTTTGTTGATGTTTTGTCATTATTGCTAGTCATTTGTTGTGTTGTGATGTCTAATCTCTCATCACATTTCTTGATTGTCACCATTATTCAGGTTTATATTCAGCAACTTTAATAGAACGCTCATTTAAAGTTATCTGAGGCCTGTTTCATAAATCAAGTTTACCAAATAAGCCAGATTTATTTCAGTTAGTCTGATTTATTGTCAGTTGATTTGGTTCAAAATTAGTCAGACTAACTGAAATAAGCCTGGCTTATTTGTTAAACTTGTTTTATGAAACAGGCCCCTGGTCTTTAATAACATTCTCAAAACATTAGCACAAAAACATTATTTATACATAGTTTTTTCTTAAAGGTTTTAGTTGGATATTCATCTAACCTTTTTCAAATGTTATTTTTTGTTTTAGAATGTCAAGAGAACATTCAAAAGTAACATTCCCATAATGTTTGCAAAATTTGAAACGGAATGTTCCCTTAACGTTCGCATAACAAACAAACATCACGTTTTTAAAAAGCTAGACTTTTGAACATTCAGAGGGCATTCTATTAGATGCAAAGAAGCATTTTCCTTGACAAATTTATAGGCTCCAAGAGACTTTTTCACTTTGTGGACGAATTCATATTGTGTAATAGTATGCCGCTTAAAAGGATAGTTCATGCAAAAAATGACAATTCTGTCATCATTTACTCTCCCTCATGTTGTTCCAAACCTGTATGAGTTTCTTTCTTCGGTCAAACACAAAAGAAGGTATTTTGAAGAATGTAGGTAACCAAACAGTTGACGGTAGCCATCGACTCCCATAGTTTTTTCGTACGATGGAAGTTAATGGCTACCATCGACTGTTTGGTTCCCAATATTCTTCAAATTTTTAGATCATCAGCCTAAAGTAATTCATACAGGTTTGTAACAACAACATTTTGTAGATGAACTATCCCTTTAACTTGCTAGAATATACAAACACAACACTGACCAGCATCATTTGCATTATCTGTGCCGTGTGTTTAAATTTGCTTTCATTTTCATAGCAGTATTTTAATAATCCTCTGTTGAGGGTATATTTCTGTTCTCGCTGGCTCTGTCAGGATGTGTGTGGTAAATAAACTTCAGACCTGTTGCTGTGTGAGTTTTCACACGTGATATCACTTCCTGTGTCACGCCCTGTTTTACAGATGAAATGGAAAGTTGGGAATGGATCTGGTCACTCCCTTCCTGCTGTTCTCTGTTTCCCTCACATGAATCAACAGAGAATCGGCTGCCAGCAGCTTAAATGGAAAACTGTGTCCAACAGACTGTCTGTCCCTCTGTACGACTGTCTGTCTCTATCTGGCCATGTAGGGTGTGACCAGAAGTGTGTGTGTGTGTGTGTGTGTGTGAATGCTCTGTTGTGCGGTGACAACTGAATTCTAAAAGTGTCATTTAATGCCACTGTGACACACACGTGTGATCCTTTAAGGGACAGATCACCTAAAAATATCAGTTCTGTCATTTCATTCCAAACACATGCTGCTCTTTTCCATACAGTGACAGAGAGCAGAAACAAATGCTTTACAAATGACTAAAGAGCATCATTAAAGTATGGAAATAGCAGTCCATATGACTCATATGAAGGTCTTTTAAAGTCATACAGTACAGTACATACAGTAGTCTTGTATGAGGATTTTTGCATATTCTAACATCCCAGCTAACAAAAATATGTTTTAGGAAGATTTTGCTAAATGTTATTTCTGAATGTTCTCTGAATGTTCAAAACATCCACTTTAAATGTTTTCAAGTTTAAATGTTTTAGTTAAAAAAAAAAAAAAAATCATTAAATTATTTTTCTTGTTTATGCAAACGTTAAAGCCATAAACTTAAAAGGAATGTTGGATTTGAATGTTTACAGTAACAAAAGAAATAGTAACAAAGAAGTTAGATGATAGTTTCAGAAGAAAAAAAAAAAACTTTCCATGAATTTTTTTTTTTTTTTTTTTTTTTTTTTGCTAACATTTTATAAATATTATTAAAGACTATATGAACTTTGAATGAACGTTCTAATAATGTTACTGGAAGAACATTTGTTCTGGTCTGGTGGTCTTTAATACAGCTCTATAAAATATTGGCACAAAAACATTTAAACAAAAACACAAAAACATTTAAACATTAAAAATGGGAGATTTTGACATTCAGAAATAATGTTTTCATTACTTAATGGGAATGTTAGCAAAATGTTCTTAGAACATATTTTTGTTAGCTGGGGAAACTGAATTTGTTTTGGAAATTGATTAATTTTACAACAACTGTTTATTTCTGTGAAGCTGCTTTTTAACGATCTGTATTGTATAAACCACTAAAAAATCAAAGAGACTTGGCTTCACATAACATATCTCAACATACTGTATGTAAATCTGAGATTATCTGTGAATAACATGATAAATTTGGGTCTGTTCCTCAAACAAATGATCACAAGACTTCAGAATGTAGAAGTTCTGATGACCGCCATTCACTGCAAAAAATGATTCTCTTACTTAGTATTTTTGTCTTGTTTTCTAGTATAAATATCTAAACATTCTTGAATCAAGATGCATTTACTTCACAAGTAAAATTATTTAAAATATCAAGTCTTGTTTTCTAAAAAAAAATAAATAAATTTTGTTAGTTTTTGCTTAAAACAAACAAAAATATCTGCCAATGGGGCAAGGAAAATAATCTTAATTCAAAGGCTAAACAAGATGACTTTTCTTACTCCATTGGCAGATATTTTTGCTTGTTTTAAGCAAAAACTAACAAAATTATTATTAATTTTTTACAGAAAACAAGACATAATATCTTAAGTCATTTTACTTGTACAATAAATTCATCTTGATTCAAGAATGTTTTAGATATTTATACTAGAAAACAAGACAAAAATAGTAAATAAGAGAATCATTTTTTGTAGTGTGTGATCATAATCTGGTTTTATAGAATGAAAGTGTGAGTAAATGACGACAGAATGGTAATTATAGGGTAAAATGTCCATTTAAAAACCAGCAAATGTGTCTCATGATCACATGACCTCCGTGACCTTTTGCCCCCTGTCTGACTGAACACACACACACACACACACACACACACACACACACACACACACACATTTCGCTATCCTTGTGGGGTCTTCCATAGGCGTAATGGTTTTTCTACTGTACAGACCGTATATTCTATTGCCCTACACCAACCCTACACCTAAACTTAGCCCTCACAGGAGACTTTCTGCATTTTTACTTTCTCAAAAAACTTCATTCTGTGTGATTTATAAGCTTGTTTACCCGTGGAGACCTCAATTTAGGTCCCCACCGTGACACGAGTCCCCATGAGTCTGTGTGTATTCGGGTTTAAGTCCCCACCTCAATAGAATCAGGTACACACACACACACACACACACACACGCGTTTGTTTTTGTGAATTGTGGGGACTCTCCATAGGTGTAATTGTTTTTATACTGTACAAACAGTGTTTTCTATTGCCCTACACCTAACCCTACCCCTTACAGGAAACTTTCTGCATTTTTACTCTCTCAAGAAAACTCACTCTGTATGATTTATAAGCCTTTTAAAATGTGCGGACATGGGGTAATGTCCTCATAAATCACCTTCTCCTTGTAATACCTATGTCATACCATGTCATTATACACATTTGTGTCCTCATATGCCACAAAAAAGCACACACACACTCACACACACACACACACACCCACACACACACACTGAGGATGAGGAGGATGAAGATGGTACTGACCCCACTGCAGGAAGCGCTGCACATGTTTCTCTCTGAGCAGAGCAGTTGAGTTGAACTCCTGATAAACTCCCACCAGCAGATCCAGCAGCGTCTGCAGGCCCACGGGGCCCTTGGCGTGACCCGCCGTGCTCGGATCCGGCTCATTCACATGAGCGGCCCCTGGGGGCCCGGGGCCCGTGGACATGGCGAAGATCCGGCTCATTCACAGACGTACTCCATGATTCCTGAAGCCCAGTCCTTCAGTCCGTCTGTCTGTGTGTCTGTGTTTCTCCAGCAAGCAGAACCTCTAGCTCCAGCCCTTTTTTGGTGTGTCCCTCAGCCTCTCTCTCTCTGCTCTGTGTGTGTGTGTGTGTTTTGTTCTGTGTCTCTCGTGTCTTTATTGCTCTGCTATCAAACTCACGTCACTCACAGCTTCTCTAAATACAGAAGTTGGTCAGTTTGTTTGAATGGAGTTTAAATCTTCTCTGTCTGTCTCTCTTATCCTCTTCTGCTCTTCTCTTCCTCTGTTTATTCAGGTGTGTGTCTCTCTTTCCTCTTTCTCTGCACTGCAAAAAATGATTCTCTTACTTAGTATTTTTGTCTTGTTTTCTAGTATAAATATCTAAAAATTCTTGAATCAAGATGAATTTACTGTACAAGGAAAATGACAAGATATGTCTTGTTTTCTGTAAAATAAATAAATAAATAAATAAAAATAAAACTTTTGTTATTTTTTGCTTAAAACAAGCAAAAATATCTGCCAATGGGGCAAGAAAAATCATCTTGTTTAGCCTTTGAATTAAGATTATTTTTCTTACCTCATTGGCAGATATTTTTGCTTGTTTTAAGCAAAAAATAACAAATTTTTGATAATTTTTTTTAGAAAACAAGACTTGATTCAAGAATGTTTAGATATTTATACTAAACAACAATACAAAAATACTAAGTAAGAAAATCATTTTTTGCAGTGTGTGCAGTTGTGTGTGACTCATTTTTACACTGTAATAAATCTTGTGTTTCAGTAAAATATCAATTACACTGCAAAAAAATTATTTTCTTGCTTAGTATTTTTGTATTGTTTTCTAATATAAATATCTAAACATAACGTTTCTAAGAAAATTATGACAATTTTGTTAGTTTTTGCTTAAAACAAGCAAAAATATCTGCCAATGATGTAAGAAAAAATATCTTAATTCAAAGGCTAAACAAGATAACAACAAGATAACAAGATAAGAAAAAACAATTCAATTTTTCTTGCCCAATTGGCAGATATTTTTGTTTGTTTTAAGGAAAAACTAACAAAATTTTGACTTTTTTTTTTTTTACAGAAAACAAGACATAATATCTTAAGTCATTTTCCTTGTATAGTAAATTCATCTTGATTCAAGAATTTTTAGACATTTACTTATACTAGAAAACAAGACAAAAATACTAAGAGAATCATTTTTGCAGTGTAATCTTTCAAACTAAATCAATTTACTTGATAAGAATAAATACACTTAAAAACACACTCGATTTATGACACTTTTTTTTACACCCTTAATTTACAACATGTGAAACAAACATCTATACAGTAAAGGAGCTGTTGCAAACTGGTGTGTTGTTATTTTAGCTTACATTAATGCTGTTCGTAAAGGAATCAGGTTTGTGATTATTCGTGAAAACACAGTATTTGTGAGTGTTATTGGATGAAACAGGCCTGTAAGAGTGATCTGTGTGATTATTTGTCCTCTTTTTCCCTCTAGTGGTGTGTTCTTAACACAACCGAGTCTCGCTGGAGAAATAAGCTACATGTGATGTGGGAGGGAAAGAGGAAGATATTAAACTTACACATAAAAAAATAGATAAGCAGTTCCTGAAGAAACAGCAGTGTGACAGTAGAGAAGTAATGTTGATAATGATTAATAAAATCATTCAGAATGGGAAGAAAAATAGAGCAAAGACAGAGAAAGGAGGAAACTCAGTGGATGTGAGCATCATGACTGGCAGTCTGTGACGTAACCAGTGTTGGGGGTAATGCATTACAAGTAATGTGAGTTACAAAATCAGACTACTTTTTTCAAGTAACTAGTAAAGTAACAAATTACTTTTTCATTTACAAGAAAATATCTGAGTTACTTTTTCAAATAAGTAACTCCAATTACTTTGTTTCCCATGTATTGACTGACAGCTCTCGTGTTGCCATGTTGAGAGAAATCACCTGCACAAAAACAGATTCAGTATTCCTTAAATGAATCAAAACAGAGAAATGCAAATTCAAAATATGAGGCAAACCTGCAATAAATTTTAAATAACACAAATATCCTTTATTTAATCCAATTTTATTAACCAAAGTCTTTGCTGCTGACCTTTGATGATCCAATTCAACCATACCACAGCGAAGCCATAGAAGAACCATTTTTGGTTCCACAAAGAACCGTTCAGTCAAAGGTTCTTTAAAGAACCATCTCTTTCTTACCTTTTTATAATCTGAAGAACCTTCTTTCACCACAAAAAAAAAAAAAAAAAAAACTTTTGTGAAACAGAAAGGTTCTTCAGATGTTAAAGGCTCTTTTATGGAACCATTTAGATAAAAATGTTTCTTCTATGGCATCATCAAGCACCTTTATTTTTAAGAGTGTAGATAAACATAACATTTGTTTTGACATAACAGTTGTACTTTCTTCTCCTGCATCCTATTCTTCATGCAATCCAGGATTATTTGTTTCACTTTTGGTGTGAAAGGGCTTTTACATTTGCCAAAAATAGAATGTTTTATATAATCAACAAACGAGCAAGCCCAGCCCAAATGAAAAAAAGTAATGCAAAAGTAACGTAATGCATTACTTTCCATAAAAAGTAACGCAATTAGTAACTTTTTTAATATAATATTGTAATAAAAGTAATTTTTCCAACACTGGTGAAGACATCACTGGGATTCACAATAACAAAAATCACAACATTTACTATAAAGACATCACTGTAAATAATTCACAATGACATAATGAGCGTGTGTTTAGCCTGTCCTGTGTAACCTGAAGCTTTAATCTCCAGAGTCACTAATCCTGCTGTCTCTGTGTGCTAATACTCACCAGAGGAACAGAACAGAGACAGAAGGACAGACAGACGGACATCAGGAGGACATTCACTGAACACTGGACAAACACTGCAGTGGAAACTGAACACAGAAGAAGAGCACAGACCGAGTACTTGACCTGAACTCATAAACTCACAGGTGAAACTCATTTAGCAGGATTTTTTTTTTTTTTTTTTTTTTTTTTGCTTATGCATGTTAATACCATGATATTCTTAGAAGAACTTGGGAATGCAATAGTCAATGAATATGGTATTTATTTAGTGCATGATATATATCTAAGAATATGCTATAAGTATATGCTATATGCTATAAAGTATATGCTATATATGTTACCACACTGCAAAAAATGATTGTCTTAGTAGTATTTTTATTAAGTCTTGTTTTCTAAAAACTTATCTTTTTTTTTTAAACAAGCAAAATTATCTGCCATTGGGGTAGAAAAAAATTATCTTAATTCAAAGGCTAAACAAGAAATTTTGTCTTGCCCCTTTGGCAGATATTTTTGCTTGTTTTAAGGAAACAAATTTTTTATTTTTATTTTTTTATTTTTACAGAAAACAAGATATAATATCTTGTCATTTTACTTGTACAGTACATTCATCTTGACTCAAGAATTTTTAGATATTTATACTAGGAAACAAGACAAAAATACTAAGTAAGAGAATAATTTTTTGCAGTGCATTTCTGCACTCTCAGAAATTAAGGTACAAAAAGCTGTCACTAGGGCAATACCTTTTCAAAAAGTACATCTTTGTACCTAAAGAGTCCATTTTGGTACCTTAAAGGTACATAATAGAACCTAATAGGTATAAAAGTGCACCTTTTGAAAAGTGACAGCTTTTGTACCTTTATTTCTGGGATTGTGTAATATAATACCAATTAGATAGAGTTAAACAGTGATTTTATTGTGTAAAGATAGTGTGTTGTGATACCAGCAACATGAAACAAGCACAATGATGGAAGAAATCATTGAGACAGCCATCAATTATAGTTTTAGACACACATATCACAGCACAGAATGACAGCAGTGACCATTCAGAATCCAGTGTTTCTGAGCGGTGTGATGTTTGTTTGGTGCGGCTCATTCTGTTGAGATTACAGTAAGTCACTGATGGTGATGCCGGGTCATTCAGACTCTCAGTGACGCATGAAGAGCTGTTCCCTCATTAAGATCTGATTGGGATTACAGCTCTTCCTCTTAACACTGACGCTATAAATGTGTTTCATAACACATTAAGAGTGTGTCATTGCACATGTGTGGCTGTTATTATGGTTTGTGCAGGTATTAAAGCATCTTTAAACTGCAGAACTGAGACACTTAAATATACCACAAAAGTGCATTTACAGCACAGAAGCACATTTACTGTTATTACACTGGAATCAGGTGATGCTTGAATGTCATATTGTTGCAGTCTTACGTGCATCAGCTCAGCAGTGTGAATACATCTGTAATGGTGTGTGTGTGTGTGTGTGTGTGTGTGTGTGTGCAGTATGATGTCCACAGGTCCGCAGGACTCCAGCGTTGAGCAGCGTCGGCTGCAGAGGAGAGAACTCACATCATATCAGGTATCACACATTCCTCACATGCATTAACCAGCTTCTCATAACTACACTAATGTTCTTTAAAAGTTATATAAATGTTGGGACGAAACATTCTTAAAATATCTTTTTATGGAACGTTCATATAAACATATTAATATTTGATATATATTCTCATAATGTTGAGAGAAAATATTCTGAGACCAACTTTCTGATGTTGTTTGTACTTGATGAACATTCTCAGAAATGTTTTTGTAACCTTTAAACAACGTTCTAATCACGACACAAAAACTGGACATTTAAACACTTTTAAAATTATTGAAAACAAATGTACAAATAACATTTTATTATGGGTGAAAATAAAGCTAGTAGAACGCTGTAAGAATGTTTTTCAGAAACCTAATGTTTTTATAACCTAAATTTGTTACCTGGGATGAGAGTGTATTATTATTTTTATGTTTAAGAATCTGAAACAATTTAATTGTACTTTTGCTTTATGAGATTAATATTGCACACAGGCAAAAAAAAAAAAAAAAAAATCATTTTGCAACATCAATCTGTTTTATCAGCAACATGAACTTGTCTGCGGCTGTTCACATAATTAACATTTAAAAACTAAGTGTTGGGGATTTAAAGCTTTGTAATTAGTCTTTCGCTATGAGAGTTTGTGTTTGCTGTCTGTTTGGTATCAAATTGCTGCTTGATATACCGAATATCTTTGTTCAGGAACAGAAATTTTATTTTATCTTTTATTATTTTTTTTATATTTTTAATATCCCTGAAGTAGTAACAATAAAATGATGTGCTTCTTTTGGGGAGCTTTCAGAACTTCCCTACAATATACACTTCTGCAAACTGAAACATAAAGAATTGATCATGTATTTGGGTCAGATTGCTTCCATCTGGTAAAATAAAATAACAAAAATAACGACTTCATGTCAGGTCAAAATCATGTTGTGATAATAATGGATAAAGTATTCTGTGCTCCATGATTTGATCTACTCAGAAAAATGCATGGGCTGAATGCTCATAAAGCTTGAGTACATTTGACTGTTACATAACAAGACAAAATACTAGAACTTATTTTTCACCTGTGCACATTGTAGTTTTCTGCCGAACACAGTGCTGTTATTCTTTAGAGAGCCACAAGGGGACGCCATTTATCAGTATATTTAAAGGCATAGCTGCTCCAAACCTGTACGAGTTTCTTTTTTCTGTTGAATCCAGAAGATATTTTTAAGAATGTTGGTAAACAGTTGCTGGTAGCCATTGACATTCATAGTAGGGAAAAAATACAATGGAAGTCAATGGGTACCGGCAACTGTTTGGTTTCCAACATTCTTCAAAATACCTTCTTTTGTGTTCAACAGAAGAAACAAACTCGTAGAGGTTTGAAACAACTTGAGGGAGAGTTAATCATTTTTAGGTGAACTGCTCCTTGTTCTTGTCTCATCTTCTCTGTGATCCGTGTGTGTTGGTGCAGATTTTCCCGGAGCCGTCGGAGCAGCTGGAGCCGGGGAAGGTGAAGGAGCGTCTGCCCTCCATCGTGGTGGAGCCGTCGGAGGAGAGCGAGGAGGAGAGCGGAGGACTGCAGTGGCCTCCTCTTCACACACAGACCTCCGTCGATGAGGAGGAGGAAGACCCTTTCCAGGATAACTGTGAGCCCAACAGCGCCGGGCAGGGCGAGCAGATCAATGCGGACGGGTCGGTACCTGCTGATTCAGCCATTCATATCCATAAGAATGAGTTACAGGAATCATTCAACCCATAAAATAATATTCTGTCATCATACCATATTCTGTGGAAATCATCTGTTCTTGATTTAAAGAGTCAATCTCCAAACAGGACAGCAAACACGATAGAAGTCACGATAACAACTTGTGTGATATATTGCCCAAGAAATAATTGCAATAAGCAATACTATTGTCATTTTAAAGACCATTTTATGCCACTGAATGTATAATCATAATGTAACAGCATAATAATGCAAGACACACACTGAATGACAACAAACTTTTAAGTTGTTTAATAACTTTTTTTAAGAATATTTAGATCATGGCTATGAAGTATCAAAGTATTAGATACCTTAAAAAAACTTGAATGAATAGTAAATAAACATTTTCTAACAAAAAGTGCAAAGTAATTAGAAAAAAATAAAAATGCTCAAAGAAGTTGTATGGAGATTTTTCCCTAGTCTCTGTAAATTAAGGGTGCACACTATTGCTGAAAAACACAATCATTAGCCGTCAGATGTCCGTATGCACACGGCACAGATCCCATATCTGCAGATGAAGCGTTTTTGTAGAAGCGTTTTTACTAGATTTGAACCAGCACCTCATGACTACAGCACTTTATTTACGAGAAGCTGCAAAAGACACAGGCGCAAGTGGAATGCAAAAACCATGGTGACGTTCATTTTTATGTAAATGTAATGGGTAATATATTGTGTCACCAAAAATTATTGAGGTCATGTACATATATTGTGCAATAAGTCGATATATTGATTATTGCTACAGGCCTGAAATATGCTGAAATATATGCTGGAATACGTCATATTTTGTCAAGTCAAATTTATTTGTATAGCGTTTTTCAAAATACACATTGTCTCAATGCCTCATGAAAAATCATTTTGTCAATGTTTACAATATCTTAGTATCTTCATGCCTTAAGCCCAGCTAACTAAAATATCTTCTAAGAATGTTTTTTAACGTCACAGTTAAGTTATGAAAACATTATTTCTGAACATTCAAAATATTTTTTTACTGGTTATGTGAATGTTTTAGTAAACATTCCCTGAACATTTCCGTTCCATTTGGTCACTTCCAAACATTATGGGAACGTTACTTTAGAATGTTCTTGGAATGTTCTGAAATAAGCCGTAACATTTAAAGAAACATCAGATGAACATCCAAATCAAACTTTCCCCAACAAAACCTTCCATGGATGATGCAATAATAATGTTTTTGTGCTAACATTTTGAGAACATTATTAAAGACCAAATAACTTTGAACGAATGTCCTATTAATGTTACCCCAAAGAATGTTTGTTCTGAACCTTTCCTGAATGTTCTGAGACGGGTAGTTTTATCATTTATCAGATTAGAACTGATATAGTTTGATATAAACAATCATGCAGCTCTGAATCACTTTGATAGTTACAAGTGATGTGTGATGAAACAACCTGAAAATAACCAGTGTGTATGTGACTGAACTAACCCGCTGTCTTCATTTGTTCCAGAGTTGCTCGTTTTAAACGTTCATCGATTCCTGCCATTCAGATCGACCACAGCAGACTGACTCCGCCCCCTTCACCGACATCATCACACGCGGCCCCGCCCCGTTTCCGGAGCTGAGCGACAAACACCAAAATCATCAGCATTTCACTGTATTTACACTCATTCATCGCAACTGAAGCATTCAAATGTACGATTATTTTCATTTAAACCTAGTTTAAAACAACTGTATGTCGGTTTTACCTTGGAATATCAGTTTCAAAGTCATTATGTTGGCACAAGGGCAAATGGTGAGCGGGTACGAAATTCCGCGAAAAGATCGGATTGCTTTACGGCAGCAACAGATGCACGTGTATTACGACAGTGTTGTAAATTACACTCATTTAACTGTAGGGGGCTTCAAAGTCGCAAAAATAGACAAAACTACGTACAGTTGCTTTAAATGAAAAGTTTTGAGATGTAAAACAAAATTATGAGAAACCGCTTAGGCTATGCTGTATTTCTCTGCAACTAATCACGTGTAAGTAAACGGGTGTCATTGATCACGTGACTCTTTGTACAGACGCTCAGACTGAAGACCCTTTGGATCATCTCAGATCACAATGATCATCAGGTTTAGTTCATGAAGCTCCAGACACTTCCTCACATTCATGAATATATCTCTCAAACTGTAATATGTATTGCATAGAAACATGCAAACTAGTTCAAACAGCAGAGCATGCGCTTGCAACACCAAGGTCATGGGTTTGACTCCCAGGTAATGCATGAACTGATCAAATGTATACTTCCAATGCAATGTAAGTGGCTTTGGATAAAAAAAAAAAAAAGAAAAAATCTGCCAAATGTAGAAATATGAATGTAAATTTCTCTAGTGGTTTCAGATGTACATTATGAATCTGTTGACTGAAAGCATGTTGCACATTCAGATATATTTATGAATAATTGCAGATGATAATGACTGTTAGAATCACAGTCTGCCTTGATATTTAACCCCAATATTGGAGTTGTAGATGATCTAGTATCACACCATATTTGAGTTCTATATATATATTTTTTTTTTTCAGAGTTTGTGTTTTTATTTGCACACAGCACTTTCTGTATGATGCATTGCAGAGAATGTCTTCTCTATGATTATGCTCAATAAAACCCATTTTAATGTCTGACACTGGATTTGTGTAACTTCAGTTCTGGCACAAACAATTAAGGCAAATAGCGATGGATGCTATTTACACTAAGTGCAAATAGCTATAGGTTCTATTTACACTATGTTAAAATAGCAAGATTTTCTGCTAATTATATTACTTATTGCAAATAGTGGCAATTATCTGCACCTCAGTATTGTAGTACATTATAAAACAGTGCGAAATAATGGCGTATTGAGTGTAAATTATAGTTTTAATCCAAATTATTAAATGGATGCCACCTTATTGGGACAATAAAGTCCTCCCTACACCTACCCTAACCCTGCCCGATACTTTATTTTCAACTTTTTGATTATTTCCTTCATTTTTGTGGAAAAGAAATGCCTTTCCGATGTGATATGAGATTTGAAAAGGGAGAAAAAAAGTTCGGTAAAAGGCAATTTCGAACTCAGGTACTTACCATCTACGCCACTAAAACTGATGTTAAACGAGTGTCTTTTTTCAGTGTTGACGTTGGTGGGCGGAGTTACTGTAAATAGCCTCTGCCAACAAGGCGGCCTATTTGCACTTAGTGTAAATAGACACACCAAACAATTAAACACCAAGCCAGTGGGTTTGATTTCCAGGAAATGCATGAACTGATAAACCGATGAATGCAATGCAATGTTTCTGACACGAGCACAGGGGGCAGTAAAACACAAGAGCACATTATTCCTCATGTAAATGTTAAAAAAACAGTCAGATGTTAGATTGTGTTTACTGTGTCCTGCCAGAATCCCAGCACACACAATAATAAGAGAAGAGATTACCATATGAAGCTAATAACTAAACACAGTGTGCAGGGCGGAGAGATCAGCAGATCGTCTCCTTCACAATCAGTCGAGATGTAGACTAAACATCTCATGACTGCAGACGCATGTTTCCACTGCTCACATTCCTGAAGAACACAGTTAACCCTCTGATGCTGGAGAGAGACATTTAACCATTCACATCCATGAGAGCTGACCTCTGACCCTCAACCACTGCTAACAGGGAACATTTCCATAACGTTAACATTTTATAAAGGTTATGTAAATGTTAGGAGAAAACATGCTTAAATTAATGTTTATGGAACACTCTTATAACATTATTAATATTTGATATACATTCTCGTAATGCTGAGAGCAAATGTTCATACAACAATGAACATCCTTATGATGTTATTTGTATGTTCTCTGAACTGTTCAATCAGTAACAATAGAAGGTTCTCATTACATGTTCAAAATGATAATATGAAATTTTCCTCTAATGTTTGCATTACCAAGGAAAAACAAAAATTGTGCTGAGAGAACATTGAGAGAACATTCAAATGTAACATTCTCATGTTTTCAAAATGTTAGAATGGAATGTTCCTCTAACGTTCAAGTAAACCAAGAAGAAATGTTCTTAATACATAAAAAAAACATATATATATATTTTTTGTACTGTTATGTTTTTTCTCATTTATATTTTAATTCATGATAACAAATTTATATATGTATATATATATATATATATCATGTAAATTAAATAGAGGTTCATTTTGTTTGCACATGCTTGCGTTCTTGTGATACTGTCAGGCTGCTGCTGAAGTCAAGCTGTCAATCATCTGCAGGGCCCCTCCCCTTTCAGCAGTGGGGGCGGGGTTAAAACCGAGTGACTCTGTCACACTGCAGTCAACGCTGCACACTACCTAGTGCCTACTATCAAATTCAATAATGCAAAGATGTGCTGTGTTATCATGTCACCGCCTAACATCTCAAGAAAAAAAGACATTATTTTGTGATTTTGCAGTTTAATCCAATTTTGTATATAAACAAAATCATAAGTCAAGGAAAAAAATGTTCATTTTTCAGACTGCAAGATCTGCTCTACGCCAACAAATAAACATGTTTTAAGAGCATCTTGCTAAAGTTCTCATTAAGTTATGAAAACATTTCTGAACGTTCAAAAACATCCAGTTTTTACAGTAGATGGTTTAAAAATGTTTTTTTTTCTTGGTTTTCTGAACGTTAAGGGAACATTCCATTTTGTCATTTTGCAAACATTATGGGAATGTTTCTTTTAAATGTTCTCTGAATGTTCAAGTAGCAACATTTAAAAAGGATATTAAATGAATATCTAACTAAAACGTTTCACAAAAAAACGGTGCATAAATACCATTTTTCTGCTGGTTTGAGAACTTTAGTTAAGAAAAATGTTTAGTTAAGAAGAATGTTTGCTATCGTTCCCATTAAGTTATGAAACGTTATTTATGAATGTTCTCTAAATGTTCAAAATGTCCAGTTTTTTTAAATGTTTTAAAAATGTTTTTCTTGATGATGTGAATGTTAAGGGAACAACTGTATCATTTTGCAAACATTATGGGAATGTTACTTTTGAATGTTCTTGGAACATTCTGAAACAAATAGTAACATTTAAAAAAATGTTAGATGAACGTCCAACTAAAACATTTTAGAAGAAAAAAGTTTGATGAACAAAGTATAAATAATGTTTTTGTGATAACATTTTGAGAATGCTATTGAAGAGCTGATAACTTTGAACAAGCCTTCAATTAATGTTTCCAGAAGAAGGTTTGTTCATAACTTTCCCTGTTAGCTGGCATTTTGTCAGGACACACACACACACACACACACACACACACACTGCATTCACAGTAAGAGCAGTATGGAAGCATGTGATTGGCTCAGATCCCAATCTGTGATATGTGTCTCAGTGTGTGTGTGTATGTGTGTGTGTGTGTGTAGACTCTCAGAGAGCAGGACAGGCGCAGAGGTGGCTGATGTTCTGGAGCTCTGGAGAATCTCAGCAGCGTCGTGAGCAGAAATAGGTCAGAGAAGGTTTGATCTGTGAGCTCACGTCTCAGTCTCCTCTGATGGAGTCCAGATGTGCTGCGGGAGCGGCTAATACGCTTCTTTCTCCTCTTGTTCCCTCATCTTCCTCTCCTGCTCACTCCGGCTCTCACAGGAAATGCTCCAGGTTCTTGGCCCTGAAGGGAACATGCCTCTGTAACCACCTCCAGATGGAGCGACTCACACACACACACACACACACACACACACACACTGCTCTCCATCTCTCTCTGCTCAAACCACCAACAGATCTGCACCCGCTCACTGTACTGGTTGTGGCTGGTTTATGCTGGTTAGCTCCTGTCCAGATGATTGACCAGCACAGGCAAAGTATCAAAGATGTTTGCTGGTTAATACTCTGGCTACACTGTAAAAACTGAAACATATTTCATGTACTTAAGCTTTACTCTTAAAATTGCATTAACCAACTTTCTCTCACTGAGAAAGAAGCTTTTCAGCATCTATGGCCTTGAATTCTCTTCATTTGCTTAGTTGCACTAACACAGCATTTAGTGTTCTTAGAAGCTCTAAACTAGTGATTCTGACCATTGAAGCTCTAACATAACTTGCACTGAAAAAAAGCTCTAACACATGAAAATCTGTCTTCTGCATCGCAAATAACATCTCATTTCAAATGATTTTCTTACTTGGTATTTTTGTTTTGTTTTCCAGTTCAAATATATATATATATATATATATATATATATATATATATATATATATATATATATAACTGTTAAATCAAGATCCATTTACTTAGAAAGAAAATGACTAAAGATATTAAGTTTTGTATTCTGAAATCTTTTGCTTAAAACTAGAAAAAATATCCAACAACAGAGTCAGAAAAATAATCTTGTTTTCCCTTTGAATTCAATCTATTTTTCTGACCACACTGGCAAATATTTGCTCTTATTTTAAGATTTCATTAATTTTACATTTTAAACAAAACTTAATATCTTAAGTCATTTTGCATCTCCAGTAAATGGATCTTGATTTAAGGTTTTTTAGATTTTTGTACTAGAAAGCAAGACAAAAATACTGAGGAAGAATATCACGTTTTTTGCAGTGTGGTTCAAGTTTAAAATTATTATTATTAACTAAAACTAAACCATTTTTGCTACTGGAAATAAAATAAACATGAACTAAAATAAATTGAAATATAAAACAATTAAACTTATTTTATTGCTGCTAGTTGCCAAGGAAACATTTCTCATTTTCATTTAGCTTAAGCTGAAGTACTAAAATAAATAATAAACTGAAACACAACAAATTCACCAAAACATTAACTAAAATTAAAATGAAAACAGAAAATATAAAAAAATAAAATTTGATTCAAAATATTAACAAAATCTATAATAGTTTACAAATACTAAAATAACACTGGTCATCTGAAGAGACTCAGAGTACGTTTATTCAACAACGACATACTAAACTCGGAAAAAAATTCTTTTGCATTTTTGAAAAAAATTGTTTACAGACAATGTTTGTCAAAACGATCCTCGTTCCCACAGATCCACGAAAACAACTAAAAACACTGTAGTGTTCATGCCAGACCAGTAGGTGGCGATGTCACATTGTAAAGAAACACTACACAATCATGTAATATGCATGCACATGATGTCACTATTTTCACAAATTCACGTTTTTGCAGTTTAGACTGAGATGTTGACAGTATAATTTCCAAAAACTTGCACTAAACCGCCATTATCGTGTAAATGAACGGCCAAAACGCATAAAAAGTTTTCTGTTTTTAGTTGAAAACGGTGTCTTGTAAACGCCCTTTAAACTATGCAAACTCCCAGAATTCCTCCGTCCATCCGTCCGTCTGTCCGTCAGCTCTATCAATGGCTCTCTGTTCTACATCCCCTCCTCTGAGTCTGTGAGCTTCAGCAGTTCAAATGCTTTCATTCCCTGCAGCGTCGCATTAATAAAGCGGCGAGCGCGGGATGTTCTGCTCCAGCTGGAGCTCGTTATTGTGCTGAAGAAGTGTTTATGTGAGAGGAAATGCACAGGCCAGAAATCACTCTCTTTCACAATCACTGCAAACAAAATATACATCAGATCAGATCAGCAAAACTTCTACATCCATCCTGTAGTTCATCTTTGAAAATATCAACTCCACCATGATTTACTCACGCTAATGTCATTCTTTCTTCTGTGGAACACGTCATCTATTTTTAAATGCGTGTTATTGTGAGCAATTCATCCATGTATGTTTAATTTTTTGAGGTCATTTTTTTTTTAAATGTTTTGAGGTCGTAATGTTTAAACTGGATCTTCTCTCTGTTGACGTAAGCAGGTCTTCTCCAATCATTAAGTGCTCTTAAGCTCCGCCCCTGCAAGCACTTTTGAGAGCCACGCCCACATCTCAACATCCAATCAACAACTGCAGCACTGAACCAAGTCCCGCCCTACAGTTATTCTTGTTCAGTAATTTGCTACACTCTGATGTGTCACAATACGAAGGAAAAGTCTGTCGCTACTTCTGTTTCATCAGGACTTTAACCCTTGTGCAACATTTTTGATCGTTTTGGCTCTTAATGCAAACAGCATAAAATTGGCCAAAAATTTTGTATTTTTATTGGAATGTTAATATTTCATTTCATAAATTTTATTTTATTTTGAAACCCATTAAAATGGCAATATTTAATCCCAGTGCCATTTAAGCATCCAATCATGCATTCTTTATTAATAAGGCTTTCATTCTAATGGCAAGGCTATAAATATTATACTATTTTTAAAAATTTTACTGTATGGCCTAGGGAGCAAATACTCACTTTATCCCTGTTTTCTGACAGTTTTTCCTGACATTTCTGGGAAAAAAAGGCCAATTGAATTCAAGACATGCAATGATAATTGTGTTTGTAGAAATATCAGAGTGTGGTTTGTATGTGTATTTTGTTTTTATCTGACACTGCACAAATTTTACTGCAATAATCCCCCCAAAATCTGCATAGCATTCAATATATGTAAAATAATTGATTTTTATTTATTTATTTCAAAAAGTAGTGGTAGTTCTGATCAGGACTTGTGTTAGTAAAACAATCTGTCAGTGAAATAAAAAAACAAAACAAAAAAAAAAAACAGGATGATCTTTTTTGACAAGGGCATTGTTGTCCTGTAAGGACCTGTGTGTAGCTTTTTTTAAAATGATGCACAAGGGTTAACATACAGATTGAGAGCATATTGTTATGAAGAGCTTCGTTTGTGTCCCACAGAAGAAATAAACTCAAAAGATTTGCTTTTCTTCCTCACAAATGCTCAAATATCTCCTGCGACTGACATTCACTTAAGTTTGAACATGAACTCTGTCCTACTGCTATGAGTCTCAATCTTCACTCTCTCTCTCTCTCTCTCTCTCACACACACACACACACACGATGGTGATGGAGGGTCTCAGCAGCACAGTTATGAAGTCTGATCTTGCAGACGTAGCCGCAGGTTTTTATTTACAGTTTACATTCATAAATACAGGGAACATTTACAGGCATTTACACGTGATGCGTTCACCGGGGTTTCATTTCTGTTTTTTGAGTGTTGCGTGTTAAGACAACATGTGAAATCCGTAAGAGTGACTCTTCAGAGTCATGTTGAGTTTCTCTCAGTCTGCGAGTCTATCATCCTCCGATTCTCCCCAAACAAACACTAAAGCCTCACCGTCTCATTATGAGCGTCACTGTGAGCCGCATTCAGTCCAGAAGCACCGCTGAAAATGACACTGCTACACATCAGATGTCATCAGTCACAGGTATTCATCAAAATTAAAGAGTAAATTTAAATTGAATTGGCCAAAACACACAGGATATTCAACAGGAATCTCAACTGGAAGTACAAGAAGAGGAATTTACTGAACCGCAATTTCAAGAAATTCAACACAACAGAGAAACTTCATGAGTCCAGCATAAACAGACCAGAAATAAAGATCTGTGAGCTGCTACATGCTGTTTGGCTCCAATTTGGAAGATTTTGGGGTAAATTAAGGCATTATTAGGGAAATGTATATTTTTATATATATATATATATATATATATATATATAGATGACTTGAGAAATAACTATTTTCTACCAGCCAAAAAAAAAAAAAAAAAAAGGCAGAACAAATTGGGGAAACACATCAAATTGCATTCATTATTATATCAAATTATAAAAATAAATGTAAAAAGACATCACTATAATACTACTGAACTTTCCTAATAATTTTAATTTATATAATAAATATATAAAATAATAATTACAACAGCAACAATAATATTTATTATAATTATTTTATGTATATTTAAAATACTAATATTTATGGTTGTTTTTTTTCTTTGCTTTCAAACATTAAGCCATAGAGCTATTATTTTGGCAGAAAACCACCTATCTTTTGAAATGTTTCTCTTTTGTTGTCAACAGATTTATAATCCATTATAAATTATATGAAATACGAAAACTTGAATTTCTTTGAACTTTGTTCCACTGAAATTCCTTAATTTCAGATCCATATTACAATTGATCCTTCGCAAAGATCTGGCCCCCTTAGTTACTGTAGCTATGTCCGACAAGCCATGCCTTTCTCTCGTTCTCACGCAGTGAAAAATACATCACAGAGCAAAGCGGAAACTGACAACGTGCCGACAGACAAGACAGAGCAGGTTACTTCTGGTATGAAACAAGGTCATTTTTTTTAAGAAATTCAAACAATAAATAGCATTTTTTGGCTCTTTAATAGCCACGTACACACCGCAGCTAAATTTGGTTGTTCACCTTTTACTCCTTAAATCGCATTCAGTACACACAAAATTCACTAAAATACAGGTAGTGACAACCGTATTTACAGAAATTATACGCAGTGTGTATGGAACTGAAGAGAACAACTAGTTGTTAATGACATATTTAATCGTGCATCAGAAATGTGTATTCGTCTGTATGTGAGATGCAAGAAAATAAAGGGGCTAGCTGCGCTCAGGAGCCCTGCGGTAAAGTGTCAGTGTTGCCAGATCTTCATTGAAAAAAAAAAAAAAAAAAAATCAACAAACAAGGACAAGCACAAAAAAAACACTAAAACACCCAAATGCTTTGTTGTATAACACTAAAAAAAAAAATCTTATATCTCATATCCGCAACAGACCACTTTATTAGCTCCATAAAGTGCATAGCTTTATGAACTAAGGCCAAACAACATGCCTAAAAGCGCTTATAAATATGAGGACATGGCAACACTGCAAGACAACGCTCTCTAAAGCAGCCTCCTGAGTACAAACAAAACACGGCATGTCTATCAGCGGTAGTTTAGTTAAAACCGACGGAGAAAAAAATTCTTTAGCCAAAAAAAAAAAAAAAAAAAAAAAAAACAAAAACAAAAAAAAAAAAAAAAAAAAAAAAAAAGGCAGATACCAAACAGCTAAATTCTTATTCACTCCTGCAAGACGACAAAATGTTGCTATGGTTACAAATGCGGGAGTGACTGCTGTTCCGTACACAACATGTAGCGATAATTTACGGGACTCACTCATGTATTTAAACGCAGTTATCACTCCTGAAACTTGCAGTGTGTACGTGACAATCACTGTAACGCCTCAGTTCAAGCTGCACATGATCTAGGGTTGCAAAGAGGTAGAAAATTTCCGGTAAATTTCCGGAAACTTTACAAAAATGCCAGGAAGACTCCAAAAAATCCTGGAAATTTTCTAACATTTCTGGAACGTTTCCGAAATTTCCTGGAAATTTTCCACCTTTTTGCAACCCTAATTCATGAACCGATCATCTCTTCCTCTTTACTACACTCTTAAAAATAAAGGTTCTTTATTGGCATCAATGGTTCTATGAAGAATCTTGAACATCCATGGAAACTTTCAAATGCAGAAAAGGTTCTTTATAGTTGAAAAAGGTTCTTTAGATTTTTTAAAATGTTCTTCAAAATGGTTCTTTTAGGAACTGTTCACTGAAAGGTTCTTTGTGGAACCAAAAATGGTTCTTTGGCATCACTGCAAAAACACCCTTTTGGAACCTTTATTTTTAAGAGTGTAATTAAAGCATGAAATACACATGAATGAACATCAGAAGGTATCTTGTTTTATCCTGTGTAAGGATGTCAATGTATCGTTTTTCAAGTTCAAGTCCACCGATGTTAATCTACTGTCCTGTCTGGTTTGTTTGTCAGACAAAAGCAGATTCAGCGTTATGATTGGTCAGATCACCTGTCAATCAAATTCCCTGCGAAGGGTCACCCTGTTTGCCACTTCAGTTCAAACTGCTTTCAGTTCACTGTGATTAGGCCGGTGTTTATCGCTCATACGGTGGTCATGACTTTGAGTGATCCGCTCCTGAACCTCAGGATCTTCTTCTTGAGCGCATGCGACGCCTTGATCTTCACGAAGGCTTTGGGCTGTGGCGGGTGTGATGGAGAGGGCGGAGCCAGCTGTGGGCGGAGCTGCTGCGGCCAGACCAATCCGCCGCTCTCGTCGGAGTCACTGGAGAGCGAGCTGGAGCCGGGCGACTCGGCCTCGCTCAGACTGGACTCAGACTCTCGGAGCGCATAGCCGTCCGACGGGAACTGATGATGATGATGAAGGTGCGGTTGGGCGTAGACGCGAGGTTTGCGCGAGCGTCTGATTGGCTGCTCGGGTGGCGTCTCGGCTTCGTCCTGACTCAGTTCTAGCGTGGAGCGCCAGCGGCGGTGACCGGAGCCACGCCGTGTTTTGGCTTGAGCGTCGCGCTCCATAGTGTTATATTTGCGCTCTCTTTGCCCAAGCAGGCTGTTCTCGGATTGAGCGCGACATGCTTTTCGTCCAGGTTTCTTCTGCGCAATCTTGTCCTCCGTGAAGCGGCACTTCTTCGCCGCGGCTCTGAGCTGTGAGGTGGTGGGTTTAGGAGCGGCGGTTTGAGCGCGGCACGGCTGCGCTGGGATGTATTGTGCGTTCACAAGCTCGTCGGACGATGGCGAGCGAGCATTCTGATAGGATTCAGCTTCGCTGCTGCTGGGATCCAGAGCGCCGCAGCGGATCCCGGCGAGTCGGGGATAGCATGCATGTCTCTCCTCGGGGATATACGGCGGATCCTTGCGGCACAGGCTGCTCTGTCGGACCACAGCTCGGGCCTCGGGTCCCAGGCTGGTGCGGGGTTTGGTGGGTCGGGCGGGAGGCGAGCGGCGCTGGATCAGGCCGAGGATGTACGTTTCGGCGCGCTGCGTTTGTCTGTAGTCATCTGCACCGGTTTCTTCCTCCTCACTGGGATGCCAGATCCACGGCTCATCTTCAGTGATGCCCTCTAGAGGCGGATAGGGTGCGGAGAAAGAGCGGGGAACCGCGGTGCGAGCGTTCAGCTCACGGCCGATCAATACATCACCTACAGAGAGAGATGCTGACAGTTAGCATGAAAACAACATACAGCAGCCTTACAGATTAGTACTTATAATGATCTTATAATAAGTCCAGTCTAGATATGTCAGTAGAGCAACTCATTTTATTTAGTTTATCCAAACCCCAAACTTAACTAACACTTCCTTGCTGTTTTTCTCCTAATTTCCTAACCCCCTGTCCTTACCTGCCCCCTAGTATTCCTTAACATAGCATTGCAATTAAACATTACAACACTAACACAACATTAAACATTACAGTGCCGTCAAACCATTAATCGCATCCAAAATAAAAGTTTTTGTTTACATAATATATGTGTGTGTACTGTGTATATATATTATTATATAAATACGCACACGCTATGAGACATGAGGTAATCTGATAGCGTTGCATTCAATCCTCCACCAATGGAGTCTCTCATCGTGTCGTAGGTGAAACCCCGTTCACCAAGAACGATAACTATAAAGATAACTATAAAGATCACTATATTAGCATCCACATCTGCGGATGACATCATCTCTTTATTCTAAGTGCACGCTCGTCTGCTGCTTTAATTTCTTGAGCTCGTTGTAGCAGGATGGATTCTGATTAGGTGTCAATGTTTGTATCGTTCATCAGCTGGAAAAAAAATGTTCTGAAAGTGATTCCAACGATATCGTTTCTCTGTGCCTTTATCGTAATAACTGTGGTGCAGACTGTGCTATTCTTTAATATTGAGAACAATTTTTAGAACTATGTCTTTATCGTTATCTTTATAGTTATCATTCTGCTGGAGCGCGTTTGCGTGTTTTGGGGGAGGCGTGGCTTTGCAGAGTGAATACGCAGGTGGGGATCTTGCTTTCAAAGCTAGCTTGCTATCGCTAGCCATTCCGAAATCGCCTACCTTTAACGGTTTCGAAACATTATGAAATTTCAATGGTTTGCCATTGGGGGGCGATCTCTGTAAGCCTGTGAATAATGCGAGTTCACTGAGATCGCCCATCACTAGTATGAATGAGACAGACATCACATGTGTTTATAGTGCTCAATAATGCCCACTCCATCCTATTTTGGGTAAAAATAGGAAAAATAATACTTCTCTCAAAAGAAACTTGAATTAGATATATGATAATCCATGTTTTTCTTCAGTGTACAGATGTTTTTTTTTTTTTTTTGATCATTTGTTTTGAAAAACACATTTTAAATTGTAAATAACACTCTGCCGTGCCAAGCCATTAGAACATGTACTGAACCATGGGCTAACTGTATTGTTGCATCCCTAATGTATATTTACATGTCTAAACATCCAACACACACACACACACACACACACAACACAGCCTTTATATATGTGAGACTGCGCTTCAGTCTGTGTGTGTGTGTGTGTGTGAGAGAGTGAGTGAGTGAGTGAGAGAGAGTGAGAGAGTGAGTGAGTGAGAGAGAGAGAGAGAGAGAGAGAGAGAGAGAGAGAGAGAGAGAGAGAGTGTCTGTGTGTTGTGCGTGTTCGCTCTAACAGAGAGGGTCTTTCTTTCAACAGGAGTGTATTTTCACACTGAAGCTTTAAGGTCTCATGACTCTGTGTGTGTGTGTGTGTGTGTGTGTGTGTGTGTGTGTGAGAGAGATGTCTGACAGGAAGTCTCTGCTTTAACCATTTCACTGACAAAACACAACACACTTTCTATACATCTTAAAGGACAGTCTAGAGCTAAAGAGTGAAATTCAGTACTTTTCTCTCATCATCATCTCATCCTCATGAAGGTTAGGAGTTTCAGATTTCTGGCACTGAAGCCACATGGAGTGAACTGGGTCTCTGTAAGTGTGTGTGTGTGTGTGTGTGTGTGTGTGTGTGTGTGTGTGTGTGTGTGTGTGTGTAGGGAGGATATGGGTGGTCCGCTTACCAACAGACTTGGGTCTCTCAGAGAGCCGGACGGGGCGGATCTCACCGAGACCAGAAAAGTCAGACGGGCCGACAGGAGACAGACCCTCAGCCTGCTCAGAGAAACCTGACAGAAAACACACACACACACACACACACACACACACACGTTACACGGGGTTGCCAGGTCTGCATAACAAAACCAGCCCAACTGGTACTCAAATTTAGCCCAAATGTGTTCTGAGAGAAAATCAAAGCTGCTCCAAAATCACGTTCCAGGGATCAAAAACTCTTTCCCAGGCGTTCCACTGAAATCAAAATTGTTTTCTGGTAGGGCTGCACGATAAATCGCAATAAATCACAATCGATATTGAGCAAAAGCTGCGATATTCATGTGCGCATCTTGTCAGCGAAGCACAGTTCTGTGATCAGTAGTAAATCTCCATCCGAAGGCCAGAGGATTCGCCCCGCAGAAGAAAAAGACGCCAAATACGCCCTCCAGAAGAAACCCAGGAAATTCCTGTAGAGGTAGCTGAATAAACAGAAGATTTAACTGCTTTCATTGATTCAATGTGACTAATAAACACAAGACTACAACAATAAATGGTTTATCGGAGTTCTTCTTAATATAATTTTCCTTATAATCTCAGGAACAGGAGCCCTCTCAGGGCTATACACAGGAACAGGAGCCCATTTAGGGCTAGGCTCGGAATCTGAGGCCCTTCTCTGGGCCTGATGTGAGCACCACAGCCCTCCTTGGGCTGAACGTGGTGACAGGGGCCCTCTCAGGGGTGAACTCAGGAACCGCTTCCATTGAGGCAACAAGAGAACCCCAACAGACAAGACAAGACAAGACAAGACTAGACTGATTAAAATTGTTCCTGTGGACACTACTTCAGGGGACATGACTTGACTCTGGTTAGGGGCTGGAGCCTGCACTGGACTCTTGGTCAGGACACTGGAGAGAACTTTGGAGCTGAAGTGAGCCGCAGCCGGCAGGCTTGACCTCAGAGCGGCCGGCGGGCCTGACTTCAGAGTGGCCGGCGGGCTTGACTTCAGAGTGGCCGGCGGGCTTGAGCGAGCGGCGGCCCGCAAACTTGACTTTGAAGCGGCCGGCGAACTTAACTGATGAGCGGCCGGCAGACTCGACTGATGAGCGGGCGGCAGGCTTGACTTCATAGCGGCCGGCGAATTTGACAGATGAACGGCTGACAGACTTGACTGATGAGCGGCCGGCGGGCTTGATTTTGTAGCAGCCAGCGAACTTGACTGATGAGCGGCCAGCAGGCTTGAGTGAGCCGCAGCCGGCGGGCTAGACAGGTGAACGGCCGGCTACGATCCCGCCGAACTCCCACGCTCACCCGCTGCGGGCTAGGGCGGAATAGCAAGCGGCGACTTCTATGCCGCGGGGGAAAAAAAATAGGAAAAAAAAAAAATTAAAAAATAAAAAAATAAAAAAAAAACTTTCAAAAAACGGAAAAAAACAAAAATGAGGAGAATGGGTGCCGCTTACTGTTTAGGTCGGGTCTTCTGTCACGTAACATGGAAGCAAGGAGAACGCAGGAGGCATGAAATAACTTAAAACTGTCTTTAATGACGAAACACAGGGATAATCCAACATGAAGGCTTGAACATAAATCAAAGAAACACAGGGAATGTAACGAATAGACCCGACAAACCAGAACTGAACAGACAGGAACTTAAGTACACAGGATGATTAACAAAACAGGTGCATAGAATCATATTAATTAAACGAGGAATCATGAAACAATCAAACTAAACAAGAACAGGAAAAAGATCATATAAGGAAACTCAGGAAGAACTCAAGACAGAAACGTGACAGCAGATCCGTCTTTATAAGGCAAGTTATCATTAAAAATCAATTCCACTATGGAACTGATTCCACATTCAAATAATTAGACATGTTAAAACACAGAATTTGGTAACAATAAAACATGCACTTCAAAAAAATAATTTTCTTACTTAGTCTTTTTGTCTTGTTTTCTAGTATAAATATCTAAACATTCTTGAATTAAGATGCATTTACTTGACCAGTAAAATGATTTATGATATTAAGTCTTGTTTTCTAAAAAAAAAAAATATTAACATTTTAGTTTTTCCTTAAAACAATCTGCCAATGGGGCAAGAAAAATCATCTTAATTCAAAGGCTAAACAAGATGATTTTTCTTGCCCCATTGGCAGATATTTTTGCTTGTTTTAAGGAAAAACTAAGAAATTTTTAATATTTATTTACACAAAACAATTCAAAATATCTTAAAGTCATTTTACTTGTACAGTAAATTCATCTTCATTCAAGAATTTTTAGATATTTATACTAGAAAACAAGACAAAAATACTAAGTAAGAGAATAATTGTTTGCAGTGTATGGTGAGAAAAAAAAAATTCATATAGGGCCATGTCATTTTTGTTAACCTTTTAATAAACTGATTTGAATTTGTAAAAGTTTCATGATTTTAATCAATTAGACATGCTTTTTGATTAATAAAATGTAATTTATTACATTTTATTAATCAAATAAAATTGTAATAAATTGGTTGGGGACGGTTGGGGATTTATTAAAATTGTAATAAATTGGTTGGGGACGGTGGTTGGGAACGGAATCCAGAAAAATTTAAATGGAAAAAACAGGATTTGAAAAAAACAAAAAAAAAAAAACAAAAAAAAACAAAAAAAAAAAAAACGGAATTTAGGACAAAATAAAAATTTTCATAGGGCCCTAGTAACATGATCAAGTGAACAGTATCCGTACCTGAAGCAGCTGGAATGTCTCCAGCGTCAGTAGGGGGCTCCACTGAGCCGCTGTCTGTGTCCACCTTTAACTCTCCCACCTGATGCTGCAAGAGGTTCATCAGACCCCACGAGCCGTCCTGAAAACATCAACACGCTCACATCAGGACGCTTAACGCCTCTCCATCAGCTGATCTCTATAAATACTGCACACTCATCATGTGTGTGTCCTAATTACTGCATTATCTCAAGGCATTCTGGCTCGCCTTCGCCTGTGTCTAACGTGAGCACTGTGAGAGTGTGAAACAGTCTCTGCGTAGGTTTATTAAAATCAGATGAGCTGAGAATGCAGAACGGCCTTCTGGGAACAAGAGGAATGTAATGTCCTGTGTGTAATTCACTGTGACCATCTACATCTCAGAATGAACTCGAATGTTCTGCTTGGACCAAGATGAGCTAAATGTAGGGCCCTAAGATTACAGCAATGCAGAAAACATGGAATCTAGTAAAAAAAATAAAATAAAAAAAAAAAAAACTATAAATGCGTCAAATTTTGTATGAATAAATCAAAAGCACTCACTACATGGGCACATCAACACACCAACTTCATCTGAGAGTCACTTCAGCAGCATTTCACCATTTACTTTAAGAAACACTATCAGCAGATACACAGAAACACAAAGAACTGCACTACAACCCGCCAAAATAAAAGTTCGGTTCAGCTTGGAGAAATTATGACAGAAAAATAATAGTACAGTTTATTAATAAATTATTTTAAAGGAATATTACTAATTTTTTCATCTATTTTTATTTTTAACAGTAAGCTTCTGTTGTGCAGCACTTTGTTTTACAAAAGATGTCAATGTTAACATTTTATTTTTTTACATCTAAAAATATTAATTAAACTGTTAAAGATTTATGCATTTATTTGATTACCATTGTGTTTGATAATAAATTTGTATTAATTCGTAAATTACAGAATCCAGAATTTTTTTTTAAAACATAAAACGTTTTATGAATTCAATTCATTATACATCCACTTTAATTTAAAAAAATAAATAAATAAATTAATACGCATTGAAATTTTAAATAAAAACCATTCAAATGAAAACAATAAAACAATTATGGGAAAAAATGTATTTCATAGGGCCCAATACTGGGAAAAAAATTTGTAGGATTTACTTTAGTAGGATTAGTAGGATTCACTCAGAAATTGCTAGTAAATTTCACAAATAATTACAAAAATAGTTATTAAGTAGAAAGACTTGTAAAATTCTTGTAAAATGTACTCCAATAATCTTTGTTTTAAACTTTATTTATTCTAACTTTAAAAAAAAAAAAATACATTGTATAAATCACAGTATTTGATCACATCTGAAACACACACACACACACACACACACACACACACACACACACACACACTCATAGCGTAACCGGTTAACTCGTAACTAAACCACAACAGTAACCAGACAACCACTGCTGGGTAAACGTGACCATCCCGTCCTGAGCATGTTATCTAGTTATCTAGTCACACATGATGTGACAGACTGATTAATGAGAACAACATTAACAGATCAAATAAGGGTAACACTTCAGAATACTGTTCCTTCGTTAATGAATAACTACACAGGAACAAGTGACTAATGCACTATTAACATTGTAGTAACTACCATTACCTAACAAGAAACTCTGATTAATGATTTAGTAAGTAATAGTGCTCAGTTGAAACTGTTAGTTCACTATTAGCTAATCAATAACTACTATTTTTTATATATATCCTGGAGAACTACTAAGAACTACTGTATACAGGTTTATAATTAATGTGAATTGTCCATAATGTATAATTAATTCTAAAATGAAGATCATGGTAACCCACTAGTAATGACTCAAGAATGACCAAATCCTTCTAAAGGAACTACTAATTACTTGGATCAGTATTCTAAAGTGAAAAGCATCATAACTCCCTAATATTGACTGATGTCATTGTGAGCTTTTGAATATATGTAAGGTTTTGGATAGTAATGACTCATGTGTTACTACATCCTTCTGAAGAAATTACTAATTATTTGGATCAGTATTCTAAAGTGAAGATCATGGTAATTAAATAGTAATGATTTAAGTGTTACCAAATGTAGCTAAACGAATTACTAACTAAAACCTTACAAAAACCTCAAAAGTTTACAATGGCATCAGTAATTACTAGGGAGTTATCACAATCTTCACTTTAGAATACTGATCCAAAAAATTAGTAATTCCTTCTAATGAATTTGGTAATACTTGAGTCATTACTAGTGGGTTACCATGACCGTTACTTTAGAATTAATTATACATTATGTATTATTCATATTAATTATGAACCTGTATACAGTAGTTCTTAGGGAGGTATGAAAAAAATAATAGTTACTGATTAGCTAATAGTGAACTACCACATTCAACTAAGCACTATCATTTACTAATTCATTAATCAGAGTTTCTTGTTAGTTAGTAGTAGTTACTAGAGTGCTAATATTGCGTTACTCGTGTGTTCTTGTGTAGTTATTCATTAATGATGGAACAGTATTCTAAAGTGTTACCCAAATCAGTACAGAAGTGAGGTTTGTGGGGCGACAGCTGACGAGTGTGTGTGTGTGTGTGTGTGTGTGTGTGTGTGTGTTTTAATTCTACTAACTGCTGGACAGACGTCATTCCCACTGGACTCCAGCTGACCAAAGAAACTCATCCATCTAAAGTCCGTCTGTCACTCAGAGCCGGTCCTGTGACATCACATCAAACACCTACTGCAATGCAACTAACAACCAAGTTCAAACACACACACACACACACACACTTTCACTCAAATGTTTTCTGTCAAATGCACGTTTAAATGTCGTGTGTGTGTGTTTGGGGGAGGGGTGTGTGTGTGTGTTTACAGGTCAGATGTCAACAGTGTGTGTGTGTGTGTGTGTTTGCTAATGGCTCCAGCGCCCCTAAATAAAATCATGCACTAAGGCTGTTAGCTTAACCTGATGAAGTGCATACTAACTGTCATGGGAACGGCTCTAACGAGATTCAATCAATCTGACAAAAGCATTTCACTATCAATGAAACACCCATCATCAATCAATTGTGGTACATCTAGCAATATTATTAGACATAACATACCAGATTTATGTGTGCGCGTATCAATGTGGGAAAGGAACTGCACAAGAAGGGAATACGGCAACAAAATCAATAATTTAGTCACAATGTTTATTTCCTTTTAAAGTGCGAGAGAGAGTGAAGTAAAGTAAATATTTGCAATACGTACAAGCAATAAATGAGCTAGTCGTCGAACAATTTGGAGGAGAGGAAGGAGCGAGAGAAAGATACATAATCAAAGAACTCACATGTGGCTCCTCCAATTTTGGGGGTAAAGCATTACAAGTAATGAGAGTTAAGTAATCAGTAATCGGTACTTTTTTCATGCTATCAAGAATGGCAGCACAGTTGAAAGTTTGTTTGAGCTTTTTGAATCTAGTTTCCCTCGGCCTGAGGCTCATTCATTTCACTTTTGATGTAAAAAGGGCTTTTATACTTACCAAAAATATAACTTTTATATGATTAACAAACAAGCACAGGCCAGATGAGAAAAAGTAACTTAAAAGTAATGCAAAAGTAACGTAATGCATTATTTTTTATAAAAAGTAACTAAGTAATGTAATTAGTTATTTTTTTAGGGAGTAACACAATATTGTAATGCATTACTTTTAAAAGTAACTTTCCCCAACATTGGTCTCCTTTAGAGTTTCTGAAGAGATCTCAACAACGGTCTCAAATGGTTCTTACATTTGTTTTCCATTTGCCTGCAAACAAAAGTCAGAGATCTCAGTATGAACTCAGACTTTTCTCAAATGATCTGAGCTTCTCTCCATATTCATTTTAAACAATAAGGTCCCCATTAGTCAACAAGTTAGTTAATGCATTAACATTAACTAACAATCAGCAATAGATTTGTTGTAGTATTCATTCATCTTTGTTAACATTAAAGTACAACTGTTCACTATAAGTTCATGTTTGCATGAAATGATATCAACAGACACAACTTTACATATGAATAATGTATTAGTAAATGATTAAATTGTCAGATTAATAAATGCTTTAAAATATTTGTCATTGTTAGGTTAACTAAACTAATGTTAACAAATGAAACCTTATTGTTAAGTGTTACCAATTTTATCTACACTTGCACTGGATGACAATTAGTCGCTCATTTTAGTCTGTTTTTATTTTTCCTATGATATTACAAGGGAAAAATCAGTAACAAAGCTGTAAAGCCAATGAAATATAATGGACAAATCAAATAAATCTGAACTTTATAGTAAATAACTAACCAATAAATTATTAAATAATTAATTATTACAAACAATGTTGTGCTGAACAATGTTTGCTTGAGTCATTTCAGACCAAAATATTTAGTTAGGAAGACAATGAGTGAGATATGAAATGAGTCCTAATGAATAACCAAACTCAGAAAGTGAGTGAACAGCTGTTTTCACTTTGCATTCTGGGAGTTTCTCGGGAGTGAATGAATCAGTGCGCTGGAATGATTCTGACAGTGACTCCCTCAGCAGTGCACTTACTGCGGATCGAGACACACCCCATGAATCAGATCTGGGCTTGACTGGTGTTCCTCCACAGTTCAGAGGTTCTTGAGTTCACTCTTAAAAACAAAGTTTACAAAAGGAGGTTTTTACAGGGATGCCATAGAAGAATCATTTCTGGTTCCCCAAAGAACCATTCAGTGAACAGTTCTCAAAAGAACTATTTTAGTTAAATAGATTGTAGTTGTTCTGTACGGACCAAGCCCCACGGTTCGGCACGCATCCGATTTGCAGATTATTTGCAAAGTATAACCGTCATAGAGTGAAAGTTTATCATTTGTATGCATTTTGTATGTGCCAATTTACAAATTCAAGTGCAAGAAGCAGCAAAAGAGAAATTGGGGCCTTTCGCACCGTGGGAACCTTTTCATAGTACCCAAACTAATTGTGGAACTACCCACTTTTTGGCGTGTTCGCACCGCAGGAACTAGGAACGGTTTTAGTTCCAGGAACTCCGTTTGGAGGAACTAAATTAGCTTCTACTTCAGAGCAGGGTCTAAAACAGTTCTATAGGAACTATCAGTGACGTAAGTGTACGCTGATTGGCCAAACGCATGCGAAACACCAGCTACCCAGCATTTTTAAAAGGCCATGTAAACATATTTACTCCACGAACATGGAAAACAGCGATAACAGCATTTACCTGTTGTCTGCAGTGTTGTGTTCTTTTCTCAGCTTCAATGATATGTAACACTGCAAGTTGTCATAAAGAATTTAGTCTCTTAGCCCAACTTTTTGCTCTTGCAATCGTATAAATTGTGCGTTGACATTCCATCTCCGTTATCATGAAATCCACGACACACAACAAAAACAGCTCTGATCACAGCGTCCTCCACTCACCAGTTTTTGACGTTTGTTAATGCCACGCAAAAAGATTGCTGTCGGCCACTTCAGAGTTCCTGCTGCTGGTGCGAACGCAACCAGGAAAACGGCCCGAGGGAGAAATTGGTTCTCTAGGAATTACCCTGCTGGCTAGTTCCTAGAACTAAGTTCCTAGAACTACGCGGTGCGAAAGCCCCTATTGTTTCGGTACTTGTGCGCTGTTTTCTGTGCACACAGCCGCACACTCAGAGACGCGTTTTATACAACTGAGAAAGAAATCAGATGTGTATCGTTATATTACAACCCAAATTCTGGAAATGTTGTGACGTTTTTTAAATATGAATAAAATGAAAACTAAAAGAATTTCAAATCACGAGCCAATATTTTATTCACAATAGAACATAGATAACAAATGTTTAAACTGAGAAATTTTTAAATTTTTATGCACAAAACGAGCTAATTTCAAATTTGATGCCTGCTACAGGTCTCAAAATAGTTGGGACATGGCATGTTTACCATGGTGTAGCATCTCCTCTTCTTTTAAAAACAGTTTGAAGACGTCTGGGCATCGAGATTATGAGTTTCGGTGTTGGAATTTGATCCCATTCTTGCCTGATATAGGTTTCCAGCTTCTGAAGAGTTTGTGGTCATCTTTGACGTATTTTTCGTTTAATGATGCACCAAATGTTCTCTATAGGTAAAAGATCTAGACTGCTGGCAGGTCAGTTCAGCACCTGGACTCTTCTACTACGAAGCCATGCTGTTGTAATAGCTGCAGTATGTGGTTTTGCATTGTCCTGCTGAAATAAACAAGGCCTTCCCTGAAATAGACGTCATCTGGAGGGGAGCATATGTTGCTCTAAAACCTTTAAGCATTCATAGCGCCTTCCAAAACATGCAAGCTGCCCATACCGTATGCACTTATGCACACCCATTACATCAGAGATGCTGGCTTTTGAACTGAACGCTGATAACACGCTGGAAGGTCTCCCTCCTCTTTAGCCCGGAGGACACGCCGTCCGTGATTTCCAACAAGAATGTCAAGTTTGGACTAGTCTGACCACAGAGCACTTTTCCACTTTGAAACAGTCCATTTTAAATGAGCCTTGGCCCACAGGACACGACGGCGCTTCTGGACCATCTTCACATATGGCTTCCTTTTTGCATGATAGAGCTTTAGTTGGCTTCTGCAGATGGCACGGCAGATTGTGTTTACCGACAGTGGTTTCTGGAAGTATTCCTGGGCCCATTTAGTAATGTCAATGACAGAATCATGCCGATGAGTGATGCAGTGTCGTCTGAGGGCCCGAAGACCACGGGCATCCGACAAAGGTCTTCGGCCTTGTCCCTTACTAGGGCTGCAACAACTAATCGATAAAATTGATTATTATCGATAATGAAAATCATCGACAATGATTCTCATTATCGAGTAGTCAGGTCTGCCCACAGTGCACGTCCAACTTCAGCCGGTCGCGTCAAATTACAGCACTGAATAACGCATTTCTATGGCCAAAATGCATCTAAAAATAGTGGAGGAAACAGAATGAGATGCTGCGGGAGAAGTATGTGATCCAAGCTGCACAAAACATGAGAATTCTTTATTTTAAGCTTTAAGTTAATGCATTAGCGTAATGGCTTGCCCTGTCAGGCGCTCTGACAGATGCATGTGCGTCCCCAGCGCAAAAACGTTCAGTTTACGGTCATATCCTTATCTGTAAATGTCACAAATTCACGCAAGCATTTCCATTTTTGCATAAAGTTCCGTCCTGACAGTCTGTGTTAAGTTTAAATCTGTACTGAATGAGCGCTGGCGCGGCGGGCGCGTGAACGCGCGTCAGAGAGGGATTAATATTCAGCACAAAAACATTCATTGTGCTGAAATATCTGTTGTTGAATGTTAAATTAAGGTTTAAAAGTCAACATGTAGTGCACGTATTTTATGAGAGTAGAAACTGTAAAGGGATAACCGCGTATAGTTGTCTGAATATAAATATCAGATGCTTCATAGCGCCTTTTACAGGATAAAGAAATTACAGTAAATGTGACTGTGATCAAAAAGTTGGTTAACACTGAGTTTGTGTTTTTATTCGTCTTTATTTTTATTATTATCTTAATTTTTGATGAAGAGATTTAGACTATAGGCCTATATACAGTGCTTAACAAATTTATTAAAACAAATGTATTTAAAGTTTATAACAAATAATGTAAGCTCTGTGCCACCGCTGCTCTAAACTAACAGTATTGGTGTTTACTAAAATCATTTTTTTAAGCTATCTGTATTTGTAATCTCTTTAGTAACAGTAGGCTATTTCTAATGCTATAATATAATTATTTCTGTTATCTATGAAAGAACTATGAAAGATTTTTTTCAGATACCCAATTACAGTCAAAAAGTAGCTAAACAATGCCAGCAAGAATGCATGCTGTTATGAAAGGCAGGAGGCTAATTTTTTATTATGTGAATAAATATTTAGTTGTTTCAGTTTGTTATTTGCCCAATAAATGATAATAACATTTTTAGATTTAAACAATTCTTTGACAGATTCCTAAAATATTTGTGTTTTCTCATTATTATGACAGGTGGTCTAATAAATTGTTAAGCATTGTATGTTTTCATAGCATTCAGTTGGCACGTTTGTTTGAAGGACATTGGGCAGAATTTGGAAGTGTTTTTGTCAATAAAATAAAAAAGAAGAAAATTTGGCTTTTTTTATCCGATCAATCGAAAAAATAATCGACCAACTAATCGATTATCAAAATAATCGTTAGTTGCAGCCCTATCTCTTACACACAGAGATTTCTCCAGTTTGAATCTTTTGATGATGTTATGCACTGTAGATGATGAGTTTTGCAAAGCCTCTGCAATTTGACGTTGAGGAACGTTGTTATTAAAGTATTCCACAATCTTTTTACACACTCTTTCACAGATTGGAGAGCCTCTGCTCATCTTTACTTCTGAGAGACTCTGCCTCTCTAAGACATCCCTTTTATAGCAAATCATGTTATAGACCTGATGTCAGTTAACTTAATTAGTTGCTAGATGTGCTCCCAGCTGAATTTTTTCAAAATTTTTTGCTTTTTCAGCCCTTTGTTTCCCCCGTGCCAACTTTTTTGAGACCTGTAGCAAGCATCAAATTTGAAATGAGCTCATTTAGTGGATAAAAGTGTAAACTTTCTTCATTTAAACATTTATGTTCTTTATGTTCTATTGTGAATAAAATATTGGCTCATGTGATTTGAAAGTCTTTTAGTTTTCAATTTATTAAAGTTTAAAAAAACGTCCCAACATTTCCGGAATTCGGGTTGTAGATCTGTCAAAGGGACAGCAGCCTATAAATACCTTCTGCTGTCCGTCATTAATGTTATCAAACAACAAAACACAGCTTTAACAAAGATTAATCTATATTTAATTTATACAGTGAACACTATGCAGTGTTATTTTACACTTGATTATTACATTATGTGCCTGAAAAGTAATGTTAGGCCTTATTTTATTTGTAACTTTGTTTATCTCTGCTTGAAATTTGTTTGTTCTTTTTTTAGTGACTGTTCACTTGTCTTTAATCATGTCTGAACTTTCTCAATTAGGCTAGTAGTTTTTGCTGTGGTTTTCAAAAAGTGCTTAAAGTGTGCTTTAAGGAATAAATGAATAAATATTTTTCTTTACTTTTTACTGATGATCTGAAAAATGATCTGATTTGTGACTCAAAAACTGCAATATGATCCGAACACTTTGTTTTCGGTATTTTGTGATCTATTGAACCACTAATTTTATTGTGTGAGGAACATTTTAAAACTCAGTGGCATCAGTGGTTCCATGAAAAACCTTTAAAAGCCATGCTTAAAAAATAAAGGTTCCAAAAGGTTTTTCTTCTCTCTCTTTCACGGATTCAATAGAAGAATAATTTTTGGTACCTCAAAGAACCTTTCAGTGATCAGCTCTTAAAAGAACCATTTTTTTCTTAGTGTAAAGAACCTTTTTTTGCATCAGAAAGGTTCTATAGATGTTAAAAGTTCTTCACAGAACCATCAATGCCAGTAGAGGACCTTTATATTTAAGAGGTTCCTTCTTAATAGAACCATTTCATCTTAGTGTGAAGAACATTATAATCTTCTAAAGAACCTTTCCATGGAACACAGATACCTTTATTTTTAAGAGTGCTGAACCTTTCCATTTCACAAAAGGTTATTTTTATAATATAAAAATTTTCTTTTAAGAATTTATCACTGAAAGCTTCTTTGAGGAACCCAGAACTCTTCTATGGCATGGCATCACTGCGAAAACACCCTTTATTTTTAAGATTGCACATTGAGCAGGTGGAAATACACTCAGGATTCAGCTGAATAAAACACAGTTCACAGTCAGAGAAGCAGCTCAGCTCTACTGCAATTTAACCTTTTCTTCTCATCAATTATTCACTGGTTTGAATGCTGCAATTATTATTTCACTTAAGCTACTGAAGAAAAAGACGAGGCTGTTAATTACAGCGGAGCTGGCCAATCAGAGCGGCTCCTGAGAGACCACCAGCACTACACACACACACACACACACACACTTGTGTTTACACAAGGCAAACAGCCGTCACACACACGGATGAAACGAGGGCAGTGTGTGAAGTGTTTCCGGCTGTTGTTTTGTGTCAGATTGCTGTCAGCACTGACGCCAGGAATAAACGTACGTGTGTGTGTGTGTGTGTGTGTGTGTGTGTGTGTGTATGTGTATGTCTCCAACCCCTCCTTTAGAACAGATGAGGTTTGTTCAGATCCAGACCCTCATCAAACACCATCAGGCCAATCTGGTCTCAAACTAAAGCCCAACACCTCCATACTTCAGCAAAACACGGGAAGAGAACGACAGCACAAGGCCAATATGATGTACAGTACAATAATCCAGCATGTTTAGGTCATTTCAGTTCATGTCACTGGTCCAGAACCGCTGTAAACTGGTTTAGAGGCTCTTTCTGGTTTCCATACTGAATGCAGAGACTCTCACTGACCTTCTGTTTGAGTCTGATCTGTGAATGATGACGGTTTATTATAAATTTCCTGTTTGTTTTGACGGAGGAGGAAACACACAAACCTCTTTTCTGACAGCAGAAGTCCTGAGAGAAATTTAACAAAACACTTTCTCTTGTGTAATAAATCTCTGAAACCAAACTTTTTAACTTCCAAACCACGTTAGTCTTCTGTGGGCCAATAAATCACTGATGACAAATGAACATGTTTCTCTGAGGAATATGAAAGTTTTCTTGCATTCTGCTCATGACGTACTACAAACTTTAACAAATGTTTCTCAGAGGAATATGAAAGTTACACTGCATTTTTTTTTCAAAGTTGTAAACAAAAGAAAGATTGTTGGTGTATGTTTTACAAGAAAATACAATTTCTACTTACATTCACATTTGATTCAACATGTTACTTGCATTTATCTGCAATTATTTGTGAAACTTACTAATGAAAATTGTTTTTACACCATTTTTTTGTGTATTTTTATGTTCTGCTTATGATATACTACAAACTTTAATTTTACAAATTTTAATTAACATGTTTCTCTGAGGAAAATGAAAGTTGCACTGTAAAAAATTATTTTCCAAAGTTGCAAACAAAGATTATTGGATTATGTTTTACTAAAAATACTATTTCTGTCTTTCTACTTCAAAATTTCACTTTTAATTCAGTGTTACTTGAATTCTTGTAATTTACTGTAAAATTTACTTGCAATTTCTGAGTGAAAACTGTTTCTACATCAATTTTGTCAATGTCTTCTTATATTTTGCTCATGATACACTATAAACTTTAGCAAACAAACATGTTTCTCAGAAGAACGTGAAAGTCACGCTGTAAAAAAAAGAAAGAAGATTTTTCGAAGTTGCATATAAAAAAGATTATTGCAGTGTTTTACAATAAAATACTGTTTCTGCTTCCAAATTTCATGTTTAAATCCATATGTTTTTATTATTATTATTATTATTATTGTTGTTGTTGTTGTTGTTGTTGTTGTAATTTATTGAGAAATTTTCCAGCAATTTCTTAGTGAAAATTGTTTTTTCAATTAATTAAACTCATTCACTAATTTGTTTAAGCGCCTTTAAAGTTTTCGTGATATATATAACAAGTATACAATATATACATAACCAGTGTTGGAGAGTAACTAGTTACATGTAAATAAATTACATAATTTCGTTCCAAAATAAATGTAACTGCAATCAGTTACTGAGGGAAAATGTGCAATTAAATTACAGTTACTTATGAATTTTTTTAGAAAGGTTGGTTACATCTGAATATTTTCACACAAACCCACATACATATTTAATTGATTTCTTTAATAAATTGTATTGACTGCTCTAAAATATGAGACATCAGTGTTTCAGGAGTTACACAGAATTATATTAATTACACAGAATAGGACACATGTTTATTTGAAAACTGTTTTATTTCCTATTTGGGTTTATGTATATGCTTTATTTTTTTAAGACAATTTTTTCCAAGCCATTGTTAGATGCCAGTGTTTCCTGTCATAGCTGTGCAAAGATTTGATTTCGAAAACAGTATCATTGCTATTAAACTATATCTTGTTATGAATTTAAATATGTATTTAACCTCAGAACGATCTCAAAGTGAAAAGAGGCGCTAAAGTCTGATTTTGTGGTGGCTGTCCTTTAAAATTAATTGAAGTGATGAAGGATTCTGAAAGTCTGGCAGTAATCAGTGTTGAGGTTTACTATAATGTTACCCTGACTAACTTTGATCATTTTTTTTAGAAAACAAGACTTAATATCTTAAATCATTTTACTTGTCAAGTAGGCTAAATGCATCTTGATTCAAGAATGTTTAGATATTTATACTAAAACAGTGAACTAGTCACATTAGGGTAGAGTGGGGGAAAACGCCCCCCTACTGTTTTTCCCAAAATAACCACAAGATAAAATCAAGATAAATTTTTATTGTAACTATGGACTACGTTGGCAAGAGTGATGTAGAAGTTTTCATCATGAAGCTTACACTGGAGATGAACATGAGAGAAAACAGATTTCACAGTAAATGATCTAATTTTCAATAGTAAGAAAAAAAAGTGTTTTAAAGCTTGTTGTTTTGTAGAACATCAGTTATATATGATATAAGAACAGTAGGGCCTGTAGATAGAGAGTATGTTTTATTTAATAAAAATATAATTATATTTTCAGAATGACAATTTTTTTTCTCAAACATAGTCAGTGGGGTAAAACGCCCCCAGGGGGCAATGGGCAAATACTGTAGTTATTCTGTTCTGAACATCAAATCCTTTGTTTTTCCATCAAATTAATTCTAACTAGTTGGTTGAATAAAAATATTTGGATTTTATATTTAAAAATAACCTCAAGTTAGCATCAGGTAGCTAATTAGCTAGCCAGTTATCATCAGCTAACAAAATGTTTCAAATAGGCTATTATAATTTTGTAATTAATAATTACTGATTATATTCTTTTAAATTTTAAGCTAAAACCACCTGTACTCTGATTTTGCTGTAAATGTTTAAAGCAAATTGCTTTGTCAGACTGAGGGGCATTTTACCCCACCCATCTTTGGCACAAATTTAATTTTTGTTAAAAATCTAATAACTTGAAAACTCCGGACATTTTTCATACTTGGTTTATAATAAGACCCTGCGGCCTCATATGAGGACGTTATATTTTAGTGAATTTCTCTGAGACTCTACACAGTTTTAAGTCTGGATGTCCTGTACAGAGCTCATTCAGGGCTTTTCAGAGATATTAAATCAGGGCTGTCCACACTCGGTCCTGGAGGGACGGTGTCCTGCAGAGTTTAGCTCCAACTTGCCTCCACACACCTGCCTGGAAGTTTCTAGTACGCCTAGTAAGAGCTTGATTAGCTGCTTCAGGTGTGTTTGATTAGGGTTGGAGCTAAACTCTGCAGGACACCGGCCCTCCAGGACCGAGTGTGGACAGCCCTGGATTAAATGTTTTGGATGTTTCAGAATGACCACTCCCTCTCCTTGGTCTTCAAAAATGTCTGTTAATTAATTTAGTGACACTCTTATGGAAATATGATAATATTTTGTAATTATCATTTAAATCTGTCAAATTTTTAAATTGTGTGTCATAAATCAACATCTCAGAAAAATGTTACGGGGTTTCAAATCAAAATATGACTTTCTGTTACCAAACAGGCTGTTGATTTCATACATGTCCTCATATGAGGACACCGGGACTAAAAGCATGTTTATTACACATTTTGGGAGACATAACAAATGAATAGGGAAAGAAATTATATTTCAGTATTCTATGAAATATTATATATAATTATGAAAATCTTGTCAATTATTACTCCCATTATTACACTTCTTTTTTCATTACATGTTGCCCCACCAACACATTAATATGCAAATTAGATTTAGTTTATAGATACATTGTATATAATGAGAAAACCCGTTTATGACCATTTTACACACATTTTGCAGAAAGAAAAATGGTATATCAAATCATTCTGTTATAACATAGTTGAGAATCATCTTTATACAAAGTTTGGTTAAAAAAGAATAATAATAATAAATAAATGAATAAATATATATATATATATATATATATATATATATATATCTCTTACACTAAAAATGTGTTGGTGATTTAAAAAATCAGTTGTTTTTGCCTATGCATGTTCCTTCATGTCTTTTTGTTTTTTAAAGAAATTGAGTCCCGATGTCCTCTAGCGAGGACATAGCATAACATATGAATGAAATATCTTTTATTTTTTTATTTGTTATTTTTTGTTATTTAATTAGTTATTTATGTTTTGTATTATTTGTAACGCTCTAAACAATGTAAAGACATGAAAAAAAAATTTTTTTTTCCTAAAACTTTTTTCTCGGGTCTTAAGAGGATAATTATGCCATTGTCACTAAAACTATGGTAACTTTTTCGGACACATTTAACTTTTGTTTCACCGAGAAACAAACAAACAAAAAAAGACATAATCCTTAAGGGGGGCGTTTTCCCCCACTCTACCTTAACAAAATTACGTAATTTAATTACAAAATAAATTAAACTTGTAATCTGTAACTTGTTACATTTCCAAAGCAAGTTTCCCGACACTGTAAGAAGTCTTACCGGCGGGTTCGGATCGTCGCTCGGCCGCTCGGCTTTCTTCGGCTCGGGTTCGGGATCCGGTTCGGGATCGGGAGCGTGCAGCGCGAGCGCCCCGGCGATCAGAGCCTCGTGCCGCCGCTTGAGCAGCTCGAGCTCACAGATTCCCGCCAGACTGAGCTCGAGCCGCCGCTTCTGTCTCCCGCGCTCCGCCGCCGCCAGCGAGAACAAACGGAACATTATTAACGACTTCTTCACCGCAAACTCACGGGGAAACCGCGCACTTCGCGTTAAATCACACCGACAGCCGTTTTTAATGAAGTTACCGCGGTGTCCATCATAAAATCCTGTCAGTTTGAGAGAGTTAACGGCTCCGGTCCTCGCAAACTGCGGCTGGACTCCGGTTTCACGGCTGTCAGGAGCTCATTAGCATATTCCGCTTTTTATTGGCTGCGGAGTTTCGCTGCAAATTGATATTTTTATTATCCCCGCCCCCTTGAGACGCAGATGATGAGAAAATGCGCTTGAAATGCAGAGATGCCAGATACATGAATAAAAATGTTTATTTATATCTACATAATTATTTGACATTTTCTTTTCATTAATAAACTGAATGGTATGGACTTATTAAAGATGGAAAGTTTAAGCTCAAAAAAGAATTACGTTATAAGTGACCCTGGAGCACAAAATCAGTCATAAGGGTCAATTTTGTGAAATCTTTGTGAGATTTATCTGAATAAATAATCTTTCCATTGATGTATGGTTTGTTAGGATAGGACAATATTTGGCTGAGATACAACTATTTGAAAATCTGGAATCTGAGGGTGCAAAAAAATCTAAATATAGAGAAAATCACCTTTAAAGTTGTCCAAATGAAGTTCTTAGCAATGCATATTACTAATCAAAAATTAAGTTTTGATATATTTACGGTAGGAAATTTACAAAATATCTTCATAGAACATGATCTTTACTTAATATCCTAATGATTTTTGGCATAAAAAAAATCCATCATTTTGACCCATGCAATGTATTGTTGGCTATTGCTACAGTATTCATTTAATTAAATCATGCTAATTGTCAAGTGTTCATTACACAAAACTTTGGTTTTATGGAGTGCCAATATCTCTGTCGACTGTTTTTGTGCTGCAGGGTCACATATATTTAATAATTTGGAATAAAAGTGTAGTGTTGAGGGATTTATGGTGTCAGAGCGCCACCTGCTGCTGACTATCTGAACTTCTGTCAGGACTTCCATCAGCTTTCATCATCATTAATTAGACAGGGTGAAGTCAGCTAAAATGGGCCACGTTTTGGTACATGACTTATAATACCATCAAATAAGCTATGCATGAGATCTAATGATATTCTTATAAATTAGCATGGGTCTCTTAAATATATTTATATTTTTTTAAATGTGAAAAAGTATAAAAGTTTTAAAATTATGAGAGTTAGAGTATCAGCAGCCACCTTCTTGAGCAACGGCACAACATTCAGGTAAAATGGTCCAGCTGTTCAGTTAAAATGGGACAATATAAAAAGAGAACAACACAGGTAATTTCAGCTTAAATCATTTTATTTTTAACAGTAAATTAACACTATTGTCTTTAGTGTGCCATAGCAAGAGAGTTTGTTAAGAGTTAAGAGTTTGTATGGATACATATCTAGGCCTATAAACCTATGTTCACTTCCAATTTCTGTCTAAAAGTGTGTGTATGCAGCCCATTTTAACTGAAAATTGTGGCCCATTTTAGCTTAACCAGCCATTTCTACCTAAAATGACCTTTTTCACAAAAATTGAAGTTTCTTTTTTAAATTAAAGTTTTTTATTTGAAAGAGCATGTCAAAACATTGATCATAAACCTTTGCTTTGTTGGTAAGCTTAGTTATAGTTGCTTTAGTACCCTTATTAGTGATTAATGAAATTTTCTATGTCAGGCTCAATTACCTTACAATTTCTCTGACGAGCTTCATGTAACACTCTGCCCTGCTGCCTTAAAAACTCAGACCAATAAAATTATTGTTACGTCAACAAGTGTCGAAGTAACAATGCAAGATCAGTTATTGTGATTTTCTCTAAAAATTTAAAGAGATATGATGCTACAACCTTATTTGGCCCATTTTACCTGATAGCCCATATTAGCTGACTTCACCTATTTACATTAAAGATATCAGCTGGCTAGCATGATCACAAAGTAAATTAACTTTGACAAACGCTTAATTTAGGCTACAGTTTACAAAAATAAAATCTGTTCAAGAAAGAAAAACAGTGAAAACTGTTCAGAATTTACTTTAAGCTTAAAACATCCAATAAGCTTTTTGTTGCAAACGAGCATTCATTTATTTAAAGAGTTTAGAATTTTAGATTGTAAACTAATATCTCTGCGTCTTGATATTGGATACTGGTATATTTTATTTATTATTTATAGATATTTAACGACTGAGGTTCACTGCTTGGATGCAATTACTCAGTGTATGATTAATTTCAATATTACACTGAATGTAGTGATGCACCTCAGAACCAGCAGAGGGCGCGCATGCGCAATAATTCATCTTGCTAATATATTCACAACTGATCTGAGAACGACTTTAAGATCATGTAATGTTCCTTAACCCGTTTAATCCCAAATTTTTCCCAGACATGAAAATATCCAAATGATGTGTCATTATAATAGCTCATTGAAATAATAATAATAATTACATATATATATACACACACATACATATATATATATGGTCAGTCACAATTGTGAACGGTGGGATAATGAGTATACTGAATTAACACATTACTGCAGTCATCAATATTTGTATATATCTCAGTTCAGCTATTTTAAACTTTCATCACATTCTAGGGTTCCTACTATGCATAAAAACCCTTATACAACACTGATAGGAATACTGAGATAAAAGACAAAAAATACAACCATCAATGTATTTCAAAATTGTTATTTTATTGAAACGTCATAAAATTGTTATATTAGTGCTACTAGTATCAATATTGTAACTTAATTTGTAACATTTAAACTTTGAATTTAGTGCAATATTCACTGTAACTTTGTCATTGCAACATTTTAGTGTAACCTTCACTAATAACTGCAGTTGGTTATAAATGTATACCTACATGCACTGTATTATCCCAGCGGTCACTATTGTTACCATCAACATGTTTACTCTATTCTATGACCACACTCAACAAAACTTAAAATAACTGTGAATTCATAACATGTACCAAAAATCTTTGTCATATCTTTATGTTAACATAACATTTGTTTTGGAGCTTTGATGCAGGCATCATCTTCTCCAGGTGCAAACAGGAATTAAACTGCTCTGGTCATGTGACACAATTTGCACTAACCATGTAAAACTGTACATATTTAAATGAGATCCTTTGTTTTTTTCCATATTTGGAGGAAATGCACTAAAACGCCATTCAGTAACATTTTTAGAACTTCATAAGTGAAAACCTTCTTTACGGTCACTATTGTGACCGGTGGGATTAAATGAGTTATAGTTTTTCTCAGTCGCTTTGGTGCATTTCTCAAATCATCCTTAATATTTGCAAAGTATGTGCATTTCTCAAAACAATTTGTACAAACAGCACCACACAATGGATTGCCTGCAAAAGCCTGTAACTTATTCAAAATCTTTAGTTCATCTCTCAAAAGTATTTATGTCAATGAACATATCAGTGCTATCAGAATGAAAAGTCCTTGTGTCATTGTTTACAAACAAGATAGTCAGAATGCTTTGTCATGTTGTTAATATAACAGTGCACTCTGTTAGTATTACTTGCTGTAAACTATGGCAACAGTTTGGATGACAGTTACTGTATTGAAATGCAGAAGGCTGCACTTCTTATGCATGACATATATCCATTTCAAAAGTACAAATTTACTGATTACTGTATATGGGGTATTGATTTAAACAGACTGGATAGGATTCACAGTTACACTTTTACTAGTGCTCTGACCAAAAAAAAAAAAAAACATTACAATGTCATTGTGATATAGAAAATAAAAAGAAATGTGGGCACAAAGGCGAAAAGTTTATAACAACTAGATCAACCATTTTGTATTTAATGACTTATATGATGCACTAATGACTTGATGTTTTGAAGGATAAGACTATTGCACAGAGAACATGATATTAGCAACTGATAATGTAGGAAACCGCAGACAAATGTACATAATCAGTTGCATGAATGTACCAAAGCAATCACAACTTGTTCAAAATAACGAGAAACTGCTTTTATGATGTGCACAAGTGACTAGATGATGTGGAGGCTGAACAAGTAGTTTTGAGAACATCATTTCTGATCTGAGAAATGCACCAAAGCCACTGAGAAAAACTGTAATATGAAGGGATGAAGCAAACACACAGAAATTTGTGAAGAATAAAATTGGAATGCACTGAAATTCAAAGAGATGCATGTAACTGGAACATTTAACTAGAAAAGCAGTTTGTCAGGACGTCTATATGTTGATTTGATTAAACCTAGTTTTAAAGTTCTGTAAAGTTTAAAATGCCTTGACAGACAGAACTATAGACAGACAGACAGACAGACAGACAGACAGATAGATAGATATACAGACAGACAGACAGACAGACAGAGAGACAGACAGACACAGACAGACAGACAGACAGATAGATATAGACAGACAGACAGACAGACAGACAGATGATAGACAGACAGACAGACAGACAGACAGACAGACAGATAGATAGATAGATAGATAGACAGACAGATAGATAGACAGAGATGATAGACAGACAGACAGACAGACAGACAGATAGATAGATAGATAGATAGATAGATATACAGACAGACAGACAGACACAGACAGAAATAGATAGACAGACAGACAGAGAGATAGATAGATAGATAGATATACAGACAGACAGACAGACAAATTGATATAGACAGACAGACAGACAGACAGACAGATAGATAGATAGACAGATAGATAGATAGATAGAAAGACAGACAGATGATAGACAGACAGACAGACAGACAGACAGACTGACAGATAGATCGATCGATCGATCTCTGGTCTCTTTTCCGTTAGGGTTAGCCGTTACGTTTTTTTGGTTTCTGTGGCTTTGGTCGACATACAGCGCTGTTGCGCTTCAGGCGTCCCGAGTTCAAGTCCCGGCTCGTGGATCTTTCCCAATCCCGCCCCTCTCTCTCTCTCCCACTTCACTTCCTGTCCTCTCTATACTGTCTTATTGAAATTAAAAACAACAACAGTAAAGAATTATGAATAAATTGTCCACCACCACTTTCACTGCAGCATCTGCTTCGGCCAAACATCCAAACGCATGTTTTAACAGAGCGCCACAAGTCAAATCCAGAGCCACCCTCATCTACTGCTGAAGCTAATATTGCTTTAATATTATGAGGTTTGCAGGGATTTATTAAGGTCTGTCACGGTACTCATCTCAATTATTGTGCCTTCCAGAAGTCGCCTTGTTTTATTCATTTTTTTTCACCTCTTAGACTTTATGTAGCATCAGTGAATCAGTGATGCATGAATGCAGATCTTCAGTTTTATGTTTTGCTGATTCTTTCTCTATCAAACCTAATAATATGCTACCTGCATATCAAAGTTTAGTTGAAACATCATATTACATTTTTACTGCCATCCTTAAAGCTAGAGAAATTCTGAAATCGCATCAGGGTTATAACAGTTATCTAATATAAAAGATACTTGAAATGAAATACGTTAACTGAAATAATATATGCAATGTATTTCAGCTAGAAATAAGCAACAATTCTCATTTTAGTTTAAAATATAAAAAAAAACTAAAACTATCTAAACAAACTATTAAAAAAAGAAAAAAAAACCTTGAAAATTACTAGAACCTTTAGTAAAATTAAACAAACCAAAAAATAAAATAAAAACTAAAAATAACATTGAATTGCATAAATGCAACAACTATAAACTGTCAAATTTATTTGCATGGCACAAAAACCGAAGTGTCGTTGTGTTGCACTTTACATTTCGTTCCACAGCAGCTTCACAACATGCTTTATTAAAGTAAAACAACATGCCTGCAAACATTTCATGAGCAAATCCAGCTCTGCAGGGCAGAAAGAGGAGAAAAGCCTCAGATTCCCATTTCCATATATATGACTGTGTGTCGGCCGAAGCTGCGTGTTACTCCAGCATTTGATTGACTTGTATGTGTAAGTAAATTAAAAAAGCAAATGCATCAGCCACACACTATACATTTCAGATAAAAACTGCAAGGCGTTTCAGCATGTGAATATACTGATGCAGCAAGACCTGCAGTGAAAACCACTGATCATAATTACAGCTGTTGCGATGAATGAATGAATCTATAAAGCTGTTCACACGCATTCTGGATTCTGTCTGAGTTTGCTCTCTTTGCCCTTGCAGAGCTGATAAAGGAGGATGAGGAGACACGTGTGAGCTCAGGTCACACTCAAAGCTGATTAGCTGCAGGCCCCGGGGCCGATAAAGACACCTGACCTCACCGCCCTCAGAGGACAGCAGCCTACGGCGCGTGCTTGCACCCTGATGAGGGACTGTGCTAACATCTGACATACAAACACAGTGAACAAACAGACTTGACTGTCCAGAACAGCCACATTTAACCCTAATATCAAAATGAAAAATAAATAAATACATCAAAGAATTATATTTGCATCAAGAGAATTTCACCCCTAAATTCCAAAGGAAAAAGAATAAAATAAACAATTTTTTGCATCAAGAATATTTCATCACTAAAACTGAAAGAAAAAATATATTTTGCATCAAGAAAATTTCTTCCCAAAAGCAAAAGAAAATAAAAACAAACAGAAAAACTCATGTATTTTGTTGTATTTGAAAAATTCCAACTCAAAAATGAAAAAAAAAAGAACATTTCACACCAAAATCAAGTTAGAAATTGAATTTTACATCAATAAAATAAGGCTTTTTTCAAGACTATTAACTCTTTCACCTTGTGTATTTTAGATTAAAATCTAAAATCTTCACATTTTACAATAGTGTACACTGCTTTTTTAGATGTATGAGAAAAATAATTGTATTATGTGCATCTGACAGTGTTTGAAAGGCTTCAGAAATTTAACGTTATGCATGTAGTGCACTTAAAATAACAACAAACAGACCAGCAGGAATAGAAATCATTCCTAAATTATATTTATTTGACAATCTTATTGAAGTAGATTCAGTCAGACAGTCACACATAGTAAATCATCACTGAAGCTCGTTTGCCGACAGTATAATTGCACTTTTAAACGTCAAGCCCACAGTGTGCCGTTACACACACACACACACACACAAAATAAAACACATGAACATGACAAAACCTCAGATCTCAAGACACCCGATTCACATATCAATAAATAGAACAAAAGGAATAAAATATATAAGATATTAATGGGTTCCTGTGGTAATTAATAACAGGTATTGATGGAGAGGTTAAGACCTCGACTCCATGATCCCAAAACCATCCATCACAGCTTCATAGAAGATCAGCAGATCAAGAACTTCATCATCATCAGAACAGCAGAATCCGTCTGGAATCACATTCTGATTGTGAGGATTTGAGGACAAACATGAAACGCTTTAGATAAAAAAAAAAATAAAAAAAAACTAGAATAAAGAATCTAATAAATATGAATGCCATCCTATTGGCAGCAACAAACATAACAGTAAAAATTTGCATTTATTTCTATTTAAATTAAGTGTTTCTATGAACGACTCATGCCAGAAACATCTTCGTCAATGATTTACAACAGGAAAAATCATAACTGTTAGGATTTAGTGTCATTTAGGAGGCTTTTATGAGAGTTAGTGAATGTGAACGTGTTGCAGTGATTGGAGTAAACGGCACAGAAGAAACACGCGTGTCACTTCCTGTCGTGTTTTTGGCAGCTAGTCTGAGAAGGTAAATTCTGATAGTTTGAGTCTGACGTTCAACATCTGAGAACTTCATAAATTGACACTCCAGCAGCTTTCAGGACGTGTGTCATCAGTGTGAACCCGCGTTTCTGAATCACCTGCGCTACTGAATCACCTGTGCTTCCGAATCACCTGCCCTTCCGAATCTTTTGCAATCGTTTGCTACTGAATCACCTGCGCCTCCGAATCACCTGCGCTACTGAATCACCTGCGCTTCCTAATCTTTTGCAATCGTTTGCTACCGAATCACCTGCGCTTCCAAATCACCTGCGCTACTGAAATACCTGTGCTTCCGAATCACCTGCACTCCTGAATCACCTGCGCTCCTGAATCACCTGTGTTTCCGAATCACCTGCACTCCTGAATCACCTGCGCTCCTGAATCACCTGTGTTTCCGAATCACCTGCGCTCCTGAATCACCTGTGTTTCTGAATCACCTGCGCTCCTGAATCACCTGCGCTACTGAATCACCTGTGCTTCCGAATCACCTGCGCTTCCAAATCTTTTGCAATCGTTTGCTACTGAATCACCTGCGCTTCCGGAACACCTGCGCTTCTGAAACACCCGCATTTTTGAATCACCTGCGCTACTGAATCACCTGCGCTACCGAATCACCTGCGCTTCCTAAACACCTGCGTTTCTGAATCACCTGCACTACTGAATCACCTGTGCTACCGAATCACCTGCGCTACCGAATCACCTGCGCTTCCGAATCACCTGCGCTACCAAAACACCTGCGCTACTGAAACATCTGCGCTTCCGAATCACCTGTACTTCTGAATATTTTGCTACTGAATCACCTGCGCTTTTGAATCTTTTGCTACTGAATCACCTGCGCTTCTGAATCACCTGTACTTCTGAATCTTTTGCTACTGAATCACCTGCGCTACCGAAACACCTGCGCTACTGAAACACCTACGCTTCCGAATCACTTGCAGTACTGAATCACCTGCACTTCTGAATCTTTTGCTACTGAATCACCTGCGCTTCTGAATATTTTGCTTCTGAATCACCTGCGCTTCCAAATCACCTGCACTACTGAATCACCTGTGCTTCTGAATCACCTGTACTTCTGAATCTTTTGCTACTGAATCACCTGTGCTTCTGAATCACCTGTGCTTCTGAATCACCTGTGCTTCTGAATCACCTGTGCTTCTGAATTTTTTGCAGTCTTTTGCTACTGAATCACCTGCGCTTCTGAATCACCTGTGCTTCTGAATCTTTTGCAGTCTTTTGCTACTGAATCACCTGCGCTTCCGAATCACCTTCAGCACAACGGTCTGAAGAGAGATCCAGTCCTGTTTCACACATCACATGTGAGCGGATCAGGCTCATTTCTGCTGCAAACAGCTTACAGGATCAGAGTTTCACAACCGAGGCTGTTTTCACAGTGAACAGTGACTGATATCAGCAGGAAAAAGTGAAAATAATAGCAAAATACAGTGAGAATGTAATAAATATTTTTCTAGTGCAATCTTTTGCAATGCAGCCTTTAAAAAAGCAACAAACATGGTTTGCTAAAAAACATTTGATGTTTTGGGGTTTGGCTTTTGAACACAATGAGGACAGTTTTTAATAATTAGATTTTTTAACTTGCACTACAATTCGAAAGTTTGTGGTCAATATTTTTTTTCTGATAGAAATGACTTTTTCATCAAAGCTGCATTAAATGAATCAAAAGTGACAGTAAAGACATTTATAACGTTACAAAAGATTTCTATTTCAAATAAATGCTGTTCATTTGGACATTCTATTCATCTGTGAACCCTGAAAAATAAAATGTATCATGGTTTCCATAAAAATATTGTGCAGCACAATTGTTTTCAACATTGATAATAATCAGAAATGTTTCTTGAGCAGCAAATCAGCATATTATTATGATTTCTGAAGGATCATGTGACACTGAAGACTGGAGTAATGATGCTGAAAATTCAGCTTTGTTCACAGGAATAAATTACATTTCAACAGATATTCAAATAGAAAACAGCTGTTTTAAATTATAAAAATTTCACAGTTTTACTGTATTCTTGATCAAATAAACAGCTTTGGTGAGCAGAAGAGACTTCTTTCATAAACATTACAACCCCAAACTTTTGAACGGCAGTGTATGATAGGATTTTTTTTTTTTTTTCGTGAGCTGATATGTGAAAGAGGCCTTAGAAAAGCTCTCAATCTCTTCAAACCATTTCTGAAAAGTGACCCTAGCTTGATGAACACAGTATGTAATTAACTGTAATTAATGATTAAAAAGAATCCAGTGTCCCTTAATTCCAACAACATATGACCCTTCAGTTCAGTGTGGATTACCGTTAAGGTCATTGCACACCGAGTCCGAAAGTTTTGCACGTTAAAAAATAAATATGACCTCAAATTGTGTAATTCACGTTTACACACTCCTCTGTCCGTCATAAAAAAAAATTAGGATGAGGTTCAATTTTCTGCATTTTCGCATCCGTAGCAAGCATTTTGATAGGAAAAGATGACAAATCAAAAAACGGCAAAAAATGAAAAACGCATACAAAATTTCGGACTCAGTGTGCAAGAGCCTTTACCCTTTACCTATCTCACAACACTGCAAAAAATGATTTTCTTAGTATTTTTGTCTTGTTTTCTAGTATAAATATCTAAACATTTTTGAATCAAGATGCATTTTCTTGACAAGTAAAATGATTTAAGATATTAAGTCTTGTTTTCTAAAAAAAAAAATTATAAAAATTGTTAGTTTTTGCTTAAAACAAGCAAAAATATCTGCCAATGGGGTAAGAAAAATAATCTTAATTCAAAGGCTAAACAAGATTATTTTTTTTACCGCTTTGGCAGATATTTTTGCTTGTTTTAAGGAAAAACTAACTAAATTTTATTTATTTTTTTTACAGAAAACAAGACATAATATCAAGTTATTTCACTTGTACAGTAAATTCATTTTGATTCAAGAATTTTTAGATATATTTATACTAGAAAACAAGACAAAAATACTAAGTAAGAGAAAATTTTTTTGCACTGTTCCTCCCCAATACTGGTTTTATATATACAGTGTGGGGAAGGTTACTTCGGAAATGTAATCGCTACAGATTACAAGTTAAAATGTAATAAGTAGTGTAACTATTTCAATTACTTTATTAAAGTAATGTAACTGATTACATTTGATTACTTTTCTAAATTTCTAACGAATGTTTTCAACTGTTAATCACTTTGAAACATTTAAAGCAGACAGGTTAACCTTACAGTACAACTCAACACTGACTACTGCCAGACTTTCAGAATCCTTCATCACTTGAATTAAGATTATAATAATTTAATTTTAAAGCACAGTCACCACAAAATAAGAGAATAATGTTTTGCAGTGAAGCGTCCTATTTCAACACAGGTAGCTGAAGGTGCGGCTCGTATCCGCGTCCCAGCATGCGCTCCTTGATGCAAGGCGGGTGGATCTCACTGATGAGGCACTCCAGAGACTGCAGGCTGCTGCTGAGGCTCTTCCCTTGCGGTCCACAGCACAGGAATGCTGGAGGCTGTTGGGTGTATGGATGAAGGCGCGTTGCAGGCGTCTCCTGAGGGTTATAACAGTCGCTATCCGGCGTGGCAAGTACGCTATTCCAAGCGGGAGCGAAAAACTGGCCAACCGAGAAATCGCCGTGCATCGTGGGGGGCGTCGGGACTTTGTCTAGAATCGTTAGACTGGGAGGGTAGGATCTGTAGGAAACATCAGGCGAGCGGTTTCCCGATCCATACATGTGCGGATAATGCGCCCAATAATCCGAACCAGCTACATCCGCACTTTGAGTGGGCAGAACGGCTCCAGAATACGCCAGAGCGAAACTGGAGTCGGCGCAAGACGCGGACAAGAACGAAGGACTGGATTGGACATTGGACGGACGGCTCATGTGATAAGACACAACGCTGTACGGCCGGTGTCTGTTCCCGCTGGGCGGCGCATATGGAGCCACCGCCATTTGGATAGGGGATAGTTTGGTTCGTTTTCCATCGGCGCTCTTTAGTACGCCTTTGGCCGCGGAAGAAGTCTTCACGACCGCCAGCAAGCCTTGGTAGGCACCGGTGTAGGAGTGCGAGTACGGGCCCAAGCCCTGGCTGCCGGTGTCCAGGCCATTGACGGTCCTGCTGATTTGCTTGTGCTGTGGGACCCTGATGTTGGTGGGGAAGATCTTGATTGAAAGCGGGCTGTCGGCTGTTCTTTGCGCGTAGGCGTCCAGTTCGGCCGCGGATGGGTAGCGCATGGAAATCTGCTCACCTGCGGACAAAGAGAAAACGGCATGAATAATTTAACGCTGCATTATTCTAAGCAAGGCCGTACCATGTCTTGAACATTGGGGGGGGGATTTTTAAATAAATTATAAAGAAATAGTACGTGAAAGAAAAACTGCGTCTAGTTCTAGTTGCAGCAATTAGCAAATATTTTAAAATATGTACACATTCACTCTTCATTGTATGCCTAATGTCAAAAATGCAAAACGTTTCATGTCTTGTAACGTGCAGTTAGGAATTATATGAATCATGTAAATGATGTCATTTTACGGAGAAATTTAAAGGGAAAAGTAGAGTAATTTGCATCATTGGACAGTACATTTGAACATTTCTGTAGTAAAACAGTTGTCAAATATTAAATGTTGTTACTTCCATTTCTCTTTCAACATTAAAACTGATGCTTGAGCTTTAATTCACACTCTGCATTTGTGAGCAGTAAACCCCACCTACTTTAATTTGATTGGCCATCTCAATCATTTTGACATTGACAAGTAGGCATGTAACGATTCACTCAACTCACGATGCGATACGATTCACGATACTGATTTCATAATTCGATTCTCTTACGATTTTTTTTTTTTTTTTTTTTTAACAAAATGAGATTTAAGACAAATTATAAATGAAAAGGTCTCCTTTTATTATTGCTTGGACAAAATGCTGAACATTTCTTTGTGAAATTGAAATGTCAATAACAACTAAACTGAAATTTTAAAACAAACCCCAAATCAAATAAATAACAAATAAAACAAATCTGTTCATATAAACAAACTAAGGCTTTGTCTGCTTTCTTTACATTTAAAATTAGAGGCAACCACTGCATTTTAATCACGATCCAAACAAAGATGCTGCACTCATGCAGCATGAGCAGTTTTTAATCTAAATTATATTGTATAATTCTGAAATCTGAAGCAAAAACAGAATGGTCTGACTTTAGTGTTGTGAAACTATACTATATTAAACCTAACAGAACAAAAACAGCAGACGAGCTGAATGAGATGCAAATTTACTCTCTGCCAGCAGGTGGCGCTTATGGAACAGCAGCAATACAGCATTTCCTAGGTTACAACTGTAAAAAAAGCAGCCCTGCGCTTATGAACACTATAAATACATTATACTGAGGCAAAATGGAAAGAAAATACCATCTAAGCTTTTCTAAATACAGTCACTTACCCTCAGAGATACATTCATATAAACTATGAATATATCTAACTATAAACTACTATCTCCAATTATATTGCGATTCATTTAACATCTCAAACGATTTGAATTGTCACATATTTGTATTGATTTTCAACTGGCTCGTGGTGCATTGTTACATCCCTATTGACAAGTGCTGTCAGACACCTTGACAAACCTAAAAATCTTTTTAAAGCTTTGTCATCCTAACAACAGAGCGCTGCATAAGAGTGCAGCAGAAATATTGGGAGGACAATTCGCCAATTCCTAATAATTGGGTGGACTAGTCTACAGTGGTTACAGCCCTGGGCCCGGTTGCATGAAAGCCCTTAGGCTAAGAAATACCTTAGTTATAAGGTTAAGGGAACCCTTAGTGAAACTTGGGTTGCAAGAAAAGTCATAAGGGTCAACTTAAGGAATCTTAAGGCTGTCATTAAGTATTCCCCTTAATTATCTAAGTGTTCCCTTAAGCATTGCTACAAAGTCCTTAGTAATTATTTCACCTTGATAAATTTAAGGGACCAAAACAGCTCCCTCAAGTCATCTTAAACTCAGTATTTTTAAGATTTTTAAGCTCAAATGTAAGACTTAAGACATTTAAGACCTGCACAAATAAAATATCATATGAGCGTAGTAGGGCAATAACTATGGTAACATATTAAACTGTAAAATGACTGTAAAAAGCATGACTTAAAGGTTCACACAAAACAAAGTTTATATAATTTAAGAAAATGGATGAGTTGTATCAATTATTATATTAATTTAAACTATTATTAATTATTACATTAATTTAATAAAAACATAAATGTAATGTGTCTTAATCGTTTAGATTTTTATAATGCATTATCTTCTTGTCGATCTGCCTGTTCACATTTACAACTGTGTGTTTGCAGCGTCAAAACATGGATTAATTTTCACATTTGGTAAAACTTCCGTCATTGGTCAGCAGGAGGCACTTTCACTGCAGATACAAAGCGGTTTCCTCGGTAATGACTGTACTCAAAGCAGCGCAGAAACAGGCAGCGCTTGTTTATTTGTTCGTGTTTTAGTTGGTTAGGTTTGTATTTCATTATGTTCTGTTTATTGTCAGAGATATACATATCTATGTTTATTGTGAGATGTAGTAATTATAGCAACCGCGGTGCCCATTGCTGTATCTTGCCAGAAACTACCGTGAAACGCTTAGTATAAACACTTAGGTAAAGGTCACAGTTAAGACGTTTGTTGCAACGCTCTTAAAGAAATCCCTTACCTCAGCGAATTTCTTCCCCTCAGGGATACCCCTAAGTCAAATTACTTAAGGACTTTCATGCAACCGGGCCCTGACACAAAGCCATGTATGCTGGAATTTCACCAAGCAAACACCTTCAGCAAATCACGACTAGTATCCCACAAACTCTCCACAGAAAACGATGTTTCTAATTTGAGACCGTGTTGTCCGATGGAGCGCCTTGCACCGGAGGTGTTTGGCAATAAATATGGAAGAGTGATGAATACTGGATGAGCTAAAAAAGATCAGACGTCGCACAAGAAAAATCGTCCAATAAAAATGAAGATATTGGAGCGTCTGCATTGCTCTCCGTCTCTTTATTTCCTTGGCTGGCTGTTCATCCTCAGACATCTGCATCTCTCTAAAAACTCATTTTGTGGAGGGAGACACCTCGGGCAATGTTTGATCAGTGCATTATGAAATTAATTTGGTCTTTCTTCAGGACAAAATTGGATTACCTTGGGAAATCAAGGGGAAAAAGAGAGATGAGGAGGGGGATGGGAAAGGAGCTAATTTTGTTTCGGTGGCTTGAGTGGAATTCATTTCATGGTGTTTGGATGTGCAATCCACTCAAAAGGGGCTCGGATACGGATGGAGCTACATGCAAAATTAACATTAGAAACGATGCTATACAAGCAGCAAATTGGAAACACGGCTTTATACGTGTTTGTGCATATGTGTGCTGCTCAAATGTGTCTCGAATGGATCCCTGGACTATGAGGACAGGATTAACATAGACGCCATCTTATCACCACAATAAATGCAAGCCAATATCATTGGCGGCCAATTTTGAGATGTCTACAAATGCAGTAGCTTTCAAATGAAAATGGGACCTACAGCCAGAAGTGTACGGGAAAGCGACAGCGACTAACTGAGATTGGATTTAAACACCATTATTCAGGCAATTTCATGGCTGTTTAGCTTCCCACAACACAAGGAAGCTGGAAAAAGGTGCTCCATTTCTGAGCAGTAATTCTACGGCCGGAAAATACGGCTGGAATGACACCTTTATGGAATTTCTGACCTGAAAAGAAAAGTGCTGAAATTAAGGCCGATTACGCCACAGTCAATCAAAATCACTCCACAGTGGACAATTGAAGGATCTCTACCAAAAAAACACAAACACAATCCAATCGGCTTCGAGTCCCAGCAGTCATTTTGAGCGTCTCCTCCGTCACGCGATGCCAAGCTAGCGTTGTTCCCATTCGGGATTGATTTGGGACTTCATTTCATTCCAGGCCCACAATGAGCCTCCAACTGTGAAAATGATTCAATCTACAAGATCCATCTCATAAATGAAATAAATTGAGCGTTTAAAATGAAGGGAAGAGGAGAGGTGGAGAGGCCCGCTGAGCCCACCGGGGTCACCAAACAGAGATGGTAGAAAGGAACGTTTGAAATTTAAGGCAAAGGCGTTCAAAGTGCTTTGGTTTCAGCATTTTGAGAGTGACAAATCTATGAAAATACTATGAACTAGTTGGTTTGACCAATCATTGTGTATTACAGACTCATGAAATGACTTCTTGTGTTGACGTACCATCAAAACAGGAATTTCACTCTCAGAAAACGTACAAAAATTGTACTTTTAAGTGTACAACAGCTTAATCACTGGGGCAGTATCTTCAAAGGGACATCTTTGTACGTTATTTACCCCTAAAAGGTGCATATTACTACTCAAAGCTCTTGAAAATAAAGGTCATTTATTGTCATTGATGGTTCCATGAAGAACTGTTAACATCCATGGAACATTTCCAATGCACAAAAGATTCTTTATAGTGGAAAAAAGGTACTTTAGATTATGAAAATGTTCTTCACATCAAGAAAATAATGGTTCTTTTAAGACCTGTTCACTGAAAGGTTTTTTGGGGAACCCGAAATGGTTCTTCTATGGCATCACTGTGTAAACACCACCCTTTTGGAATCATTTTTAAGAGAGTAGAAGAACCTTTTGAGGCCTTTTTATTCTTTGGCTCTTCAGAAATCTGTGAACAGTTCACCAGAAACCAATATGCTGAACCTTAGAGAGCCAAAAACTATTCTTGATCAACAAGAACCAAAAGAATGTTTAATTCCATAGGAAAACCTTTTTAGGTTCTACAATCAATTTTGATTCACTATTATTTACGGAAAAAAATAAAATTAAAAAAAAATTGACGTACTGGGCCCAGAAATCAATATACTGATCTGAAGAACCAACAAAGGCAAAGAAGCATAAAGAACCATAAAGCAACTTAAGAACCCTAAATATGCTACATTTAATCCTAAACAACAATAACTTACATTGAAACATGAAGAGTTTTTGGCTCCCTGAACAATCATACACTCTGCGGTTGTATGTAAAAATGGGGCTTTCACATGCCATAGAAGAGCCATTTTGGGTTCCAAAAACATTTTAGTCAACAGTTCTTAAAAAGAACCATTTTTCTTAGTGTGAAAAGCATATTGATAATCTAAAGAACCTTTTGTGCAATTAAAAGATTCCATGGATGTTAAAGGTTCTTATGGAACGATCGATGCCAATAAATAACCTTTATTTTTAAGGTGTATGGTACTAATATGCACCTTTTATGGGTAAATAAGGTACAAGATCGTCACTTTTTTCTGACAGTGTTGGGTGGCACATTACATGGTTCACACTTTTATTTGTAAATAGCCAATAAGCTTCAGTTTTAGATGAATGGCAACAGTAAACCATGATTTAGACAACATTTGATTGAATAAATGAAAACATACAGCCAGGAAATCTAAAATATAGATGTGAACGGAGAAAATGGAGATGCTAATCACTCCATCCTCCACTGAAGTGAAAGTAAAATACAATGGCTAAGCTTTAGGTGATTATGAGCAGAGGTAATTAGCCCTTCAGTAATTATCCACCTAGTACTCACTAACCTTTCAGCTATAAATACACAGCAATAAAGAAGCACAATTAGCTCAATGTAAATGTCCATCTGACGCTCGCATGTTCCTCAGTTTCAGAATGTGACGCCGTTTACCAGTTCAACACACGCTCAGTGAAAGTCAAGCCTTTGATCAAACTCACGCGCATTATTACACAAGGACGAGGACGGAGGGCTCTGAAATCCCAATTAACACGCAGCTAATTAACTGCATCTGATACAGACTGAACTCTTAAAGTAGGCCAGAAACAAGAACAAACCGCTGCAGATGAAGGGAAGCGTGGGGGGTGTTTTGACAGACGGACTCGTTCATTACTTCACCAGAGCTGCTAAAACGGGGAAGAACTGAGAGGAACGAGATCTTTCAGCGTGACCTCTGGACGCTCTCCATCTCCTCACAAACACACAAATGCTTTCAGTCACTGTAAGCCGTCTAATCTGCTCCCCGTGGTCACAGTTAACGCAATCGTGCCGGATCAGAGACCAGATCTCAGCCTTTTCTAGCGGCTTCTGTTAATCGGTGATTAACTGAGGAACAAACGCCTGTGGCTGAGACTCTGTGACATTCACTGCACAAACCTTACCCAGAAAATGCACGTGATCAATAGGGATGTAATAATATTATCAATATCGTGATAGCAAAACGTGATGACATGAAACAATAGGTCTTCTGGGCAAAAAGCGTAGTTTTTAAAATATATTTAAACTTCTTATTCTAACATAAAAGGTCAAAGGTCAAGAAACATGTCAGCTCATGATTCTGTGTTTTCCGTGCCTCAGAACGGCTTCATTCACAGTGAATGAAGTGAACTCATTTCATGTGCTGTGAGTTTAGCGCCCGTTTGGGAATACAACGGCCACCAGTTATGCTTTATTTTTGCGACAGATGATTACAGAATTTCACTAGAATTTCACTAAACTGCCGTTTACGTCTAAATAAAAGCTTAAAAGTGCAGCATGAATTGGTGACAGCTAGCGGTTTAAATGCAGTCCAAATTCAAAATATCTCTTTCAAGTGTAGAAATTAGGAAAGAATTAGTGATTTTCCAACTGTAAAGCAAAAATAATATACTTATGAAATATTCATTTTCATTTATTTTACAGTGCAATTGTTTTACAATATATGGTTATTACTGTCATTGTTGTCATTATTATTATTATATTCTAATTTGTTTGGCTTCCTAAAACACCAGTGTGAATGTAATTTAGACTGAGACAGTATATCACAAATAAAAAGAGGGTTGAGTCCCCTTTAAAGTTCAGGTACAAGCCAATTCACTGACTTAAGTTTTCTTAGTTAAGAACATGTGTTGGAGCTCTTAATTTTTTTTATTTAACTCTCAAAGTGCATTAGATAGAATAATTTAACTTTAAAATGTACAAAATTGAATTTTTTTTCCCCAATTCTTTTGTCTTTTTAAAAAAAATAATCGCAATAAATATCATATTGTGGACTTCATATCACGATATTATTGAATCGTGAGATTTTGATATTGTTACATCCCTAGTAATCAAGCTAACAAGAACACCGCCGCTCTCCATCCAAAACAACAGTTCACATAAAGCACCCACGCCAGAGCAGCAGCCTCCAAACGCACTGACGAGTGCTTAATCTACACTCAAACTCATCCTGGAGCTCGTTCTTGGGCCGCGTGGGTTTGAGTGATGAACATCAGCAGCTCTTCACAGCTCCGCTTCAGCCTGAGTGACTCTGCAGGTCTGATGGGCAAGATGATGGGAGTCATAGTTTTGTGAGGATTAAAAATGGCATTGCATGCTTAGAATAAATAAAAAGGTATCATTTATTTCTGTTGATACAAATACAGTTATTGTTTTTGTTATAGTTACTGATTTATTATCTGTACAGTTATCGTTAAGGTTTTATTTATAGTTATGGTTGAATTTATAGTTATCGGTATAGATATAGTTGTATTCATAGTAACCATTATACTTATTTAATAATTATATTTATGGTTGTAATTATAGTTATTGGTAGAGTTATTTTATATTAATAGTTATGCTTGCATTTATAGTTATCGGTATAGTTATGATTCTATTTTAAAAACTGCATTGCACGCTTAGAATAAATAAAGTTATTATTTATTTCTGTTGATACAATTATAGTTATCGTTTTTGTTAAAGTCACTGATTTATTATCTGTACAGTTATTGTTATGGTTTTAATTATAGTTTAATTATGGTTGAATTTATAGTTATCGGTATAGTTATGGTTATATTTATAGCTATGGTTGAATTTATAGTTATCAGTACAGTTATGGTTGTATTCATAGTAATCATCATACTTATTTTATAAATTATATTTATGGTTGTATTTATAGTTATCGGTATAGTTATGATTCTATTTTAGTTATCAGTTATGGTTGTAGTTACAGCTATTGTTACAGATATTAGTTATCTTTTTGTTGTTGTATAAATGTTATATTTCTAGTTGTATTCATAGCTTTTTTATTATTGGTATAGTTATGGTTATATTTATAGTTATCAGTATATAGTTATATTCATAGTTATCGTTATAGTTATGTTATATTTATAGCTATAGTTGTATTTATATTTATGGCTATGTTTATAATTAACAGTATAGTTATGGTTATATTTATAGTTACAAAAGTGAGTACACTCACATTTCAGCAACTATTTTATTATAACTTCAAGGGACAATACTATAAAAATGAAACTTGTATATATTTTTAGAGTAGTCAGTGTGCAACATGTATAGCAGTGTAGATTTACTGTGCTCTGAAAATAACTTGACACAGCCATTATTGTCAAAATAACTGACAACAAAAGTGAGTACACCCTAAGTGAACATTTCAAAACTGTGTCCAAAGTGTCAATATTTTGTGTGAGCACCGCTGTTATCTAGCATTGCCTTAATCCTACTGGGCTTGGAATTGACCAGAGCTGCACAGTTTGTTGCTGGGATCCTCTTCCACTCCTCCATAATGACATCACGGAGCTGCTGGATGTTAGACACATGACGCTTCTCCACCTTCAGCTTGAGGATGCCCCACATGTGCTCAACAGGGTTCAGGTCTGGAGACATACTTGGCCACTCCATCACCTTCACCTTCAGCTTCATCAGCAAGGCAGTTGTCATCTTGGCCATGTGTTTGGGGTCATTATGTTGGAAAACCCAGTTTCTGAAGGGAGGGCATCATGTTCTGCTTCAGAATGTCACAGTACATGTTTGAATCCATGTTTCCCTCAATGAACCACAGCTCTCCAGTACCAGCAGCACTCATGCAGCCCCAGACCATGATGCTACCACCACCATGCTTGACTGTAGGCAAGACACAATTTTCTTGGTACTCCTCACCAGACCGTCACCACACATGCTGGACACCATCTGAGCCAAACAAGTTTATCTGGGTCTCATCAGACCACAGGACATGGTTCCAGTAATTCATGCTCTTGGACAGGTTGTCTTCAGAAAACTGTTTGCAGGCTTTCTTGTGAGCCAGCTTCAGAAGAGGCTTCCTTCTGGGACGACGGCCATGGAAACCGACTTGTTGCAGTGTGTGGCATATGGTCTGAGCACTGATAAGCTGACCTTTCACTTCTGCAACCTCTAAAGCAATGCTGGCAGCACTCATGCGTATGTTTTTTGAAGCCAGCTTCTGCACCTGACGCACACCACAAGGACTCAACTTCTGTGATCGACCCTTGCGAGGCCTGTTCCGAGTGGAACCCGTCTTGGAAAACCTCTGTGTGACACTGACCACTGTACTGTAACTCAGTTTCAGGGTGTTACTGATCTTCTTATAGCCTCGGTCATCTTTGTGGAGAGCAACAATTCTAATTATCAAATCCTCAGAGAGTTCTTTGCCATGAGGTGCCATGTTGAACATCCAGTGGTCAGTATGAGAGAATTGTACTCAAAGCACCTAATTTTAACTGGTCTAATACAAGATACACAAATTTGTATAGTCCTGTCAAGCAGACAAAAACATGAACATGATGAATAGGACATGTAGCTTTGCATGGTTAAACGACGTATAGCTGTTATCACTTAGGGTGTACTCACTTTTGTTGCCAGTTATTTTGACAATAATGGCTGTATGTTGAGTTATTTTCAGAGGACAGTAAATCTACACTGCTATAAATGTTGCACATTGACTACTCTAAAATATATCCAAGTTTCATTTTTATAGTATTGTCCCTTGAGAAGATATAATAAAATAGTTGCTGAAATGTGAGGGGTGTACTCACTTTTGTGTGATACTGTATCTGTATATAGTTGTATTCATAGTTACAGTTATGTTATAATTTTATTTACAATTATCGGTATGGTTATGTTTGTATTTATAGTTATGACAGTAGTTACAGTTATTACACTTATTATAGTTATTGTATTTATAGATATCATTATAGTTATTATAGTGGAGCTTGTATTTATAGCTATTGTCATAGTTACAGTTATTGTTATAGATATAGTTGTACTTATTGTTATAGTTGTATTTATAGATTGTTATACTTATGATTGTTTTTACAGTTATCGTTATAGTTACAGTTAACATTAGTGATCGTTAACATTACAGTTAGCTATTTTTAGTTATTGTATTTATAGATAACTGTAACTATAACAATAACTGTAACGTTATTACATTTTCAGTACACTAGAACATTCTAATGATAAACAGCTTGATCAGAACCATCATGACTTTCTAGGGTGCATTACTGACGATTATCAGTGGCACAAACATACTGTAACCTTAGGGTGTATTCACACCTTTCTTGTTTGGTTCGATTGAATCAAACTCAAGTTCGTTTCCCCTTTTGTGCGGATCTTTTGGGCAGGTGTGAATACAGCAAATCGCACTCTGGTGCGGACCAAACAACTGTACCGAGACCCAGCTGAAGAGGTGGTCTCGGTCCGCTTCCAAACTAACTTTTGTACAGTTGAATGGATGAACCAGTGAATGGATGACCTTAATCACACGTGTGGTTTTGTTTACAGTTTCTGGCTCACTTGCAAAAAGGGCAGTATGAAAGCGAACTGCACCAAAAAAAAAAACAAATCAACATTGTATTTGGTCGGGAACCAAAGCAAGTAATCTAGCAGACTTTCCTGTTGTGAATACACCCTTAATCTTCAGGAACAGCTACTCGACATGTATCTGCTGTAGTGATTACAGAGGAAAAAAAAAGCAATTTTGATGAAAGGTTTTGATGATCTGATCTGTGAAATCACATCAGAAACATCAGGCGAGCACTGAAGAGCTGAACCTGAGGATCATCTGTGTGGGAGGATAACATGTTCTTCAAAACAATTACATCATTGGAGAGAAACTTCAGGACTAAAACACAAAGACAAAGAGCAGATATAAGGAACATAAGGAATAGTTCAGCTTATGATGGGTCATGGTCACTATGAATAGGATCTGGTACACGATTCTGGGTTCTTTAGAAAAATAGCATACGGGTTTAAAAGGACAAAGCTATATTCATCATTAGCTGAAGCATCCCATTAAACCTGCTCCCAAATCTACACAAAAGCAGAGACAAACCTAATTGTTCTAGTCCAGACTCTGGCATTATTAATATTAACACACATTAATACAATGCCACATGAATCTCCGAGGTGAATAAATGCAGATGTGAATCTCAGTGGCGAGAGGTGACTTTTTTAACCGGGTATGCTGAGTGATAAAAAGCTTTTAGGACGCACTCAAAGATAACATAAGAAACACCATGGCAGGTGTCGATTTAAAAGTATGCACATTTCCTACCTTATTTGTAAATTAAATTAATCTCCAATCCTTCTTCTATCATTTCAGGTTTATATATTGTTTTTCGAATGCTAGAAAAATATAGCTGGTTTTCTAAGTAAAAACCATCAAATAACGTTTACACGTAGTTACGTTATGATACGTAATATTCAGAGGGAGATGGGGGATTCCCCCGGTCTATATGTCTCTGCATCTGCTAAAGGTTTTTTATTTTATTTATTTTTTTTATTCTCAGTGAATATGAGTTAAAACCACCCAGGTGACACTACTCACAGACCATGCAAAATACCCAAAATAATAATATCTTTAAAATATTGCCAAGTAACATTGTGACATGGCAAACAACAATAAAATCAGAACTTTAACTGTATGCAAAACAAAGGGAACAATAACATGTTAATGTTCAAAATGTTCAGAGGGTTCATGTTTCTTTCTTTTCCTGGTGTTTTTTTTTTATTATTAAAATTTTATATAGCTCACGTTTTTATAAAAAAAAAAATAAAAAAAAAATTAATTTACCGCTTAGGCATGTTGACAATAACGTATATCTTCAACATACGTTGTCTATAACCAAAAATGTAAGATGATGTGTTTTCAGTGGACTTTTAAAATTTGCTTTGCTTGAGAAAACATAAAAATACAGTTACAGCGTGTTTTTTCTTTTGATTTAGTCAAGTTGGTTTTGCATCAAACACAATGTGATTTTCGGCAATTGAGATCGGACAGCAACAGCGCATTTTTCTGCTTGGCGAGCGCTTCACGAACAGCTTACCTCGCGCATGAAATCAGCCGCATGCGAGCAAACCAATGAGAATTGAGAGCTACAATCCTGAAGAGTCACAGCGACAGAGCGGAGATGAGAAAGCTGCGGAGAATCCGCTCGCCTGGAAGCAACCATAACTGACGTAGATTTAAAGAAAATTACTGCCATTTGACAAATAAATCATTTTACGTACTTATTCCTAACTCTTTAAGCTTTATGTTACATTTCAAATGACAAGGGATCAACTTATAATCAAGTTTATATTAATTATCCCGTGAACTTATTCTCTCAAATGGCCTGGGTATGCAGAGCATTCACAGCTTATATGGACGGAATGCCACTGGTGAATCTGCTCTGATTCCCTGTCCATTCTCTTCTTATTCTCACGCATTTCTCACTACTTTGCATTTACATTTATGCATTTGGCAGAAACTTACATTGCATTTTACCAGCTGAAGCATTGTCTGTTGATGCTAATGCCATGATTTTAGTCTCAAGTCTTAATGGGACAGTTCTCCCAAAAATGATCATTCTGTCATTATTTACTCATCCTCGTGCCACACAAACCTGCATGATCGACTTTCTTCTGTGGAACACAAAAGATATTATAAAGAATATTGCGCACTGACTTTTGTGTTAGAAAAAAAGCTAGTCATACAAGTTTGGAACAACATGAGGGCAAGTAAATGACAGAATGGGTGAACTATCCATTTAAGTTTAACACAACACAGTTGTAAATGCATTGAATGTATAAATAGGCTACATGCATTAACAATGCATAAACAAATGCGTAAATAAATAAATGCTTAGATGCTTAAAGGTTAAATAAATAAATAAATAAATAAAGGTAAAAAAAAATGGTAATCTACAGCATGTCATTTAACATTAACCCAGAATATTACTTTAACATTTTTGCATGTTTTAGCCATTTGATGCTCAGAGCCAAACAGATAAGCAGAAAAAGTGAAACTGCATTGAATTTGATTTATAAAGTCAAAGCTGATTTTATTATAATTTGATCTTTTATACAATCCTGTATTAAGCTACTTCTAAAATTAATTGTAATTAAATACCATTTTGAACCAAAAGTGCTGATACAGTCCTTTCTGCCTATTAATGTAAAATAATGTATACAAACATTTTAATTAATATCTACAAACATTTGAGTTTGACAAGAAAATCAGTGAAAACCTACAACTGATTCAGTGAGTCACTAGAGCGATTCAAACTCATAATGAGAGTGATTCTTTAATCATTTCTCTGTGAATCATTCATACCAGTAAGACCAAAAATGCTATTTATAGTTTTGTACAAATTATTTTTTCTTCCTCATTCAGCATACAATGTATTTTTTTTTTAGTCTAACGAACCCTCAGCTCATTGATGAGGACTGAGTTGTGTGCCGACAGTAAAGATCATTAAACCACGTTCATCAGAGAGTTCTGGAGATCCAGATCAATATTTACAATAGATTACTAGCGAGTTAAGTCTGCTGAGTTAGAAATACTTAATAAATGCTTAAATAAATAAAAAATGCTTAAAACATAAAATTAAACGCATAAATACATGCTCAAATAAAAGCTTAAATGCTTAAATAAATAAATAAATAAATCCATAATTTTATTTTATTTTTTACATCAATGGTTCTTAATTCCCAAACTAACGCTGTTATCTGCCTGAACCATCCACGCCGGCCATCACAAAAGAGATTCACATCCATTTTAATACAGGACATAATGCAGACCCGGACATAAAAGACCGGCCTCTCTCAAACCCGAATAAAGCTTGACCTCACAGCAGCGAGCAATCATTACCCCGCTCTCGGCTGAAGCTTCTCTGAATGCAAATGCATCAGATTTACGGTCGCAGCGGAGCGGCGGGATAAAGCAGCTGCGCTCAACAAACTCCCGCGCTTCAGGCCAAGAGTGTGCAGAATCACTGATCAAAGTCACATGAACCACTCAAACACACCACGGTCCTGCAGGTGAATGCGACGCTGCTGAGGCAGACATACAGTGGAGGCCAAAATTATTAGAAGACTAGTATTTTCAGAAGCTAAAGAATGGTTTTAAGTCAGTTATTTCTACCTTTAGCTGTAGTGTGTCAGTAGGAAACATCAGTTTACATTTCCAAACATTCATTTTGCCATTAATTGTAATAATCCAATGAGATTTTTGTGCTCCACACAGAGATCTGATCTGATCTGATCATCATCCGGTCTGTCTGGAATGGCATGAAGAAACAGAACAAACTGAGACAGACTAAATCCAGAAAAACTGTGGAGAACAACGTCTCCAAGATGCTTCAAGAAACCTACCCGCAAAGCTACAGTGCTGTTAAAAGTTTTAGGCACTTGTGTAAAAATGCAGTAAAATGAGGATGCTGTCAAAAATAATGTCATAAAAAGATTTTCTTTATCAATTAACTTCTATTAACTAAATTAAATCAACATTTGTTGAGAGCATCCTTTGTGTTTAAAGCAGCTTTTGCCCTCGGTGCACTTGAGCAGAGTTTCTCAGAAGCTTTGCAGGTAGGTTTCTTGAAGCATCTTCTCAGTTTGTTCTGTTTCTCCATGTCATTCTAGACGGACTGGATGATGATCAGATCAAATCTCTGTGTGAAGCAAACAAATATCTCACTGGATTATTACAATTAACGGCTAAATGAATGTTTAGAAATGTAAACTGATATTTCCTACTGACACTACAGAACAGATTCAACTGTTAAACCTCCAGAGACCAAATGAGAGGCAGAGGAAAGTTCAGTGAACACACAGAACACGTGATGATGATGATGATGATGATGATGAGGGTCACGGGCCCGAAGCGAGAATGAATGTTCCCCTCCAGCAGCGCCGCGGGGTACATGAGGCCCTTCTGTTCCGGCGTTTAGCAGACAAGCGCTGCTTTCGCTCCAGATTAATATTTCATACAACAGACAATGAGGTCTGAACTTCACTAGAAGAGTGGCTTACAAACTCTTTCACTGCAGCACGATGGACGGATTCCACATAAACCATCATATTATCAAACAAATCTAACTTCACGTGTGGATTCATGTCGTTTCCACAGATCTCAGGACATCATCGCCTCTTGAACAGTCGTTCGATAGTGTTTTTCCATATAAAATACTGTTTAGCAGTTCAACAAAACAAAAGCACATTTACGAATGAATAAATAGAAGAAAATTAAGACAGATAAGTCTAATAAACCCTCAGCTCATTAATGAGAATGGAGACTTAAATATAAATAAATAAAATGTGTAAAGCATACAATAAATGATTAAATGCCTAAATAAATGTATAAATAATTCTCAAAAAATAAATGCATAAATCCTCATATGAAAGCGTAGATACTTAAATGCTCAAATAAAAGCTTAGATGGTTAAACAAATAAATGCTTGAATAAATGCATCAATGCATTAAAAAATAAATACAAATGAATAAATAACACAAATGAAAAAATGTAATGCCTATAGAAATGCATAAATAAATGCTCAAATACATAAATGCATTAATGCATAAATAAATGCATGAATAAATAATAAATAAATGCAAAAATAAATAAATAAATGCATAAATAAATAAATGCACAGTAGTCTACAACTACATGTTATTTCCCATTACCCAAGAATATTCTTTTAACATTTTGACATTTCAGCCTTTTCAGTCTAAAGAGCCAAATGGAGAAGTGGAAAAAGTGAAACTGCATTGAATTTAGATTATAAAGTCAAACCAGATTTTATTAGTATGATTTTATCTTTCATAAACTGCTTCATTATCTGCTTTCTAAAATAATAATTATAATAATAATAATAATAATAATAATAATAATAATAATAATAATTATTCATTACACTTTTCTAGGCACTATACGTGTTTATATAAGCAATAAGGTATGAGAGGATTTATTCACAATACAGCACGACCTCGAGTACCTTATTGCTTTTATAAAACGGTTACCACACAATTAATAAATAAAAAAAATAAATAAATAAATAAATAAAAAATAATATATATATATATATATATATTATATATATATATTAAAACTAGTGCTATAATATTCCGAACATGCCTCATCTAATGGAGCTTAAATTAAAACCTAGAATAGGAGCTCTTCTTATCCACTGTGTCATTTATTTTTTTTAATTTTCTCACACACATACATCTGCATATCTCTCAGCATGAGAAAACGTCTGTTTTCGGTCTTTTAGTTTTAAAACAGGCCGATTCGCGGCACAGCGCGAGTTTGCAAGCGTCATTACAATGTAAACTGATGGACATACAGAACCATACCTGAAACAGAAAACTAATAAATACAGTAATATTCCCTCCTCACTTCGGAAACAGACGCGCACACGTCAACATATCTCCACGTGAGAAGCGTTTATTAGACGGGGAAGGGCGGGGTCTCAAAATTAAAGATGAAAGATGCAACATAACGCTAGCAGGGGTCACTCATACGTCATTAAATAAATAACAAATAATTAATTCTGCGGAAATACATAATACATGAAACCGTTTTGACGCTACATTATTGATGGTTTATGTTGCTAAGGGTGTTGCTCAGTGATACACAGAACCGTTGGGTGAAGCGGTCATAGCCGTGCTGTATCGTGAATAAAACACAGCTGCTGACCAATCAGAATCGAGGAATAGAACTAACCGTTTTATAAATATATATAAACACTCAAAATCACCATCACAAAAACTCTTTTTAAGAGAAAAATCCTTATTCCTACCTTTTGGAGACTTTTCAAATAAAAGATCCAAAAAGCTTCCCGCTTCTTTCTTTTACAATCAATATTACCACCTTTGTTTAACCTTTTCAGTTCCAAGAAAGATGACATGTTATGGTTACATTCACAAAAATGTCTCTTTAGAACATGTTAGATCCTTTCTATTTATTGCGCTTCTGTGCTCTTTAATCCTTTCTTTTAATGAACGGGATGTTTCACCAACATAAATTGTGTTACATGGACATTATATAAATCACATTTGTCTTACATGTTATAAAACTCTTAATAAAGATAGGACTTATTAACTGGATGATTTAAAAAAAAAAAATACAAATTTGTGAATTCACAGTTAAAACAGTTGCCACCTTTAAATTTACCCAGTGAAACCTGACTTGTAAGGGTATTTTGTGAAATTTGTTTTATAGAACTTGTTTTTACAACTCTATTCCCTAGATTAATGGCCCGGTTATAAGTAATTAAAGGTTCCTTATTAAATATCCCATTAAGTTTTGGATCATCTTTAAGAATGTACCAATACGTCAATTAAATATCATTGATATTAATTGTCTTAGGAGTATATGTAGTACAAAAGATAAAATGTTATTTAAATTAAAAAAAAAAAAAAAAAAAAAAAAAAAGAATAAATCAGTCCCATTCCCCAACTGCCCAAAGATTCAAGAATTTTGGAAAAATGTTAAAAAGATACTAGTGGTAGAAATACCTCTAGATCCAGTGGTGTGTTTATTGGGAGCATAGCCTAAAAAAAATGTACAATGAAGAAAAAAAAGATATGTACTATGGATATTGTTATTGATAGCTAAAACAATGATAACAGTACATGGGAAGGAAGAAGGTTCTCCAAGTTTGGTTCAATGGACTCAGAGACTGAAACAGGTTTATATAATGGAAATAATGACTGCGTGTCTACAAATGAAGATGGATATTTTTTTGCAAAGGTGGAAAAGTATTACAAACTATTTAGATATGTAATTTAGGATTGCTCAACTAATGTATAGTATTAATGTAACATTGATGTAACTTGCTCTTGTGATTTGATGTACAAATGTTTCCTCCGCAAGCAAAAAGGTTTTTTTTTTTTTTTCCCTTTTTTCCCCCTCATTTGTAAGGGGTTTGAATGTTGGGGATGGGGACGTTCTGTAAAAATATAAAAATCATAAATTAAAAAAGTTACAAACCAGTGCCCCTGGACAGAAGCGACATGAACCTGCGTCACGGCTGATCAATGCGCTCGCGGATTCAATTAAAACGCTGCAATGGACGTGTTTGATAAGAGCCGTACGGAGCTCCTGCAGATCTGTGCAGATGATAGAAAGCGTGCTTCTCAAGGTGAACGCTGTCTGAACGCTGACAGACGAGTTTCCAGCAGCTCTTCACCAGCAAACAGCCACAGGAGCCGCGTGGAAGTAGGCCAGAGAATTTAAGAAGAGCCAAATGAAAACGTATCCACCTCTCCTGCTCTGCTAATGGATGAAAATCCATCTGCTGGACGGAGATCTATGAGCTCCTCAATGAGGTTAAGCCATGATAAAATCAAAGGTTACGCTGAAAATTCAATTTACCAGCCTCTTCTTTCTTCCACCTCTAATAAAGCGCTTTAATCTCACTCGCTTTCTGCCCTTTTATGCATTTGGTTTTCTTTCAAGTTTATTTCCTTTTTCCTTTTATCTTTCTTTATCTTACGTTTTCCATCTCTTGCTCTGCCTCATTTGCTCTTTTTCCTTTCTCATCATAAAACTATGCCACATCTTAAAGTCTCAGACGAAAATAATAATCATTGTGTTGAGAAAGGGCTTATTTTTAAATAATTAATAAAAAATAAAAAACAAAATTAAATAAAAAAATAAATAAAACTAAATAAAAATAAAGTAAATAAGTGTTAAGATGGGGCTTATTGTTAAGTAATATATGTATAAATAAAAAAGAAATCTAAAATAAATTTTAAAAATGTAAAATTATTTAAAATCTATTAAATTAAAAATAAGTAAACATATAAATAAATGAATAAAAAGCAGTAAATGTAAAAGTGTAAAGACAGGGCTTATTTTATTTATATATATATATATATATATATATATATATAAATAAATGAGCCCTGTCTGTCTATCTATCTATCTATCTATCTATCTATATCTACATATTACTATATCGTTTCATGTTATGATCTATCCTTTATTTCATGGTATCGCAAAATACATTGTTTACGGTAATACTTTTTCATCATTTGAATGAATGCGATCTTTACACACAAAGGGGAGACAGAACCAGGTCTCTCTGACTGCTCTTGACTAAATCACTTTTGTAATTTTAATAAGAATAAATTAAAAAATAATGATATATTTGTGTGTGTATAGAATCTATCCATGCACGTGTTAATTATATCTATCTGTCTGTCTATCTATCTATCTATAGATAGATAGATATAATTAACAGTGAAGACTAATTAATTTACACAATGTATGTAGCATTTCTTATTTATTGTAGTTTTTGTCCTATTGCTTGCAATTAGTTTCTTATCCTTATTTCATCACTGATTATTTATCTTCACTGAGCTTGAGGGGATTTTTTTGTCTCTTTTTAGGCTTATATTAGTTGACATTGACATTGATGACAAGGATTATGAAAATTCTATGGTATCAAAGATTTTAATATCATAAAAACCTTTTTAAAAGAAAAAAATAACTATATCGTGATCTATATCGTTATCGTGATATAAAATTAGTCATATCATGATATAAGATTTTGGTCATATCGCTCACCCTTATATATATATATATACACATACACTTATGCATTTGGCAGACGCTTTTATCCAAAGCGACATGCAGTGCATTCAGGTTATACATTTTTTTTTTTTTTTTTTTTTTTAAATCAGTATGTGTGTTCCCTGGGAATTGAACCCACAACCTTTTGCGTTGCTAAGGCAATGCTCTACCACTGAGCCACGGGAACACATATACAGTGGCGTTTCAGATCATCAAACAAATTTAAATAATCAATCAAAGATAACAAGTAAACACAACATGCAGTTTTTAAATGAAGTTTTTTTATTATGAAGGGAAAACAAAATCCAAACCCACATGGCCCTGTGTGAAAAAGTGTTTGCCCCTAAACCTAATAACTGGTTGGGCCACCCTTAGCAGCAACAACTGCAATCAAGCGTTTGCGATAACTTGCAATGAGTCTGTTACAGCGCTGTGGAGGAATTTTGGCCCACTCATCTTTGCAGAATTGTTGTAATTCAGCCACATTGGAGGGTTTTTGAGCATGAACCGCCTTTTTAAGGTCATGCCACAGCATCTCAATAGGATTCAGGTCAGGACTTTGACTAGGCCGCTCCAAAGTCTTCATTTTGTTTTTCTTCAGCCATTCAGAGGTGGACTTGCTGGTGTGTTTTGGATCATTGTCCTGCTGCAGAACCCAAGTTCGCTTCAGCTTGAGGTCACGAACAGATGGCCGGACATTGTCCTTCAGGATTTTTTGGTAGACAGCAGAATTCATGGTTCCATTTATCACAGCAAGTCTTCCAGGTACTGAAGCAGCAAAACAGCCCCAGACCATCACACTACCACCACCATATTTTACTGTTGGTATGATGTTCTTTTTCTGAAATGCTGTGTTACTTTTACGCCAGATGTAATGGGACACACACCTTCCAAAAAGTTCAACTTTTGTCTCGTCAGTCCACAGAGTATTTTCCCAAAAGTGTTGGGGAACATTAAGATGTTTTCTGGCAAAACTGAGACGAGCCTTTATGTTCTTTTTGCTCAGCAGCGGTTTTCGTCTTGGAACTCTGCCATGCAGGCCATTTTTGCCCAGTCTCTTTCTTATGGTGGAGTCATGAACACTGACCTTATCTGAGGCAAGTGAGGCCTGCAGTTCTTTGGATGTTGTTCTGGGGTCTTTTGTGACCTCTTGGATGAGTCGTCGCTGCACTCTTGGGGTAATTTTGGTCGGCCGGCCACTCCTAGGAAGTTTCACCACTGTTCCATGTTTTCGCCATTTGTGGATAATGGCTCTCACTGTGGTTCAATGGAGTCCCAAAGCTTTATAACCTTTTCCAGACTGATAGATCTCAATTACTTTCTTTCTCATTTGTTCCTGAATTTCTTTGGATCTCAACATGATGTGTAGATTTTGAGGATCTTTTTGGTCTACTTCACTTTGTCAGGCAGGTCCTATTTAAGTGATTTCTTGATTGCGAACAGGTGTGGCAGTAATCAGGCCTGGGTGTGGCTAGAGAAACTGAACTCAGGTGTGATAAACCACAGTTATGTTTTAACGGGGGGGGGGGGGGGGGGGGGGGGGGTGACGACGATGACGACGCTTTTTCACACAGGGCCATGTGGGTTTGGATTTTGTTTTCCCTTCATAAAAAAAACCTTCATTTAAAAACTGCATGTTGTGTTTACTTGTGTTATATTTGATTAATATTTAAATTTGTTTGATGATCTGAAACATTAAAGTGAGACAAACATGCAAAAAAATAAAAAAATCAGGAAGGGGCCAAACAATTTTTCACACCACTGTGTGTGTGTGTGTGTGTGTGTGTATATATCTCTATCTATCTATCTATCTCTCTCTCTATATATATTATATATATATATATATATATATATATATATATATATATATCTTCCATCTTTATTTGACCCTCTAACTCTCTATTCTAATTCTATTTTCAAAAAAAACTAGCTTTTCTAATCTTTTTGTATTCTATTTGTTTTCTTTTTATTTATTATACAATTAACAAAAGCAAAAAAGGCCTCTAACACTAACTTTCTCTATTCTTTTTCTAAATCGGTTTTCTTTTTATTTATTGTATTAATAAAAAAAAACTAAACAAACCTTGCTGTGTACTGCGTTAAGCTAACTGAGACTTGTTATAGCAATTGCATATCATTGCTCTTTTACATATACATATATATATATATACACACACACACACACACACACAATATTTAATATAAAAAAGAAATAGAAAAAATAAATTAGAAATTAACATTAAAATAAAAATAGTAAAAAATGAAAAAAGATAATAGACTATTTTTAAATAGATAAATAAATAAAAAATAAGTAAATAAAAATGTAAATAAGTGTGTAAGTAAAATAAATAAATAAAAGCACAGAAATAATAAGTAAATAAAAGTAAATGCAAAATAAGCAAATTAAATAATAATAATAATAATAATAATAATAATAATAATAATAATAATAATAACAACAACTGAATAGTTAGGGTGGTGCTTAACCAAAACTTAACCATCTCAAAAAGTTACATCTAACCGGCTGTGCCAGACTAACTTTTGTGATTGAGCGGAGTGTCCAGGATCTTCGCGGCACATGTGAGGTGTTGGTGTTGGGCCGGTTGGTTCTGTCTCTGCAGACACGCCAGCATGGTGCAGTTTGAGCTCTACGTGTCGCTGAAGCCTTCAGGGATCTGCAACAAGAAACAAACCCGTTCAGAGGAGTGACAGGTGGAAGACTTTCTGAACCAGAAGCTGCACCTCTGCATTTGGAGCACATGACAGCATCAATCTCTCAGTGGCTCATCGATCTCTGCTGCTCTCAGAATGAATAAACATACACACACATCACCTGTGTGACAGTCCGACTCGTTCACAAACGGCAGGGGGCAGAATTTTTTTCCCCCCAAAAAACAAAAAAAAACAAAAAAAGTGATCAAAAGTGACTGTAAAGATATCTCAGCTTCAGCTTCTCAGTACATACCTGTTTTCACATCACAGTTCGGTATGGTTTCGGTAAAGCAGGGGAGAAAAAAAAAAACAAAAAAAAACAAATTGCTTTTTTTTTTAAATTAAACAATGGTTTACTGAACAAATTGCTCATACTTTAAAAAAAAAATACAATTATAATTAAAAAATTTTTAGGGTTAAAAATCTACCTCAGCTTTTGCTCTAAACTATAGGAAACCCTTTTACATTACTATAAATTTACAATTAACAACAGAGCCCAAACTTAAATTCAATTACTATTTATTTTTAACTATAATAATCAACACTCAAAGTATAAAAATGTATGAAAACATGTAAATTGTTTTTAAATTAACTTCTAAATTATACAAATTTGATTTGTTGTTGAAATATAATAATTTACAGAGTTATAACTTGTTTCATAAAATATTAATTTAAACGTATACATTAAATAATTAAAGACATCACTGACAGGTAAAGTAAATCTAATGGAGTGTAGTCTAATATATTTTGCAAAAAAAGCTCTTCACTAGACTTCATTTTTCTAGCAAATAACGAGCTGTGGACACTGATGACTTGCCTGAGGTGAAATGCTACGTGACATTTTGTTTACAAGCTGTTTTAATGACGTCTTTCCACAGTTGAAACACTGATTGAGCGATTACATGAGGGGTGAGATGTTCATTCATGTTAATTTCTCATGAAAACTAGTAATAAAGAGGAAGGGGTGATCACGCTCACTCGCGCTCATACAACACTCATGCCTTGTTGTATACAAAGTGATCCACATTTGTTTTTTGACCACTGAAAATGGCTACAATTTAACAATTTTACTCTTGGAGCCACATTTAGATCTCAATATCTCTGGAAGTGAACAATGAATGAAATTGCACATGGACCCGCATTGGGATCCTCTTATCTTGAGGACTGAACCTTATGGGACCTTAAAAATGAAGAGATCAGAAGAAAAGTTTATTAAGAACCAGAATTTAAAACCATACTGAGGTGTCTTCAATACTTTTTGAGTTACAGACATGCAAACTTTGGGGGAAAAGATTATTTTTGCCACTCAGACGGGTATATTCTATGCAACTGTTTTGACAGAGGGAAACAAAATACATCTCTAGTTTCAACTAGGGTTGCAAAAATGTGTAAAACTTCCAGTAAATTTCGGAAACATTCCAGAAATTTTGGAAACTTTCCGGGATTTTTTTTTTTTTTTTTTTTTGGAATATTCCAAAAAATTTCCACAGAAATGTTCCACCCCTTTGCAACCCTAGTTTCAACATTATTTGTTCTTCAGACATTCCTCTTCAAATACAATAAAACAAAAAAAATACAAAAAATGCAAAATGACCCGCATTTGGTTTTTGACCACTGAAAATGTCTACAATTTAACAATTTTACTCTTGGAGCCATATTTAGATCCCAGTATCTCTGGAAATCAACCACACAGGACCTTAAAAATGGTGAAAAGTTTGTTAACAACCAAAATATTAAGATATATTTAATACTTCTTAAGTTACAGGCATGCAAACTTTGGGAAAAAAAAAAAAAAAAAAAAAACATTTTTGAATGGTCACCATTGGCACATAATGCAACACAGATTGCTAAAGTCAACAGATTTTACAAACAGAGCTACCAATCTGTGTGAAAATAACATCATGCTGCTGCCATCTTTCTGAAGTCATTTTTAACCCCCTGTAAACTGGCTCTGAATCTCCTCTACAAAATAGTGGATTACTCAGTAAATATACATCAATATTTTGGCTTTCATCACCATTTATGTTAGTCTTTCTCCATTAAAAATATTATCAAAGTCAACAATTTGAGGGAAGTCAGGGAAGTTTCTGAAATTTGCTTGATTTTACACGAATGACCCAGCAGTCACAAAACTGTGTTACATTGTGAATGTTGCCAAAGCAAGAAGGCCTAAAGTATGTTACTGCTTTCAAATAAATACTATTTTATGAATGTTATAATCCATGGCGCACTGGACTAACCAATCAGAAGACGGGAAAACAGCTGAAATATCTGAAATCTGTCACAGAAAACCCTGTTTGTGCTCCATGAGCTTCAGATGATGGAAATCCTCCAGAGCTCATGAGTGCAGGTTGTTCGTCTCCATTTGTTTGCTTTGTTTTGCAGTCATCTGTGACTTATCTCTTGTCTGTTTATTGCTCTGATTTCTACCGCGGGCCCAGAGGGCAGCAAACTAAGCGAGTTGCTAACCTGGAGAAAGTGTTCAGTAGTATCTGTATGAATCCCATTACCTACAGCCTCGCGCTCACCGAAGCCTGTCTTCAGAAATGCTGCGACCTGACAGCGATTTCACAACAAGGCCTCCATTAAACCACATTTATTTGAGGTTTGAGAGATGAGGTGAAAAAACAGGATCTCCAGGGAAAAGCCGGTGTAGTTTTATCAGCAGAGATGAGCATAAAAGCAGCTTCCATTACGGCGAGCAGCTCAGGGCTACAAACGCATTAAAAGATACTCGCCGAGAGTAAAGCCAAACTCTGAATGTAACAGACTGAGGAGACGACTTATGAGGGACTTTCAGCCTGGAGTGCGGATTGAGACGCCGCTGGAGTAGAACAGGGTTAAAGATGAAATACACTCATCATTTATTCACCCTCATGTGCTTCTGAACCTGTAGGACTGCAAAAACACATGCAAAAAGAGGTCTGCATTGAATAATGATATTTTTGTCTGTTCCGTTATGGGACTTAAAAAGATTTGAAAAAAGGTGCAAAAGTCATAATACTATAAAATCTAATAATACTAATTAATACTATACAATTCAGGGCTCTAGACTCCTTCCCACTGGTCGCACTTGTGCGACTAACTTTCTCAGTTGGTCGCACGAGCACATCATTTGGTCGCAATTTTTTATTTTTATTTTTTTTAATACATTTGATTAATCAATGCATGCTGATGAACTTTTATCATAGTTTATAGTTATATGGTAACGAAAGTGTTCAACATTCATTTTTTTCAATTTTGTGAACAGGAATTCCTTTTTTTGCTTTCACTTTTAAATTCACGATCTTGGTGTCACGCTTTACAAGAAAAGATAATTGTCTGTTTTGCTTATATCTATACACCTTTCACTTTTTAAGACTAAAACAAAAGAAGGATTCATTGTTATTCTTAATTAAAAAGCACAACAACAATAAAACAGTACGTTACAATGACAAACTAGCTTAGGCTACAAAACATTTATTAACAAAAACGAATAAGACGAGGCATGGTATAGGACACATCACATGCTGTATTATATACCGACTAATAAATTACAGAATGTTTAGCAAACACTGAAGAATCAAATAATAATAGTATTAAAAAATTAAGGAAAGCCTCCATAGCATAACATGAGGTAAATGGGTTTTAAAATGGCATTTGTGACCATTTTTTGAGAGTGTGCGAGTAAAAATTTGATGTGGTCACACTTTTGCGAGTGCATGGTCTGCTCCAAAGCATTTGCTTCATGGCCCTTTCACACGGGACGCGGCATGCGCTGCGCTGCGCTGGCCGCTGGGTTCAGCACAGCCCTTGAGATACAAAGCGATTTGCGCTACGCTGGCCAGAGCAAGATAGGCGGAGTTTTCAAAACTTTTACCGGGAGTTAAAAGATAAAATAAAATTTGGCGGAGGCGGCGCCTCATAATTCTCTATGCAGGAAAAACCCTGCATTCATTTCAACGGCTTGCACCGCGCGAGGACGGTTTGTTTCTGCGTCAACCAAAGTGCACGTGCAGCGGTGAGCTCGCGCGCGCGCCACGGTCAAAGTTCAAAATTGTTCAACTTTTCCGCTGCGCTCTGTGACGATTACCCGCGCAGCCAATAGAAACGGGGCATCCAAACCGAACTCCCGGTAAAAGTTTTGAAAACTCCGCCTATCTTGCTCTGGAGTTTGAAGAGAGTTTGAAGACAGACGTCTACTTCTTCACAATGTAAGGGTAAATAAAGAACTGATGTTTGAATAAGAGCAGCTTCTTCCTTACTCAAGAAACACTGTCTATAAAGTATGTTTTTGTGTGTTTGAAGAGCAGAGAAGAGTCCCATTTGTCATCTAGTTGTAGCCAATACACTTTTGTACGTTTTAAATATCCTGTGCATAGTGGTTCATCTTTTATATCCTGAAATTTTGTCCCAGTGTATTCAACAAAAAGAAAAACCGAGTGCCCATATAGCTACAATAAACTTTATAACCTGTAAATTGATGAAAACTATTGATTTTCTGTCCGATGCAGCCGTTCTAATGACAGACAAAACACAGATCTCTGTCATTCGCTCGACAAAAACCTCGTTAACGCCGTTTGAGCATGAATTTCAGAAAATGTTAAGTGCAAATGTTTGATCATATATAAAGCCAAAATACCAACTCTGATGACGCATTGTTTAATTATTGGGAAATAAAGATTACAAAAAAATAAAAAATAAAAAAAACTTTACCCCTTCCTATCTTTTTTATTTTAGTGCTTAGTGGTGTGCCGTGGGATTTTTTTTTTACTTATAAAAAAATTGTAGAAAAAAGGTTGGTAAACACCGCTCTAAGCGTCTCAGAATGAAAAACAATCAGCTAATTGTGAATCAGGGAATCAGCATTCAGTCTCTACAGCTCACATTCACAGCGAACTCTCGAACACTATCGAATATTCAAACAGAGCCGTGGATAAACAAACAGAGATCTTGTTCAGGATTCACGTTACTTCAGTCGATTAGAATCAAACTTCTGGATCAAATCACTGTAAGTGACTCAGAGACTCAAACTCCCATGAGCCTCTTCCTCAAACTCACAGCGTAGCTTCGATTCTAGAATTTATAGACGATAATGAAAAAGGTTTGTGCTGGCACTCGTTCACGTCTAAAAAGTCTCTTTAAGATAACTTAACTTCATATACTTGAAAGTGGAGAAAAAGAAAGCTACAAAAACTGCTTGTCAACAACAAATGTCAAATCAGTAATCAAAATCTCTTCTGCTCACCACGGCTGCATTTGTTTGATCAAAAATACAGTAAAAATTGTGAAATATTATTACAATGTAAAACAGCTAGTGCTGTCAAACAATTAATTCTCGATTAATCGCATCCAAAATAAAAGTTTTTGTTTACATAATATTTGTGTGTGTACTGTGTATAGTTATTATGTATATATAAATATACACATACGCATGTATATATTTAAGAAATTTATATATTTATATTTGTATATTAAAAAAAAAAAAAAAAAAAATATATATATATATATATATATATATATATATATATATATATATATATATATATATATATATATATATATATATATATATATATATATATAAACAAATTATATAAATATACATTTAAATGCATGATATTTTCAAAATATATACTGTATGTGTGTATTTACATAATAAATATACACAGAACACACATATTACGCAAACAAAAACTTTATTTTGGATGTGATTAATCACGATTAATCATTTGACAGCACTAAAAACAGCTGCTTTCTATGTGAATATCTGTTAAACTGTAATTTATTTCTGTGATCAAATCTGAATTTTCAGCATCATTACTCCAGTCTTCAGCATCACATGATCCTTCAGAAATCATTCTAATATGCTGATTTGCTGCTCAAGAAACATTTCTGATTATTATCAATGTTGAAAACAGTTGTGCTGCCCAATATTTTTGTGGAATATTTTTCAGGATTCACAGATGAATAGAAAGTTCAAAAGAACAGCATTTATTTCAAATAGAAATCTTAACTACATTATAAATGTCTTTACTGGCATTTTTGATCAATTTTATGCACCCTTGATGAATAAAAGTATTATTTACAATTTTCAACAATATTGTACACAAAGCATCTAAATAAACGCTTCAGTTTCTCCATTGAGAAAGCAGTCAGTACGTTTTGCAGCAAACAAAAATGTGAGTAAAACTTGTTACTCAATCAACAAACATGATCATTAGCTGATTTTGTTCAGACTGACTCCACATCACTAGAAAACTCAAACTACAAGTCATGCATTGATGAGGTTTTCACTGGATTTCACTTGATTAGAAAACAGCCACATATCACACAAGTAATCATCTGGACTGGTAACTCAAATCAACTCTATTGACGTCCTATAGGCCAGTTGCTCAAAAAGTTTAATCTGGATCAGAATGATCTGGATTTGGAAATCTCGTGCTTTGCTATCCAGGATCAGGTAACCCCTCTTAATTTTGTGCCGGTTTTTCAAAGCAAAATTGGATTGGATCACCCTGATCCAGATACACACTTTTTCAGATTTCCAAATCTGGATTACTAGAGCTCTACGGAGCCCCTAAAGGGACATGATGATGGGGAAAAAAATGAGCTGGAAAAAAAATGCCAATGTTTTGCATTCTAGTTTTGCATTGCATTTACACAAATAACTACTTCTGACTGCTCCATCTCTGATGATTGTGCCAATGTAATTTACAATCAGTGATTTTAAAAAAATAATTAATTAAATATAATATTTTTGTTTGATATTGACAGCTGGGATTGGAGATATATTACATGTTAAAATGTTGTATTTTTTAGACCAGTTTTAAAGTTTTATTACATTTTTGTTCCTGAAATCCACTCTTCTGGGATCAGAATAATCCCTTTTTTTTTTTTTTTTTTGGATCAAAAGTATCCCAATCTTACTAAAACGTTTTGAACAGCACAAACTGACGATTTAATCCATATCAAAACCAAGATTGTATTTTGTAATCTAATCTGAATTCAGAAATTCAGAAACCTATTTTCAAGATTTGATCCAATCCGATGGCCAAAATCCAATCAGATTACTTTTGAACAACTGGCCCCTGGCTCTCAGGTTAAGAACTGGAAAGTGAATTTCGAAACTCCACGCTGAATTTTTCCCAATCGTCTCCTGTAGGTTGAGTGACCGAAGCTGGAGATCAGGAGCACATCAAAGCCGTGTTTAGCTCGTTTCAAAGCCCCGGTGGCGCTGAACAGACCGCTCTCTGTGGAGACGGGATCCTATCAGAATAATGAGCAGATAACGGGGCCGTTTCCCCCAGCTGGGAAAGAGAGAGAGACTTTGACACGCTACATCGCCCGATTCATCCCTAAAGCTCCTCATGCATTTTTAATGGAATCTATTACTCCAGGATTAGCTGATAAGAGACGGTCCCGTTTAAATTTCCTAACGCTTAGCATAATTGGTATCAGAGCGCAGGAGAGAAGACAAAGATGTTTCTTTTGAGGCGAGCTGCTAAATAACCTCTGAAACCGTTCAAGCACAGCTCACAAAAGCCTCTGATAGGAAACATGCGCTCATTTACATTCCAGCGTTTACAAAAGAGATCTGAGCTGCTCTTTTATGATCACAATCACATGTAAATGTTCCTGTGAAGCTCTGACAGATTATACAGCGACTGCAGCAAACAAACCACAGTTACACATCAACTCTCAGAACTACTGCTATTACTCACTACACCATGACAACTCTAGTTAGTAATGTGATTTATTATTAATGTGACATTTTAGATCAATTTAGACTACTTTTTCATTACTTTTGACCTAAATAGTTTACCACATAGTTTTTAATAAGATTATTAGGAGCCTCTGATTTCAGCGATACGTACAATACTGAAGCAAATCTCTTTACTACAACCCGCCAAAATAAAAGTTCAGGTTAACTTGAAGAAATGACGACGTAAATATATTACTATTGTACAAAAGAACGTACTTCAATGTAATAATAATTCTACAATTTTATTTTAAACTTTATTTTATGGAAAAATCACAAATTTTGTGTTTAAATTTTAAAATTAATCTGTTATGCAGCACTTTGTTTGCCAAAAAATAAAGGGAACGTTTTAATTTTCATTTGATTACATTTTTAAAAAATAATTTGTTCATGTCTTATGCCTTCTTTTGATTACTTTTTTTTTTGATAATAAATTTGTATTAAATCATAAATCCAGAAAAATTAAAACAGACAGCAAAGAATTCCAGAAAAAAGAAAAAAAAAAATATTTCATAGGGCCCTATTATTGTAGAAGACTAATAAATTAATTTGCTTCAGTTTTTTTAATTTAATTGCTTAGACATGCTTTTTGATCAGTAAAATGTAATTAAACCATTAAAATCCAGAAAAATTAAACAAAATTTGGGAAAAATAAAACTGAATTTTGAGAATAGATAAAAAGGGTTTCATAGGGCACTTTTTTTTTTATTGTTGTCAAATTGTGTAAGTTTCATGAATTCATTTAATTTTGATTACTAACATTTAAATTTAACCATTAATTCCAGAAAAATGAAAATGGAAAAATGAAATTTGAGGGAAAAAAAAGAAACCGAATTTAGGAAAAAAATAAATAAAACTGATTTTATAGGGCCCTAGATTATTTAGATTTTTTTTTTTTTTTTTTACAGTTATTTACATTTTATTTAGTGAATTAAATATTATATTACATCAGGCTTTCACTAACTGGGCTTTGTGAAGAAAATGCAGGAGGTTTTTGAGTTGATAAAAGCTAAATTAAATCATAAAACTGTAAAATTTAAAAAAATCAAAACAAAATATTTGAACAATGGAGGGGGAAAAAAATTATTTGTTTACCTGCATATTGCGACCATTAACTGATAACAGAGAGCTCTGAACATATAAATGTGTTGATAAATTACTGAAATATCAGCTTAAAATCTCAGGGTGAGTAAGTAAATATAATAATCATAATAAAAAGTTTAAAGGGGTTTGGCTGACAAAAACAGTTTGAGAATCTCTGCATTCCAATTAAAAAGCCACAAAATTCACTATTTGAAACTATTTTAAACAAAAAGCTGCATGTATGAATGAGAACTAGAACTTCAGAAAGCACACATCTCATCTAATGAATGTCTGTGCCGGATGTGTTCGTCTATCAGAGCTGCACACTCGGTCTGAAAAGCGTCTCTGTGGTCTCAGTAAGTGTTGTTTCTCCCCATCCTCACCCGGGAGGCTTGCGGGGCAATTCATTATGCTGTTAAGGGTCACTGAATCCTTCAAGTCATTAAAAATGTTAATAAAACAGGGCGCTCAAGAAGAGATGGGCCAAACGCTTCCCGCAGGGCATTCACACGGCAGAAGCTCTTAATGACGGCTCACAGAGGAACCCGCGAGAAAATGGACTTTAGTCTGCGAGCGCTAATCCTGAATGACCTCCACCTGCGTCTCAACACGCAGAGATAAAGCTGCTGCGCTTCAGAAATCACACGAAATGACCTGCTGGTTTGTTTGGTTCATGGGTGGAGAGGCAGAAATCACTTAGGAAACTTTAATAACTGCCCCTCCGGCTCTAATACCCCCATCCCCCTTCACCCAGTGTCTTTATCCTATAAAAATAAAACAAGCAATTAGGCCGATTTCAGAGGACGGCAGCCAGCCTATAATTACACACCACATCCTCGGCAGATAAAAGGTGATTAGTGTGGATGCAGAGAGAAAATTGCTTAGCAACCAGAAGATTGACATCATGCCTGTAAGTGAAGCCGCTGTCAAAACGTCAGACCTTCAGCAACAGAGCAATTGCAATAAGGTCTCTTCTGCTCACCCAGACTGCATTATTTAATCAAAAATACAGTAAAAACTCAATTTTATGATGTGAAATAACTGTTCTATGTGAATTAGGGCTGGAACGATTTGCTAATCTGCCGATTCAATACGATCAGGATACTTGTGTGCCGATTCAATATTTAGTGAGATAATTGAGTATTGCGATTATATAACTATTGCGATTCGATATTGTGCTTTTTGTTTGCTTATTAAAGACTAGACAATGCTGGATCATACCCTTAAAGAGACTGTATATGATGAGTCATTAACAAAAACAATGCATCGCATCTTTCTGAACTTTTATTTGAGGAGCATAAACATACACAGTGTATATTTTAAAGTACCTTGAACCATGAAACTTTCAAGTACCAAAACCCTGAACTTGCACGTGAATATAATAGTCAAATGTTCAAAAGAATGAGTAGAAAAATACTTTCTGAAATAAAATAGAGTCAAACAGTCCTATACATTTCCCACTCTGTTGGAATAAAAGCGGTAACTTCTCACCATCTCTTAGGAAAAGTAAAATAATTAATTATAAATCGATTCTGAGATAAATCAATTAATTTTTAAATCATTTTAAAAAGAATTGCGATAGTTAGGTGAATCGATTTTTTCTGCCACCCCAATGTGAATATGTTAAACTGTAATTGATTTGTGATTTCAAAGCTGAATTTTCAGCATCATTACTGAAGTCTTCAGTGTCACATGATCCTTTAGAAATCATAATAATATGCTGATTTGCTGCTTAACAAACATTTCTGATTATTAGCAATTACTGAATACACCATTCAAAAGTTTGGGGTATATTAAAGCTTTTTTGCAAAACGTTAGGGCTGCAAAACAATTAGTCGCGATTAATCGATTCAAAATAAAAGTTTATGTTTACATACGTGTGTGTACTGTGTATATTTATTATGTATATATAAATACACACAAATTTATATTTAATCATTTAGCAGACGCTTTTATCAAGGGCTGTGTATCACCAGCAAAGTCACAATACGATACATATCACAATACGGGACTGCACTGAATTTCACCTCAGAATAATTTAGTAAAACAGCTGTTTATTAAACACTGCATACTATAGGGCCGTTGCTAACTATAGGCAGAGCAGGCAGTTGACCTCTGCATTATGAAGGGCCTCCATAACTGTAAAACAGTGCAATATAGATAACGGCATACGTTTCATGTTTACATTGAGCACTCCCCACCAGGTACAATATTCTGATTGCTTGCATCTTGTTTTTAAGCCCATAAATAATAATGTACTCATTCTAATAAATTTATATTGTAATGTACTCATATTAATATATAAAAATCATCTTAACATTGCTGGTAGGTTATCATTGCACAAATTAACGCACTCTCTATATTTAAAAAATAAAAATAAGAATTAGAACTGTCTCAAACACACACATTCATTCAAACAGATCACGTTGCGGCCGCACACAGACATTCAGCAACACAAACTTTTTAGCGCTGCCCCCCAATTTTATCAATAAAATAGCTTAATCGCTCAAGAGCTACATTATCTTTCTCAACAAGGAGCTGATAACATCATTGTTTCTAAAGGAATTAAGCCACAGCTTCACTGTTAACGGAGAAACACAGCAAAACGGTGGTAATTCATACATACACAGCCTCTCTCTCTCTCTCTCTCATAAATGAACAGTTGATGAATTACACTCCCCTGAGAACAGAATATTGAAGTAGAGATTGCTAAACTGCAAGCTAACTGGTGTTTTCAGAAAGCAAGCGCATTTATCTACAGTGGAGAGAGCTTGCGTGCACATGGTTGCCAGGTTTACAAAGATAAGTAACACACTTAGCAGATATTTCCGTATTGCACAAGTGGGAAGCTCTGTTTAGGGGATTACGTCTCTTTATATCAGGCAACCCCAGTTGTTTTCCTCTGCGGCCAGATTAAACCTTGTTGTATATATAATGCTCTATTCATTTTTTATTTTTTAGAAACCTCGCACTTTTCTACTCCATTTTAAACTGTGTTCTTGTATTCAAATTAAGAGTGGCCCACTGCTCCACAAGTGCCACAATATCGATACAGGGCCAGATACTCGTATCGTTAAATCTCTGTGACGATACATCATCGTATCGATGAATCGAACACAGCACTACTTTTATCCAAAGCGACTTACAAATGAGGACAATGGAAGCAATCAAAACCAACAAAAGAGTAATATGCAAGTGCTATGACAAGACACAATTATACGTATATATTTAAAAAAAAAAAATGTTGTATGTAAACACTTGTATATAATTTATATTATATTTAAATATAAATATTTATCATACAAGTCTAACATTTTTCCTTAATATATACATGTATATGTGTGTGTATTTATATATACATAAATATACACAGTACACACACACACACACATAGTACTGTATGTAAACAAACTTTTATTTTGAATCGATTAATCACGATTAATCGTTTTGCAGCCCTACAAAACTTGGTTTCTGTATTTCTGACTTTGTGTATTTGATCACAGTTATGTACACAACCATTCAAAACTTTGGGGTCAGTCTGATTTTGTTTTATAATTTTGATAATTTTGTTAATCATGAGTGCATTAAATTGGTCAAAAGTGACAGTAAAGAAATTTATAATGTTAGTTAAGATTTCTATTTCAAATAAATGCTGTTCTTTTGAACTTTCTATTCATCTGTGAATCCTGAAAAATAAAATGTATCACGAATTTCACAAAAATATTGTGCAGCACAGCTGTTTTCAACATTGATAATAATCAGAAATGTTTTTTTTGAGCAGCAAATCAGCATATTAGAATGATTTCTGAAGGATCATGTGACACTGAAGACTGGAGTAATGATGCTGAAAATTCAGCTTTGATCACAGAAATAAATTATATTTTAACAGAGATTAACATAGAAAACAGCTGTTTTAAATCATAATATTTTACAATTTTTGCTGGTGACAGAACACACTTAACTAGCACATGAGCAGCATAAAGAACTGAAGCAGAGAAAGTCCTACAGCTGCAAAACTGGGTTCATATCACATACACTTTTTATTGATATATAAACATAAATATATAAATGCAGCTAAATATATAACAGATGAATCAAACGATTTCTTTAAAAGAAAGCTGAGAGGACATAAAACACTTTAATTACTTCCCTGAACTCAAAGGCCATGATGTTTATTTCATGACATGAGTGGGACAATGACAGCAAATGAGATACACAAAAATGCTGATACTGAACACTTATTTTCACATGATGGTTCCTCATAATTAAGACTCAAACCCTGTTAAATTCATTTGATGTATACTATTGTCATCTTTAAATGCAAACATTTGTTATCCATTGGGAACTGCTGGCCACTTTTGTTAATCAGTCAACAAACCAAATGAGCAAATATCTTAGTTTTTTCAACTGCTTACACACTAAATCTTTCCTTGTCACACAGTTTCTGAAAGCTGACACTCAAACAGCAGAAGCACACACCAAATCTGCAAAACCATACACTAATTCTCAGCCTTTGACTCTGTTTTCAACTTCATAAAACACTTTTTGCAAAACAACACAGAGTTCTCTTTGTAACAAAAATCTAACAGGAATTAATATTATGGGAAAGGTGTTTGCAAATGTTTGAGATGGGTTTGTGATATTTTGAAAGCAGTGCTTCATTTTGCAAGAGATGTGATGTGACAGTAAGATTTTTAAATGTTTTTAAAGAAGCCTCTTCTGCTCATCAACCCTGCATTTATTGGATCCAAAGTACAGCAAAAGCAGTAATATTGTGAAATATTTTTACTACTTAAAATAACTGTTTTCTATTTGAATATATTTTAAAATGTATTTTATTCCTGTGATTTCAAAGCTGAATTTTCAGCATCATTACTCCAGTCTTCAGTGTCACATGATCCTTCAGAAATCATTCTAATATGCTGATTTGCTGCTCAAGAAACATTTTATCATCATCAATATTTAAAACAATGGAGTACATTTTTTTTTCTTCAAAATTCTTTGATGAATAGAAAGATCTAAAAATCAGCATTTATCTGAAATAATAATAATAAAAAAAAAAAAAAACTTTTGTAACATTATACACTATACAATTCAAAAGCTTGGAGTCAGTATAATGTTTTTTTTTGGGGGGGGGGGGGGGGTGATAGAAATTAATATTTAGAGAGGATGCTTTAAATTGATCAAAAGTGATGATAAAGACATTTATAATGTTACAAAAGATTTCTATTTCAGATAAACGCTGTTCTTCTGAACTTTCTATTCAAAGAAACCTGAAAAAAATTCTACTCAGCTGTTTTCAACTTAAAAAATGTTTCTTGAGCAGCAAATCAGCATATTATTATGATTTCTGAAGGATCATGCTACACTGAAGACTGGAGTAATGATGCTGAAAATTCAGCTTTGATCGCAGAAATAAATTACAGTTTAATAGATATTCACCTAGAAAACAATTATTTAAGTAAAAATATTTCAAAATTTTACTGTTTTGCTGTACTTTGGATCAAATAAATGTAGGCTTGGTCAGCAGAAGAGACTTCTTAAAAAAACATTAAAAATCTTACTGTTCAAATATACATAAATATAAACAGAGGGAGAGAGATGTTAGATAGATAGATAGATAGATAGATAGATAGATAAGTATATGAGTGAGTGTGTGTTTTACAGCCTCCAATAACAGACATCAAAGCGCCGCCACACACACACACACACACACACACACACACACACACACACACTTGTTTCGCTATCCTTGTGGGGACATTCATAGGCGTAATGGTTTTTCTACTGTACAGACCGTATATTCTATTGCCCTACACCAACCCTACACCTAAACTTAGCCCTCACAGGAGACTTTCTGCATTTTTAGATTTTCAAAAAACTTCATTCTGTGTGATTTATAAGCTTCTTTACCCGTGGAGACCTCAATTTAGGTCCCCACCGTGACACGAGTCCCCATGAGTCTGTGTGTATTCAGGTTTAAGTCCCCACCTGAATAGAAAAAACAGGTACACACACACACACACACACACACACACACACACACACACACACACACACACACATATCAGTCAGGTGACATCAAAGACACCGCTCGAGCGCTTCCGTCAACACGCGTTCAATTCACCACAAACCCCCATTTACCTCAGTATTTACCTCAGTATTTACCTCAGTATTTACCTCAGCGGAGGAGAAAGAAACGAAAATGAAACTGCAGAACGAGATGAAGCTCATCATCAAGAACAGAATCATATTTACCACGAACTGACGCTCCGCGCGCTTTAAAACCTTCCGATCCCAGCAGAATCATCGATATCCCAGCGATCACGAGTCCATCAGCGGTCAAACCTCCACGAACCCCCGCGGCAGCTCGGTGTGACCGGACTGAAGCTCATGTTCTGACGGAGACGAAGAGCAGCGCGTTCGTCCTCATCCTCAATTAACGCACCTGCTTCACGCTTCATCCGCGACGCAATCCATCCGCGAGCCGAAAAACGCCAACCGTCGCCTGAAGATCAAATCCAGCTGATAAATGAATTATAAAAACCCCGAACGCAGAAAGTTTTCTGGTTTATAAAGTGAGTTTGTGTGTAACACCAGAAGAAACACGAGCCCAAAACTCTCCTCAGCGTCCTCCTCTTCTGATCTCACGCTCAAGCGACGCGACGCGACGCGACGCTCTATCATTCCGCTAACGGAACCTAAACCAATCACATTACAGACGCCGTGCGTTCCGACCAATCATTAGCGAGACAGGGCGGGGCACAGAATGACGCCTTCGGTCCTGCAGAGAGTTCGCGGAAAATCTTAAAGGCGCAGCGTTATGAGGAAAGAATTGTTGCTTAATTCCAAATAAATAGATTATGATCCACAAATAAATGTAAAGAGATTAACAAAAATTAAACATATTGACAAATAAATAGAATGAGTTCCACAAATAAACCGTACAGTTTCACAAACATGAATTAAATTCACAAAAAAAGTAAATAAATAAAATAATATGTGCAAATAAAAAACATTGCCTATTCACAAATATCTTTTTATGTCACAAACACAACTTTGCCTGACATTCATTTGTGGATCGGTCGCTGTGCATTTGTGAATCGCTGCAAGCAGTTTAGTCTCTTTTTTTTTTTTTTTTTGTGAATTTAATTCATGTGTGTGAAACTGTAAGATTTATTTGTGGATCTCATTCTATTTATTTGTCAATATGTTTAATTTTTGTTAAACTCTTTACATTTATTTGTGGATTATAATCTATTTATTTGGAATTAAGCAACAATTCTACCCTCTTACAGCGTAGTCGTGCGTTTCTGATTCAACTGCTCTTTAACCACTTTGACTTTATTTATAATTATTAATTAGATAATTTATTATCTCTCTCTCTCTCCTTCGTTTTTCTCCCTTTCTTATCAGGGGTTGCCACAGCGGAGTGATCTGCACAGCCGATTTGACAATTAGATCATTTATAATAAAATTATTAAATAGTTTTTTTTATTGTTTGCAACAATTTGGTTTCCACAGTAAGTTGCTTTACTTGAAATTTGTTTTTTTTTTTTTAATGTTTTTAGTACAAAATATCACAACAGATGCATAGGATACATAGATAAAATACAATAAATAAATAAAATATTATAATTATATTTGTATAAATCTATTTATATATTTACATATATATATATATATATATATATATATATATATATATATATATATATATATATAAATTATACATTATTATATATTATTATTTATTTATTTATTTATTTATTTATTTATTTATTTATTTTCAGTTTTGAATTTTCCCTGCATTTCATGAATAACATAACTGTTCTGTATTTCATAATTCTTTACTGTGAAATTTTAATGAAAATCCTGTTTTATACCAGGTTACCCCATAATATAGTGTGACAACATGCCCCTACAGGTCTCAATATGTGTTAAATTGTAGATATTTTTTTTTCCTGGGCAATGAAAGTGAAATAGTTCAATAGCTTTATTGTAGTCACAAACATTAGGGTTTGTGACTAGTTAAAAGTCTGTATTGAGTCTGTATGCAAACCAGTGTTTTCCAGTATTAAATATCTGATTTTATGAGACTGTATATGCTGTTCTTGATGCTTACATCTGGAACACATTTGTGAGAAGAGCGGAGGCCGTTATTGTGTCTCTGCACGTTTGAGAGCAGTGAGACCTTGACTAAACTGAATTCACTGAGTAATTATTTACATCTAAGCTTTAATTAAATGCCAGTAAAACATTCAGCACAGGCTAAATCATAATGCAGATTTACAGTGAGCTCTGAATCTCTTATTAATTTTACAGGATCATTTGAAATTCTAATCCAGGACTAATTATGAAGTGTGAAACAGTCATGAAAATCCTTCGGTATGTTCCATCCGTCTGAAAATAACAGGATGAGGACTGTACATCAAATGAATCCTTTTCCCTTCGTTTGATGTCTCATTGGAAAATAATGATTATCTTCATGAAGAATGACTTTGATATTGCAATTACTAAAAACCAGCAAGGGAAGAAAACAGTTCTTATGCTTTAAACTCAAAAGTAGTCATTCATATGCATATTTGACAGTGTTTTTAATTAAGAAGAAGTCCACATTTTTGAACAGACTCACTGATAATGTGATGCAAATCTTCTCCAGTTGGAACAAACACTTCATTCTGCACAAATTTCCCTTTTTATTCTCATTTTATTTTATTTTATTTTATTTTACTTTTTTATTATTTTTCATTTTATTATTTTATTTAATTTTATTAGTTTTATTAGGGTTTATTTAAGATTTAAACATATTTTCCAGTGGGAACAAATACCACATTTTGCACAAAGACCCCCTTTACATTTACATTTAGTCATTTAGCAGATGCTTTTATCCAAAGCGACTTACAAATGAGCACAATGGAAGCAATATAAATAAATAAATAAATAAATAAATTGATGTATTATTATCATTTATTATATTATATTATTTTATATTATATTCTATTTACCTTTATTATTATCATTCATTCATTCATTCATTCATTCATTCGGTGAATGTGTGTGTGTGTGTGTGTGGGTGTGTGTGTGTGTGTGTGTGTGTGTGTGTATACATATATATATATATATATATATATATATATATATATGTATGTATATATATGAATTCAGATGCAAAAGCCTCTAAATTCTGTCTGAATTTTTTTTTTGTGAGGCTCCTGTGTTTATTTTAAGTTATTTCACTTTAATGGCAATGAAAAGAATCTATTCATTGCCTTTAAAATGAATTTTAATGACTGAACCTATACAGGAGCCTGATAAAAATGCTCATTTTAGAAGAAAGTTTGAAATGGCACTTAGAGGCTTTTGCATCTGAACGCTTCATATACAGCATGTATATATATATATATATATATATATATATATATATATATATATATATATATATATATATATATATTTACAATTAAAAAATGGTCAATATATACATAATAATAATCTATTTACCATTAAAAGTGGTCTATATATATATATATATATATATATATATATATATATATATATATATATATATATATACAGTTAAAAATGGTGATTGCACGCATGCAGTATGCTGTGATTAGCTCAGATGTGTTCAGGCATGTGCGCGGCCAGCCGGTCTCTGTGCGGTGGCGCCCTCTGCTGGATCGCGACGCACATGCGCAGACCGCCGCTCCTCCTCGGCCTCAGCCGCGTCGCGCTCCTCTTCAGTCTGGAAAATACAACACGATGATTTGTTTTTAGTATCGATATGTTTTCATTAGAGTTTGATTTGAGGCTCGGAAGTGTTTGTGATCGTCTGCGTGTGTTTGTTCCGTTCTGTGGACGCGTTTGGACTCGACAGTGACGCGATTTTACAGTAAATATTCTGGATCAATGTCAGACTTTACTGTCAATCATTGACTGATAATCGACTGGTAAGAGTTTTATCTTGTAGTTTATTGTTTATTACATACACTTGAGTTGAAATGCAGCGGTGTAAAGCCCGTTCAGGCCTGTTTGTTTTATTAAAATGTTGGTGACAGACAGCCTCAGTGACTCAGGAGAACAGAATGAAGTCCAGTCGATTATTAATAGAAGCTCATGATGTGTTAAACATGTGAGAGATTCACTTCATATGCTGTTTATATCACTCACATTAATCAAACTACACATTCACCCTGAGGACAGATATCGTGTCGAAAAACTAGTATGTTTACTAGTTAACACTGACTAGTAGAAGTAGTTTACATCTATACATAATTTAGATCAGCATATTTTCATTAGTGAAAGTAATATTTCATTTATTTGGTATTTCATTAGTGATATCAACCATATCGTGGAGTATATTTTTGTGCTTCTTTATTCTTAATAATTAATAATCATTAATAGTAATATAGTTTCAAAGGACTGGCTGAGCAGATCAAACAACCCAAAAAGTGACTTTTACATAAATAAACACACACACACACACACACACACACACACACACACACACACACACATTAAGCAAAAAAAATGAAAGCAAAAGGAGCCCCTACCAAGTATTGAGTACATATACAGTAAATGAACATACTTTCCAGAAGGCCAACAATTCACTAAAAAATGTTTTTTTTTTTTTTTATGAATTATTCTAATTTGTTGAGATAGTGAATTGGTGGGTTTTTGTTAAATGTGAGCCAAACTCATCACAATTAAAAGAACCAAAGACTTAAACTACTTCAGTCTGTGTGCATTGAATTTATTTAATACACGAGTTTCACAATTTGAGTTGAATTACTGAAATAAATTAACTTTTCCATGACATTCTAATTTATTGAGATGCACCTGTGTGTGTGTGTGTATATATATATATATATATATGTAAGTGTTTATTAAATATTATATAATATAAAAATATATTTACATATAATTATATTTAATTTTGATATGTAAAATTGTCATTTATAAAAAAAATTGAAATATATTTATAGTAATTATTTATGAAAAATATATATTGATTTTATTAATGGTAAAAAATGTTTTGACATGTTTATGTTTGATTTTACAGTGTTTAATACAGAGATGAAATAAAAATATAAAATTAGAAATTAAGAAATGAATGCTTCAATGTAATGTGTTCTTCCTATTTTGGCTTTGGTTTGAGCATGTGTAGTTTAATAATAATAATAAATGACCTCATATTTTTTTCTAATATATTTTGGTACACATGTGAGAACCACTACCAATGTTTCACCTGTAAAGATTTATATTACATTTATTTACATTTACAAGTATGCATTCAGCAGGTGTTTTTATCCAAGTGACTCAAACATCTCATATTTGCGTTTTAATTAAATGTTAAATATCAATGCACAATTATATATGAAGAGTTTATTTGCAAAAACAGATAACTCCATTTTTATTTATTTTCAGAAATTAAGGTTTTTTTTATTTTTTTTTTTTTATTGTGCATTCCAAGTAATATCAGTCAAACTGCAGTTGGGTTGTTTTGATTAAGTAATAATAAGTTAAACAAATACTGGTAACTTACAAAATTAAAGTTAATTGAAAGTATGTTTTTTTACATATTAAAAGTTTGTTTTATAGCAAAAGCAGATAACTCCACATTTCATGTTTTAGAGTTTAAAAAACACTGGTTTAATCTTTGTAAGCTCCTCAGATGACAATGTAGATGCCTGACAAAGGTTGTTGTTGTGATCATAGACTGTATGGATGTGATTACACGCAGTTTTCCCTCATCATTGTAACGTGCTGCTTTTGCAAGGCTCTGTGAAAACGTTTCAGCTTTTATTTTCCTTTTTCCTCTTGAAGAAGATATCACGGGTTCATCAAGTTCGTCGAAATTATCCATCCTCAATCACTTTAGTCAGCTTTGACCAAACTCCTCTCAGCTAGCACGTCTTTTCAAAGTGAAAGTAGCCTTGTCACCTGACCTGAATACAGTGCGCTGATTCACTAAAACGGACTTATCGGCTTCTGTTCATAAACAACAAGGGCACTTGTCGGCTTCTGCAGTAAAACGTGAACTCGCGATGCCTTGAAAGTGAACAATACCCGCTTTTTTGACAAGACGTGTTTAGGGTTCAGATGGTGCTATATGTGGAGAATAATGCACGGCAATCAGCTAATTTTTTTTTGAAAGTGGCGTTTATCATTTTTTGCAAATAAACTCTTCATATGTAACCATTCATCCTAAAAGGTTGCGTCTGCAGAAACCCAAGTGTTGGGTTTAATAGTGTTGGTTTAACACTCTCTATTCTAATTCTATTCTCTAAAAAAAAAAAAAATAACTTGCCCCTTTTAAACTTACGCTCTATTCCTTTACTAACTGCTTGTTTTCTTAAAAAAAAAGTTAAAATAGCTTCTCTATTCTTTTTGTATTCTGTTTTCTTTTTATTTGTTTTATATATATATATATATATATATATATATATATATATATATATATATATATATATATATATACACACATATATACATACACACACACACACACACACACACACTATAATTATATAATTTAAATAATTTGTAAGTCTCTTTGGATAACAGCGTCTGCTAAATAACTAAATGTAAGTGTTGTTTGTGGTCTGCAGGAGTTGCTGTTATGGAGGCGGTTCTGAAGCGACTGCAGACGCTGACCGCGGATCAGCTGAGAGACGAGCTCACCGGCACCGGACTCAGATGTGGCCCGATCACGGCCACCACCAGGAGCGTCTTCGAGAAGAAGCTGGCTCGAGCTCTTCTGGAGGAGGCTGCGGTGCATTCTGGGAGTTCACTTCCTGTGGAGGAACTCCAGCAGCCAATCAGTGAGCAGAACCAAGAGGAAGTGACTGGTGACGCTCAAACCCCAGAGCCGCAGCCGGAGAGTCCGTGTGTTTATTATGGTGTGTGTCCTGAGCCAGACGACCCAGCGATTGAAGAAGGTCTGTGGAAAGAATACTTAAAAAAAAAAAAAAAAAAAATTGTACTTAAGTAAAAAGTATTGCTACTTAAAGCTGCAGTTCATAACTTTTTTTTTTTTGGTTAAAAATGATCCAAAATCAATTTTGGAGCAAGTACATTACCAGCCCTTGTTCAAAACTATTGCCTTACTTTAGCCGATTCACAACAGTAAGCTTATATTTAGTGCTGTCAAATGATTAATCACGATTAATCGCATCCAAAATACTTATGTTTACATAATATATGTACATTTATAAATATACATATGTACATAATATATGTACATATGTATATTTATTATGTGTATATAAATAGACACACATGCATGTATACATTTAAGAAAAATATATTGTTTATATATTAAATATATAAATTAAATTATATGAATAAAAATATATACATGTAAAAACATGTAAATATTTTCAAAATATATATGTGCGTGTCTCATATACATACATATATATATATATATATATATAGTTACGTTCCCATCTATGATTGATCTAGGGGAATTGAGGAATACATAAAATTAAAGGAAAGTCCACATGGAGCCTCTCATCCCAGTCCCAGCCCTAAAGAACACTGCCAACCACTAAAGAATCTACTACAAATTTGATTACATAAAGGAATCACAGAAACAAAGCAAAAGAAAACTTCAGGAGGGGGCAAGGCCAAAATAACAAACAAAACAGAATCTTACTCAACTTTAAATCTAACTTACCTAACACAAGAGAAAATAAAGTTAACAAAAAGACAATAGCACTTCCTTAACTACCTAACTTACCCAAAAACAAAGGCAAAAGGATTGACAAAAGAAAATGGCACCCTCCTCCCTACAAATTATAAAATAAACAATTTAACATATTAAATAAAGAACTATCAAAAAGTCAACATTATTAGGAGCTAGATTTAACAATCTAAGCGGTAGCACAGCAACAGTATGCTAACTTGAACTGTAGCACAAATTGGCATTATGTATCAATTAACAGAGAGAGAGTGTTACAAACCTTTTAAAGTCTAGGAGAAATAAAGGGGTGCAACATCAAAACACTGAACGTGTACTGGAAAACGACCACACACACACGTGTCATTCTGAGTTCGGTAAAGTGTCTGTTTATTACAGTGGAAGCCGGGACCAAAAGATTAGCCCAGGATATTATTTACATAAGTTTACAAATTATTAATTCACTAAAGAATGAAGAAAAGAGAAAAGAACGAGACCGTGCCAAAATAAAATAAAACAAACAAAATATAACCAATCTTACTAAGAAACACACAAAAACTTCTAATCTAACTCAACCATCAATATTCACAAAAAAAACCCTAAATTAAATAAAAAGAAAAATCTTCAGCGTCAAAGACGCCCTAAATAATACTACTCTTACTACAAACCAAAAATACAAAGGTGGCACGTGTCACTAAACTAGTGTTCTATACACAATTGAATACTCAGTGTGGCACATGTATATCACGTGATATCTTACCTGTTCTTTCTCTTTTCCCCCGTTTAGTAACAGGTTTCACAACCCAGTAGCCTAACAAAAAAACGGTGAAAACCTCAAAGAAAAAAAAGATCGAATGTGGCCGTTGTTCACTAAGTTCTCAAAGAACACAGACTTTACCGTGAATAATATTCAAACCTCAAGATGGTACAGGGCAAACAAACAAACAAACAAGCGAATACTATCAGAACAAGACAATAGAATGTGTGTGTAGCATGCAAGAGACCTCCCGCTTCCCGCACAGGTGCGCTCTTTATAATCAAATAGCGCGCCCTCATTGGTGAAGCCGCGCATTGTCGTCACCAAGCGTCTCGATGATTGACCGAGGATTAACCACTCAGGTACCCGCGTCGCCCTGCTGAAAACGAAAGTAAAAACAGAAAAAAAAGGGAGGGGGAAGAAAAAGGAAACACCGTACCCAAAACAAATCAAAACATGGTGGGTGTGTGTGTGTGTGTGTGTGTGTGTGTGTGTGTGTGTGTGTGTGTGTGTGTGTGTGTGTGTGTGTGTGTGTGTGTGTGTGTGAGAGAGAGAGAGAGAGAGAGAGAGAGAGAGAGAGCGAGAGAGCTCAAGTCTCCAACTGCTTTCTTGATGGCTTTTATAGCTGGTTTCCTCTCTGGAGGAGCCAATGAATGAGGACTTAGTTGGTCATCAGCAAACGAGTATCAGGTGCCAGCAATCAACTCCTATTAGAGCAACAGCACAGAAGAGAAACAAAAACAGAACATACAAAAACTCTTAACTGACCCCAGAACAGTACAAATTACGTAATATTTATTATGTATGTACATACATAATAAATATACACAGTACACACATATATTATGTAAACAAAAACTCTTATTTTGGATGCGATTCATCGTTTGACAGCACTACTTATAATAATATTGTCTAATTTAAACCATCATTTCGTCACGTAGGGGTGGGCGATATGGCAATAATATCATATCACAATTTTTTTAGAAATATCACGATTCACGATTGGGTTTTACTATTTTGCAAGTTGTCTGAGCATTACCCTATTATAAAGACAAAGCCTTTCAAGGTAACAAAATTTTAAAAAGAAGGCAGATATTTAGGGCAAAGTGGGCGAAGAAAAAAATCTTTGTCATTATTTTATCTTTGCTTTTAATGTGTGTGCAGTACAGAAAACAGCGAGTCTTCTTGTGCTTGAATGGTTTCAAGTCATAATAAAATGCGCACAAAGGAATTTATTTAATTTTTATAACAAGTATCTGAGTCCTGAATTGGAGTCGATTTTTGATTCCCAAGCCTAGCTACAGGTTAACATGTTAAATAAAATGCTCTTTTTTTATGCTTGGAGTCCACCGTTGCGATAGTAACAAACTACACTTATACATGCATCTAAATGACAAAAGAAATCATGGTTTATCTGTTAGTCAGATCCACGTAAAAATGCATGTGCGATTATTTCAATGTTGTTGTTAATGTTGAAGTTATTTCAGCTTCGTACATTTAGTTTAACTCTTTCCCCGCCAGTGTTTTTAAAAAAAGGTTGCCAGCCACCGCCAGCGTTTTTGCTGATTTTCATTCAAATTTCATGGCCCTCAGAATATTTTGTTGTATGAATATCTGAACATGCAATACATCAAAATAAAGATCAGACCCTCTACTTTCAAACAAAAAAAATCTTTTATTCTAGCTTCAAGCTTTGTTTTTTTTTTTTTTTTTTATTAACACTTTAATGTAGGTAGGTTTTAGGGCTGCACGATTATGACAAAAATCAAAATTGTCGATTATTTGCTTGAAATTGTAATTGCGATTATTAATTATGATTAACACAATTTACATTGAATGATATTTATACTATTGTTTGAAGCAGCTGCATGTCATATTTTTATATGAAAATAAACAAACTGAAAACATTTAAACTGAAAAACTTTTATTGCTTTTCTAAAGTAATAAGCCTCAAATGTCAACTATTCATTGGATTGGTTTCTTTTTTAAATTGTAAAACAAAAAATGTAAAAATATGCATGGTATTATAAGGTTAAACTAAAACTATAATTAAAACAATGGAAAAACCCTTAAGATAACCTGTAGAAAAAAAGCACTTCACTTAAGCACTTCAGAATAACATAAGTGGACTTTGAACGATTATTGCTTTTTTGAACGATTACGTAATTGTGGCATCCGTAATTGTAATTGCGATTAGATATTCGATTAATTGTGCAGCCCTAATAGATTTCATAAAAAAGCATCATTTTGAGCAAAAAGCTGAGAAAATCGCATTTTTATCAAATACTACATATGGATCATATTCAGTAATATTATCAAAGCAAAGATGCAGTAGATGGCTTCCATCAGTATCTCAAAGCTTGCACAGGCCTTTACCACTTTCTGGATCCACATTTCACTCTGTAACATTAGGCAGTTTTCATTTAATTGTGGTTAGTGTTGATGATCGCATAGTTTTTCATATGCATACATACAGAGATGGGCACTCGAGTTAGTGACTCGGACTCGAGTCGCATTTTTATAGACTTCAGACTTGACTTCAGACTCGACCTGAAATGACTCCAGACTTGACTCGACTTGAGGAAAAGGACTCGTGAATATTTTAAAAGCAACTCGAGTCTTTTATCCTTAAATGCTTATGTAACTGATTTTCAAAAGATGGACGGCATCCGCATCCGCACCCCGGCATTCATCCGGACCGCGAGCCTAACAGCAGCATCATTTTAAGAGAGCAGCGCGTCAAAACAGTGTAGCGGATCACATAACAAGCACTCAGGGTCGTTTATGGCAAATATCTTTCAGCGCTATATCCTCTCTCTCTCTCTCTTCAGACGCGCGTCGGCGCCAAGTTTAAGAGCTTATTATTAACAACGGTTATTTTAACAACAACAGAAACACGGTGAGCAGCAAAATTATAGATTACTGTCACTAAAACAGCAGAAAAAATAATGCTGCAAATCTAGTTATTTTTCTTACTATCTATTTATCTCTCAATAACCTATGACTCTGAATGTTCAAACCAGATGTGACGAGACGTTTCTGATCTACATTTAGCATTATTAATCTGTAGGCTAAGAACATTTCAAAAGAATTGTGTAATTATAATTGGGAAATTGTTGTTAGATGGCTAGGATAGAACTTAAACTTTGAAACTGCTAGTTATCTTTCTTTTCTGCTCAAGATGAGAACGTTTTGATTATTGTAGACATTTTTAGTAGCTTAGATAATGCTGTTAAGTAAAGTATTAAAATAGTATAGATTTCAGGAGGAAAACCCTGAACTGAAACAGTATTTTTTGTCACATGGCCTCGCATGTGTAAATGTAAAAATACATGTAAAAAAAAAATATATATATATATATATATATATATATATATATATATATATATATATATATATATATATATATATATATTTTATTTATTTTTTATTTTTTGACCTGATCTCTGCTTGGAAGAAAATAGAGAATATAGAGGCTGCGCCTCTTGGAACTTAAATTGAATACCCCTGACTTATATATGTCACGAGTTCCCTGTCACCAGTCATCAGCCCCAGCGCACACAAGATCACAATCACCTGGTTTCAGTCATTACAGTCATCAGTCATGATCACCTGCACCTGCTGTATGCTCATCAGCTCCACTATATCTGCGCATTCTCCACACTCCCTCCTGGTCGGGTCTACCGCTCACAGACCGTTCACATAGATGTATTTACCCAGGCTAACCTGTGTTTACCTACCTTCAAGGAATCTCCGCGATCTCCTGTGCTCCACCGTCTCCCCGCTCCTTTGCTCCTACGGATCCCTGGAAAAGGAAAAGGACAATTACTCACAGATAAGACTCTAGTCACTTCTCTATTTCCTGGATACTCACCTGGACTCTCTGCCTTGCTTCACTCCGTTTGTTTATCAATAAACCAGCTGTTTGCACTTACCTCTGTGTCTCCTCGCCTGTGTGTGTTGTGACAGAAGACCCGACCCAACAAAGACGGCGACGATTTCGCCGCTCGTCTCCTCGCCCTTGTCAATCTGTATCTCCCCTTCTATGAGTTCGCCGGGGAGTTCTGCAAACTGGCCGTGGGGGACGCGTTGGATGACGCAGCCATTCTCCACCTGTTCCGGCTCGGGGCCTGTTACCACCGGCCCGTGGATCTCCCGGACACCACAGGACTTTGTTGGAAGGAGGGGGTCTGGGAAGTGTCCGGGCCCGAGTCGGAACCAGCCCGTCACCCGCGGCAACGACAAGCCCGCTGGCAGCGAGTATGGCAAGCCTGCTGGTCGCTGCCCCTTCCAAGCCAGAGCCCGCTCCTCGGAGGCACCCCCAAGTGTCCGCGCTTCCAGAGCGGCCCCAAGTGTCTGTGCTTCAAGAGTGCCCCCCAGTGCCTGCGCCACGAAGGAACCTTCCTATCTCCGCGCTTCCAGAGTGCCCCAAGTGTCCGCGCTTCCAGAGCGGCCCCAAGTGTCAGCGCTTCAAGAGCACCCCCCAGTGCCTGCACCACAAAGGCACCTTCCTATCTCCGCGCTTCCAGAGCGCCCCCAAATCTCCGCGCTTCCAGAGCGCCCTCCAGTGCCTGCGCCATGAAGGCGCCATCCTTTCTCCGCGCTTCCAGAGCGCCTCCTAGTCTCCTCGCTTCCAGAGCACCCCCAAGTGTGCGTGCTTCAAGAGCGCCCCCCAGTGCCTGCGCCACGAAGGTGCCTTCCGATCTCTGCACCTCCAGAGATCCCTCCAGAGCCCGCTCCTCGGCAGCACCCTCTTGTGCCAGCTGCACGTAAGCGCACTCCTGCAGCCCAGGAGAGGCTCCAGTTCCCGAGTCGAGCCCAGGAGAGGCTCCAGTTCCCGAGTCGAGCCCAGGAGAGGCTCCAGTTCCCGAGTCGAGCCCAGTGAGGGCTCCTGATCCCCAGTCGAGCCCAGTGAGGGCTCCTGATCCCCAGTTCAGCCCAGTGAGGGCTCCTGATCCCCAGTTCAGCCCAGTGAGGGCTCCTGATCCCCAGTTCAGCCCAGTGAGGGCTCCTGATCCCCAGTCCAGCCCAGTGAGGGCTCCTGATCCCAAGTCCAGCCCAGGAAGGGCTCCAGATCCCCCGTTCAGCCCAGGGCGGGCTCCAGATCCCCCGTTAAGCCCAAGGAGGGCTCCAGTCCCCGAGTTAAGGCCTGTAAGCTTCCCCAAGTTTTTTTTGGGGGGTAGGATGGATTTAGCTGGACTATATAAATAAAAGTGACATGACTGCTTTAATGGAGATCCGAACTGCAGATATCGTGCAAACATCCACATCGCTAAAATCAGATCTTAACTGCTACTTTCACACCGCTGTCAGTTTTTGTTGTTTATTTCGTTATTCAGAGGAAAGCGAGCAGTATAGAATATATTTACATCCAAACGCTGCTCAAAAGCGCTGTGTCTTCTTCTCTTGAATTGCATCCAGAAGAGCTGAATTACAGTCATGCGCTACAGCGCCACACTGGTCAAACCGCAGTATTGCAGGCTCTTACATTAGCTCATATGAGAGAACAACTACTCTACAACAAAAATATTTGTCGACAATATTTTATTGTCGACGTTGTCGATAATGTCGACTAATCGTTTCAGCCCTATTGTGAATGCTGGTTTCTGCATCTTCCTCGCTTGTGTTTTTGATCGAGTGATTCTAGACTCAGGGGAAGTCGTGGCCTAATGGTTAGAGAGTTGGGCTTGTAACCTGAAGGTTGCCGGTTCGATTCTCACACCGGCAGGAATTGAAGGTGGGGATTGTGAATGAACAGCACTCTCTCTGCCTTCGATACCATGACTGAGGTGCCCTTGAGCAAGGCACCGAACCGTGGACCTTGGACCTTGCTGGAGCAATGGCTGCCCACTGCTCCGGGTGTGTGTTCATGGTGTGTGTGTGTGCGCGTTTGTTCACTATTCACTGCTGTGTGTGTGCACTTGGATGGGTTAAATGCAGAGCACCAATTTCACCGTACTTGACAATACGTCATGACTTTCACTTTCAGGAGATGTGTAATAGTGCCCCCTAGCGTATAACAGTGAAAACATGGAAAATTCACTGGTAAGAGTTAAATGCAAAGAGGGTGAGCTTTAGCATTCAACTGAACTGTGTGCATGCATTTTAGACACTTACATTGTTCTTGCTCCGTCCACGCAATAACTGAAAAATAAATGTAGCGAAGTTGAATACTTTATTTTTATTCAACTCAAGTAAAAGTGCCACAATTTATTTATACTCAAAGTAGAGAAAAATGTACTCCAGTACTGTAACGAAAGTATTTGTAATTAGTTACTTACTTCATGACCAGTGCTGATGTGTGATTGTTTCAGGATCGCCACACGTGTATGTCGATAAGATGAAGGCGCTGAAGGCCGTGATGAAGCTAAAAGGAGCTCGATTCAAAGCCTTCGCCTGTAAAGAAGATGCGGAGAACTTCGCTAAAGGTTTCTGTGTGTCGCCGCTCAAACCGTCTCTAGAGAAAACCAGCGCAGGTCAGTCCAACACTCACATACACATTAGAGCTGCACGATTGATCGTTAAAAGATCAAGATCTTGATTCAAACACCCACGCGATCCCATTTCTAAATGACAGCGATTAAACCTTTGAATAAGGCATACCGAAACATTGACAGTGACACAGTCAGCAGACAGTTAGCATGTTTAGGTAAGAAACAGCTTCACAAACAGTTTTTTTTTTTTTTTTTTTTTTTTTTTTTTTTTTTTTCCCAACTACACAGTATTTCTGTCTTATAGTCATTCATATTATCACAGAAATACTGGGATGAAAGTTAATGGTTCAGATATAAACACTGATGTCTCTGGTAGCGATCAAAATAGAGCAAGTACTCGCGCTTCAAATAACGTTTGTCGACTGCATTGTTTCTCCACTAGGTGGCGACAAGTGACTGTTAAAAATGTATTTGTCATTGAATCATTCATTCAAGAGATTCATTCAAAAACGCTGATTCATCCAGTAATGAAACAAGTGAAGTATTTATGAGTCATTGAATCATTAATGCAAACCACTTTTTCATGATTTTAATATAAAAGTTGGTGTATTAAATATTACATTTATATATTAAAATGTTTAATAATTCATTCAAATTAATTAAACACTTTTAAATAGACTGCAGCAATTAATATTTTGTCACACATTATTTTTAGTTCAGAAGAAAATCATGATCTCTATTTGAGACAAAAAAAAAATTGTGATTCTCAATTTATCCAGAATCGTGCAGCTCTAATTCACATACAGACATACTGTCAAATGTGTTTTCAGTTCAGTATTTCTTCCCAGTTACAAATTATGTTTGACCTTTTCTGGATTCTGTTTTTTTTCCCCATGTATTTTTCCGGGAGTTTGTTCTTGTTCTCCATTTTCATTTTTCAGGATATTGTTTTTTTTTTTCTCTTCTTCTCTCTCTCTGCCTACTTTTGGATTCCATTTTTGTTTTCAGTTCAAATTTGTTTTTCATATACACCTTTTCTGAATTCCAATTTTCCCCGGTTTTAATTGTTCTAGATTTCATTTTATTCTGAATTCCCCTTTTTTCCCCCTTTTACTTTTTATGGGTTCCTTTTTTTTTTTTTTTTTAAGTTTTACTTTTTCTGTTTAAATGGTTACATTAAATTTAAGTGATCAAAAACATGTCTAATTAAACTCATAACACTTATACAATTTAAAGGGATAATTCACCCAAAAATGAAAATTACCCCACGATTTTTTCACCCTCACACCATCCTAGGTGGATATGACTTTCTTCTTTCAGACGAATTCAATCAAAGTTATATTAAAAAATGTCCTGGCTCTTCCAAGCTTTATAATGGCAGTGAATGGGGGTCGAGATTTTGAAGCAAAATAAAGTGCATAAATCCATCATAATAAGTGCTCCACGTGGCTCCGGGAATTTTTGAAAGGAAAATATCCATATTTAAGGGTTAGTTCACCCAAAAATGAAAATTGTCATTAATTACTCACCCTCATATTGTTCCAAACCCGTAAGATGAACCCGTTCATCTTCGGAACAAAAATTTAAGATATTTTTTGTGCTGTCAAATGATTAATGGCAATTAATCGCATCCAAAATAAAAGGTTTTGTTTACATGATATGTGTGTGTACTGTGTATATTTATTATGGATATATAAATACACACACATGCATGTATATATTTAAGAAAAATGTTACGTTTATATATTAAATATATTTATATTTGATGTAATTTATATGAATATAAATATATACACGTTAATACATGTAAATATTTTCAAAACATATATGCTATATGTGTGTCTTTATATATACATAATAAATATACACCGTACACACACACATTATTTATTTAATTTAACAAAAACTTTTATTTTGGATGCGATTTAATCACGATTAATCCTTTGACAGCACTAGATATTTTTGATGAAATCCGAGAGCTTTCTGACCCTCCATAGACAGCAAGGATCCTTACACGATCAAGTTTCAGAAACATAGCAAGGACATTGTTAAAATAGTCCATGTGACATCAGGGGTTCAACCATAATTTTACAAAGCTACGAGAATTACTTTTTGTCTGCAAAGAAAACAAAAATAATGACTTTATTCAACAATTTGAGTATCACATACGTAAACAACGTATGCAACGTATGCAGATACGCCGATACATTCAGATCAAAGCGTAAACAGCCTAAACAACGTATGTGATCCTCTCCAAAATGGTGCTATAGGGTGATGCAGAGGAGACGAATTGTTGAATAAAGTCGTTATTTTCATTTTTGTTTGCGCACAAAATATATTCTCGTAGCTTTGTAAAATTACGGATGAACCACTGATGTCACATGGACTATTTTAACAATGTTCTTGCTACGTTTCTGTGCGTTGATCGTGTTAGGATCCTTGCTGTCTATGGAGAGTCAGAGAGCTCTCGGATTTCATCAAAAATATGTTAATTTGTGTTCTGAAGATGAACAAAGGTCTTACAGGTTTGGGACGACATGAGGGTGAGTACTTAATGACAGAGTTTTCATTTTTGGGTGAACTATCCCTTTAAGATGGCTTGTTGTTGATGGATTCTGTGTGCAGAGCGCTCTGTGAGTTCAGACGCTGTGAACCTGGAGAAGGCCAATGAGTTTAAGAGTCCTCGAACCCAAGACCTGACGGCCAAACTGCGCAAAACCGTGGAAAGAGGAGACGAGGAGGCGTTCAGAGAGCTGGTCTGGGGAAATCCACGATATCTCATCGGATCCGGGGACAATCCCACTATCGTGCAGGTGCGCTTTAATTTACATTTACATTTAGCTATTTAGCAGACGCTTTTATCCAAAGTGACTTACAAAAGAGTACAATAGAAGCAATCAAAACCAACAAAAGAGCAACATCATGCCTAACACAGTACACATAGCAAGGTTTTTTTATTTTGTTTTTTTTTTTTTAAAGAAAACAAGTAGATAGAATAGAAAAAAGAAAGTTAGTGTTAGTTTTTAAAGTAAAAGTAGCAGTTAGAAAATAAATATGCAATTGATAGAGGGTCAAGTGTGTTTTTTTTTTTTTTTTATATAAAAAGACAGACAGATAGATAAAATAGAATTAGAATAGAGAGTGCTAGAGTTTGAGGGTCAAATAAAGATGGAAGAGATGTGTTTTTAACTGATTCTTGAAGATGGCTAAGGACTCAGCTGCTGGGATTGAGTTGGGCAGGTCATTCCACCAGGAGAGAACAGTGAATGAAAAAAGTCAGTGAAAGTGATTTTGTGCCTCTTTGGGATGAACAATAATGCGTCGTTCACTTGCAGAACACAAGCTTCTAGAGGCACATAGGTCTGAAGTACTGAATTTAGATAAAGGGGTGCAGAGCCAGTGGTGGTTTTGTAGGCAAACATTAATGCCTTGAATTTCATGCGAGCAGCTATTAGTAGCCAGTGCAAATTGATTAACAGAGGTGTGACATGTATTCTTTTCGGCTCATTAAAGATTAATCTTGCAGCGGCATTTTGGATTAATTGTAGAGGTTTGATGGAAATGGCTGGAAGACCTGCCAAGAGAGCATTGCAATAGTCAAGTCTGGACAGAACAAGAGCTTGAACAAGGAGTTGTGTTGCATGTTCCGAAAGAAAGGGCCTGATCTTCCTAATATTGTATAAAGCAAATCTGCAGGACCGGGCAGTTTTAGCAATGTGGTCTGAGAAATTCATCTTATCAATCATAACTCCAATATTTCAATATTTTTTTTCGATATTCAATTATTATTTTTTTTATTTTTTACAATTTACAGTTGCTAAGATTTTTAATGTTTCTGTAAGAAGTCTCTTCTGCTCACCAAGGCTGCTTTTATTGGATCAAAACTACAGTAAAAAATAGTGAAATATTTTTATGATATAAACAGCTGGGAAGTCGTGGCCTAATGGTTAGAGAGTTGGGCTTGTAACCTGAAGGTTGCCGGTTCGATTCTCATACCGACAGGAATTGAAGATGGGTTGTGAATGAACAGCACTCTCTCTGCCTTCGATACCATGACTGAGGTGCCCTTGAGCAAGGCACCGAACCCCCAATTGCTCCCCGGGCGCTGGAGCAATGGCTGCCCACTGCTCCGGGTGTGTGTTCACGGTGTGTGTGTGTGCGTGTTTGTTCACTATTCACTGCTGTGTGTGTGCACTTGGATGGGTTAAATGCAGAGCACCAATTTCGAGTATGGGTCACCGTACTTGACAATACGTCACGACTTTCACTTTCACTTTCAGCTGTTTTCTATTTGAATATCTGTTAAACTGTAATTTATTCCTGTGATCAAAGCTGAATCTCCAGCATCATTACTCCAGTCTTCAGTGTCACGTGATCCTTCAGAAATCATTCTAATATGCTGATTTGCTGCTCAAGAAACATTTCTGAAACAACTTTTATTATTAGCAGTAGTAGTAATGATGATAATTAATAGTTTACTTTTATATATAACTACTCTTATGTTAATATTATAATAACAAATGAATGTTTTTAATTTAAAAATATTTAATATATAATAACTTTTTTTTTAATAAATTTAAATTATTGCTATCAAAAATTACAATTTCTATTCCCACAAAAGTATAGTAATGATAATTTTAAAATTAATAACAATTTAATTAGTAGTAGTAGTAGTAGTAGTAATGGTAATAATTAATAATTTGCATTATATATGACTATTATTACATTAATATTATTATATAATATATATGACTATTATTCCATTAACATTATTATATAATATAATACATAATTGATTTTTTTTTTTATTTAAAAATTTAACATTTGTAAATTAAATTATTTCTATTTAAAATTATTATCATTACAATTTCTATAGGCATGCAAAGTATAATAATGATCATTTTAATAAAGAATATTTTATAAATTAATATCAAATTTTATTATCATTATTATTAGTATTATTAGCAATCACTGATTATTATCAGTGTTGAAAACAGTTGTGCTGCCCAATATTTTTGTGGAAACTGTGATACATTTTATTTTTCAGGATTCACAGATGAATAGAAAGTTCAAAAGAACAGCATTTATTTGAAACGGAAATCTTTTGAAACATTTTACAAACATATTTTGTACAGTTTTTAAATTTTTGGTTGAACTGTTCCTTTAACACTGAGCATAATTTCCTTGTGGTTCATGTCTTGTGTGCAGGAGGGATGCAGATATAACGTCTTGCATGTGGCGGCTAAAGAGAACCAGGCGGGCATTGCTCGTCTGCTGCTGGAGACGCTGGAGGACCCCGAGTTCATGCGGCTCATGTATCCTAACGATAACGAGCTCATGCTGCACCAGCGCATTCGATACATCGTCGATCTGTACCTCAACACGCCTGACAAAGCTGTGAGTGTGCTGATAATTACATTCAATTACTGGTATTAAACTTATAAGTGCTATTTATGTTGGCACATAAAGTATAATAATGATAATTTTTATAATAATTATAAAGTTAACAACTTTTATTTTTATTATTAGTAGTAGTAGTAGTAGTAGTAGTAATGATGATAATGAATAGTTTGTTGTATATAACTTATATTAATATTATAATAAATTAATGCTTTTTTTAATTTAAAAATATAATATTTTTAAATAAATTAAATTATTGCTATCAAAATTATTATAATTACAATTTCTATTCCCACAAAAAGTATAATGATGATGATTTTAATAACAATTTTAATTATTATTATTATTATTATTATTAGCAGTAGTAGTAATGAAAATAAGTTTACATTATATATAACTATTATTACATTAACATTATTATATAATATAATATATAATTTTTTTGTATTTAAAATGACATTTTTAAATAAATTTTTTTTTTTTTCTATTAAAATTATTATAATTACAATTTCTATCAGCACGCGAAGTATAATAATGATCATTTTAATAAAAACAATTTTATAAATTAATATCAAATTTTATTAGTAGTAGTATTAGTGATATTAATTGTTTAGTTTATATGTAACCGTTAATATTATAATAGTAAATTACTGTTTTTTTTTTTTTTTTTATTTATTTATTTTTTTTTATTTACAAATGTAACATTTTAAAAAAAATTAAATGTACAATTTTGTTACAAATTCTATCAGCACGCAAGGTATAATAATGATCATTTTAATAAGAACAATTAATATCAAATCTTTTATTATTATTATTATTATTATTATTATTATTATTATTAGTAGTAGTAGTAGTAGTAGTAGTAGTAGTAGTAGTATTAGTGATAATTAACATATGTAATATTTTTTAATAAATTAAATCATCGCTATAATTTCTGTCAGCAAAGAAAGTATAATAATAATCATTTTAATAATAATAATAACAAACAAGCATAATAAGGAAATTATTATTATTATTATTATTATTATTATTATTATAGAAAATTAATTGATATTTAAATATTATAATAACAATTTAAAAAAAGTTAACATTATTATTACTGTTATTTTTTTTTTTTTTTATATTTCTGTTATTAATATTATCATTAGTAGTAGTAGTCATAGTAATAATATCTCAGCAAAGCAGTGAATGCCGTGCATGCACATATATCATGCTGACAGACCTGTTCTCCATATCCGAGATGTGATTTTCTTCGCAGAGCAACGAGACGCCGCTGCACTTCGCGTGTAAGTTTGGATGTCCGGAGGTGGTGGATGTTCTGTGTTCACATCCGAGCATCGACAAACACTGCAGGAACAAATATGACCAGAAACCGTCCGCTGTAAGAAACTGACCCGTCTTAAACATGTCTTACTCTCGTTCGTGAAATAACGGCTCGCGTTCATTCTGCAGGTGATCTGTGAGCGCAAAAACAAGAGCAAGGAGGTGAAGCAGAAGATCATGGAGTATTTGGAAGGTTTGTTTCCATCATGACGCTTGAGCGGTGTTGGGGAAAGTTACTTTTAAAAGTAATGCATTACAATATGGCATTACGCCCTAAAAAAGTAACTAGAACTACAGTAAGTAGTGTTTAGTGTTGTCAAAAGTACCGACTTCGGTACCATTCGGTACTGTCATTTTAAAAACGTCCATTTCCCGCTAACATTTGAGCGCTGTTGAGCAGATTCTTAAACACAGCTGATTGGCCATAGTGTTCACGAGCTCAACAAATATGACAGTGATTGGCAACAGTGATCATCGCTTCACGCTCTTCACAGAGTGCTTACACAAAAGCACATGGGAGCGTTTGAAAGCCACGTCTATCAGCGGATCCCTAATATATCTGCATGTAGATGGATCCGCGCTGATATACGCGTCTTTCAAACGCTCCCATGTGCTTTTGTGTGAAGAGCGTGAAGCGATGATCACTGTTGCCAATCACAGTCATATTTGTTGAGCGCGTGAACACTACGCCCAATCAGCTGTGTTTAAGAATCCGCTCAACAGCGCTCAAATGTTAGCAGGAAATGGACGTTTTTAAAATGACAGTACCGAATGGTATTGAAGTCGGTACTTTTGACAACACTAACAGTAAGAAAATGGTATTTAATCCCATTTTATTAACCCTTTGTTACTGAACTTCGATGATCAAATTCAACCATACTAAGCAAAAAAATGACACATTTGTATCTGATTTTTATTATTGCTGAATAGTGTTGAACTTTCTTCTCCTGCATCATATTCTTTGTGACGTGTTTGAGCGGCGCCCTCTACTGTACAGACGTGAATTTACATTTCCTTCAGCCTGAGGCCTATTCATTTCACTTTTGGTGTGAAAGGGCTTTTACATTTGTAAAAGAAGAACTTTGTATATTATAAACAAGCAAGCCCTGCCGAGTTTAAAAAAGTAACTCAAAAGTAACGTAACGCATTATTTCCATAAAAAGTAACGTAATTAGTTACTTTTTTAGGGAGTAACACAATATTGTAATGCATTACATTTAAAAGTAACTTTCCCCAACATTGGTTGTTTTTTTTGTCACAGACAGATTTTATGTGCCATTGCTGCGGGCTGCAGATAACACGCTGCATCCGGTGATTGGCGCCCCCCGGTGTCTCGAGTCACCGGAGTCCTGGGATCAGTTATACAGGCCTGACAGGATGATGGACAGCCCCAAAAACCCAATAATGACCCTCACAGCTTTTGCTGGGCCTCTGACTTCATCAAAGGTGCTTTATACCTCTTTGAATCTCACTTGTAATTGCATAAATGAGCAGCAACAGAAGTGATCATTATTCAAATATAATAATTTTTTAAAACTAATGTCAATAATAATAATGTTTTTTTTTTAATTTAAATTATTTTTTTTAATGTAAAAATATAATGTTATTATATTTTAAATGAATTAAATTATTATTATTAAAATGTAAAATATATAAAAATGCATAAAAAGCATAACATTTAATAATTAAAAAAATATTATTATTAAATGTAATTTAAATATAACAGTATTCTTATTATCATTATTTCAAACCAGCATAATAGAGAATCATCATTATACTTTAAAAAATAAATTATTGTTATTAAAATATTATAATGACAATTTTTGTTGGCACGCAAATTATATGAATAATAATTTAATAACATTTTAAAAATATAACATTAGTTTTATAATTATTATTTTATTGTTGTTTTTATTACTATTATTATTACCATTAGTAGTAATAATAATAAAAGGATTTTTAGATGGAACATTATTGTCATTATTATTACAAACAAGCATACTAAATTATTTTTATAATGTTTAAAAATGTGATTTTTATTGTTTTTAAAAATTATTATATTATATTCAATTAGAACAAAATTATATATAAATATATAAATAAAATGAATAACATTAATTTCATTATTATCATTAATAATTATAATATAAATATTTTTAGATAAAGTTATTGTCGTTATTACAAATAAGCAAACAAGTATAAAAGATATTGTTTTATAATTAAAAGAAATCCATTGTTATTAAAATTATTATATTACAATTTCAGTTGGCACACAAAATATATCAATAATAATTGAAATAACTTTAAAATCAATATGATTTTTATTAGTAGTAGCAATAACAATAATCATCACCATCATCATAATAAAATATATATATTAGGGGTGTCAACGTTAACGCATGCGATTAATCTAAAAATTAACGCGTTAATATTTTTTTAACGCAAATTAATCGTTTGATAAGATTTCACCCCAACTTCTTCCCATAATCGCAGCGCGGAAGGTTATCTATCATTGTGTGATGAGGGCACAGCGAGCCAGTGTTGCCAGGGCAGCGGCACAAGTGGGCTATTTTGAAAATACAGTCGCGGGAAAAATTACAGAGCCGCGGGTTGCGGTTTTTTGGGCTACTTTTATAATGTACCGCGGGCGCCCAAAGTGTATATAGACAAATAAATTAAAATAGATCCTTTTACTAATGTGTATTATACTTGGAATGTATAATACACATTAGTATACCTGGCAGCTTAAGAACGGAGAGGCGGTTGTAACATCACAAACAACGTGAGTTCAGCCAGAGCACAGCCAGAGCACATGTTAAGGCTTTTACACAGCAGAAATAAACATGACAACAGCCACTATAGATTATATAAGATAATAAACACACGATTACGATAGGATATGGTTTGTATGTGATTTTCTTGAGATGAATGTGTACATCTGAAATGCTAATTTGTGCAGCGATATAAAAGGCTATAAAGGGCATATTTTAACAACAGTAAACGACCAAATTCCACATGTGATCGTAAAAGGAAGTTATTACAAACACTCAATGGTGGTTTAAAGTGAGTTCTGAGTAAAAGTGTACTATTAATCTCATAAATTCTTATGAAGCATGATGCTAATGTTAGCTCTAATGCAGCTGCAGAACAGGTCCAATTCTTCTTCATAATGCATTTTGTCATAATACTTCATCTAAGGTCGCAAGAAAATGTTTTGTTGTATTTATTTAGAAATACTTTTAATAATAGTTGGGTAAATGTAAACTGGGATTGAAGTGATGTGGCTTGGTAAACGTTTTATTGCCAGTATAAAGGCTAATAATGGCTGAATAAAAAACAAAAGAATAATGATAAAAGAATAAGGATTATGTCTCATACCTGGCGGAATTGTGAAAGGTTCTGTTTGCTTAAACTAATCTGTCATGCATTTCTATTTCAACACATTTACAGGTAAATCCTAGTATTTTAAATTTGTGATTAATCATGATTAATCACAGTCCAGGACTGTGATTAACGCGATTAAATTTTTTAATCGATTTACAGCACTAATATATATATATATATATATATATATATATATATATATATAATGTATGTATATGTATATATATGTGTATATATATATATATATATATATATGTGTATGTGTGTGTGTGTGTATGTATGTATGAATGTATGTAATAGTTAATAATTTATTTAGCACCACAATTCCTTTGCAAAGGAATAAGAGAAACAAAGAACAACAAACGAATAGGACCGGTGTAAATGGAGAGCTAGAGAACATATGCAAATACCCCAAACAAATGCACCATTCACACACAGAATGGTAAATAACAAACAGTCAGATCTGCAATGCGGTTAAACTGAGATGGTGTTTTCCTGCAGGCCGAGGAGTTTCACAGACTGTGGAAGACGCCGCGGCGGGAACGAGCCGGATATTTCCATCAGATCCTGAAGACAGATTCAGAGCGCGGCGCAGAGAGAGTCGGCCGGTGAGCACGCTCATTTAATTAATAACACTGAACTCTACGGATGTAACGATATCAAGATCTCACGATACAATATTGCGATATTTAAAAAAAAAAAAGACACAGAATAATTTAACTTTAAAATGTACAAAATTTTAAATTTTTTCCCAATTCTTTATATCAATGCACTTTGTGAGTTCAAATTTAAAAGCTCCAACCCATGTTTCTTAACTAAAAAAAAGTCAGTGAATTGACTTGTACCTGAACTTTAAAGGGGACTCAACCCTCTTTTTATTTGTGATATACTGTCTCAGTCTAAATTACATTCACACTGGTGTTTTAGGAAGCCAAACAAATTAGAATATTATTATAATAATAATAATAATAATAATAATAATAATAATAATAATAATAATGACAACAATGACAGTAATAGCCATATATTGTAAAACAATTGCACTGTAAAATAAATGAAAAATTAATATTTCATAGGTATATTTTAGGGATGCACAATATTATCGGACCGATATCGGAATCGGCCGATAATGGCTTTAAATGTAAATATCGGCATCAGCCCGATATGAAAAATTATGCCGATATGTCTTGCCGATAAGAGGAATACATTAACTCACATGTGCTCAGTGTGTGGTAGTGATTAGATCACATCAGCAGTGTAGCTCATTCTTGAAGCAAAGTTTTGCCTGAATGATGATTAGATTGACTAACTGTTTCGGATCACTGCATTTAAACTGAGAATGCACCTACAGAATTACGCATTCGGTGTATGATACAGTAAACAGTAATGGCACGTGCAGCGGCAGCCTCCCCCGGGTCCTAACGCCGTTCGGTAAGGAGTTTTAATTCCGTATGGGGCGCTGTTGGCCTACTTTTAATAAAATGAAAGTAAAATACACATAACATTTAGACTGTGTTTCTAATTAAATAAAGCAGTAATTGATGTCATAAAATCATGAATATTTTTTGATTTAAAGGTCAGAAGCTATAGCTTACATGAATTTAAAAAAAATCACAAACATGACATTGTAAATTAAATTTTATATATACTGATTTATTCATTAATGTATATTATGTTATATTTTTTTTAAACATTATGAGCTCTAAAATATTTTTCAGAATTTTTACGACTCTTGCTTTAGACCATCTACAAATGTTAAAGCTTAAAATAAAATGTTAAGGTTACTACTGCATCTTTCTGAAAAATATGCAGCAATTGATATATAGATTATTTATAGTTATTTTTAAATCATCAATTTACTGTCATTATAAAAGAGATTCATTATTGTTTATTTAAATTCTAAGAAATAAGGTCTTGTTAAAAACTAACCAAAGTTAAAAATAATTTGCTTATAATTTCCACACAGGAGAGACTTGGTGTTGTTTCCAAACAAAAGGAAAAATATATCGGCATCAGCTATCGGACAAAATGAGTTTAAGAATATCGGCATATCAGATATCCTAGTATATTGTAAAGCGCTTTGAGTGCCTAGAAAAGCGCTATATAAATGTAATTTATTTTATTATTATTATTATTATTATTATTATTATTATTATATTATTTTTGCTTTACACTACAGTAGGGAAATTACAATACTTCTTTTCTAATTTTTACACTTGAAAGAGATATATTTTGAACTTGGATTGCATTTAAACCGCTAGCTGTCAGCAATTCATACTGCACTTTTAAGCTTTTATTTAGACGGTAAACGCCAGCTTCAGTGAAAACAAGCTGATTTATACTTCTGCTTCGGACATACGCCGTAGGCTGTGCGTCGGTTTTCATTTATACTTCTGATAGAAGCATCAGCCGTGACGGCTGCAAATAAATATCAAAGAACAGATAATTTATTTAAAACTACAAGATGGCATTTTTCCAATCTCCACAAGGACTTGTACCATGGCAGAACAACATTGTTTGTCGCGAACAACAAAGTGATGCATAATGCTATGTTTTATAATAAATAAGACACTTGTTCTTTGCTTTGTTTTAGTTTGAATAAGAAGGTGTAACATTAAAATATATTAAAGTGCAAAAAAACTAAATCAAATACATACGGAGGGAGGGGTACTATAGCAGACCAATCACAGCGCTTGCGGTCTGCGTAGAATTCATAGCTTTCAGTCACGTGACCGGCTCGAAGACCTGGAGGGCAAAACATCAATAGCACTGCAGCACAAGCCTGTCAATTTTTCATCTGTTTCACAGCCGTAAATATTTAATCACCTCTCAAAAGAATAAAACAAAGGTATGTGAACAAAATGCAAGTTTTGGGCATTTGCAATCCATATTAAACACCCGTGGCAAGATTTCAATCATTAAACAGTGTGACAAAACGTTGTAAAAGTGCCTTAATATATTTAAAACAGTAATATTAAAAGATCAAATTCAGTAATCACCATATTAATGATGCATAGTTTACATAGGCAAGCAGATGAGGTCGGAATATGAACGCAATCCGCTTAATGTCAAGTCACCTTTATTTATATAGCGCTTTTAACAATACAGATTGTGTCAAAGCACTTAACAGTATCAAATTGGAGGATAGAGTGTCAGTAATGTATAATAATAAGATTAAACACTCAATTTTCAGTTAAAGGCATTTCATTATTGAATTCAGAGATGTCATTGTCTAGCTCAGTTTAGTTTAAATAGTATATATGAAATCAAATTGACGATAATCGTTAGAAATTAAGTGTCCCCAACTGAGCAAGCCAGAGGCGACAGCGGCAAGGAACGAAAACTCCCTCTGTGACAGAATGGAGAAAAAAACCTTGGGAGAAACCAGGCTCAGTCGGGGGGCCAGTTCTCCTCTGGCCAGGATATTATTATTTATTTTTTTACTTATTGTATTAATTAAATTTTAAATGTATAAATGTATTATATTTCTATTTTTATATTGTTGCAATTTCTAACAATAATAGTATTATGTAGTTAGGTATTTTATTATATTATAGTTATTTTGTTTAATTTTAAGTTTTATTGTATTTAAGTCGAGGTCTTCACTGGGGATATGTCCCCGGGGCTCATCCAGGTGTCCGGCCTCCGCCGACGGTCAGGGTCGCAGACATCATCTCCCGGCGCCATCTGATCCGGACACAGACTGAGAAACAGAATAATAAAGAAACAGACAAATATTAGCGTAGATGCCATTCTTCTTACAATGTAACGAGTACATCGTGTGTTATGAGGAGTGTTCCCGGTTCCGGTTGATCTAATTAATGCAGCCTAACAATCCTTTAACGGATTTGAATAATAGAAGTGTATTAGTGTGTTATGTGTAAGCCAGGTTAAAGAAATGTGTCTTTAATCTAGATTTAAACTGACACAGTGTGTCTGCCTCCCGAACAGTGTTAGGTAGATTGTTCCAGAGTTTGGGCGCTAAATAGGAAAAGGATCTGCCGCCCGCAGTCGATTTTGATATTCTAGGTATTATCAAATGGCCAAAGTTTTGAGAACGCAGCAGACGTGGAGGACTATAATGTGATAAGAGCTCGCTCAAGTACTGAGGAGCTAAGCCATTCAGGGCTTTATAAGTAATTAACAAGATTTTAAAATCTATCCGATGTTTGATAGGGAGCCAGTGCAGTGTTGACAGAACCGGGCTAATATGGTCATACTTCCTGGTTCTAGTAAGGACTCCAGCTGCTGCATTTTGGACCAACTGTAGTTTATTGATCAAGCGTGCAGAACAACCACCCAGTAAAGCATTACAATAGTCTAACCTTGAGGTCATAAACGCATGAATTAGCATTTCTGCATTTGACGTTGAGAGCATAGGTCGCAATTTAGATATGTTTTTGAGATGGAAAAACGCAGTTTTACAGATACTAGAAACATGGCTTTCAAATGAAAGATTGCTATCAAACAGCACACCTAGGTTCCTAACTGATGAAGAAGAATTGACAGAGCAGCCGTCACGTGTTAGATAGTGTTCTAGGTTATTACATGTGGGGTTTTTAGGTCCGATAATTAACACCTCTGTTTTTTCAGAATTTAGCAGTAAGAAGTTACTCGTCATCCAGTTTTTTTATATCGACTATACATTCCGTTAGTTTCTCAATTTGGTGTGTTTCACCGGGCCGTGAAGAAATATAGAGCTGAGTATCATCAGCATAACAGTGAAAGCTAACACCATGTCTCCTGATAATATCTCCCAAGGGTAACATGTAAAGCGTGAAAAGTAACGGCCCTAGTACTGAGCCTTGAGGTACTCCATACTGCACTTGTGATCGATATGATACCTCTTCATTTACTGCTACGAACTGATGGCGGTCAGATAAGTACGATTTGAACCATGCTAAGGCACTTCCACTAATGCCAACTAAGTTTTCTAGTCTATTCAAAAGAATGTTGTGGTCGATAGTGTCGAACGCAGCGCTAAGATCCAGTAGAACTAATAAAGAGCTACAACCATGATCAGATGATAGAAGCAGGTCATTTGTAACTCTAATGAGAGCAGTCTCAGTACTATGATACGGTCTAAATCCTGACTGGAATTCCTCACAGATACCATTTTTCTCTAAGAAGGAATATAATTGTGAGGATACTACCTTTTCTAGTATCTTTGACAGAAAAGGGAGATTTGAGATCTGTCTGTAATTAACTAGATCTTTGGGGTCAAGTTGTGGTTTTTTTAATGAGAGGCTTAATAACAGCCAATTTGAAGGTTTTGGGGACATATCCTAATGACAATGATGAATTAAAAATAGCCAAAAGAGGATCTATGACTTCTGGAAGCAGCTCTTTTAGTAGTTTAGATGGAATAGGGTCTAACATACATGTTGTTGGTTTAGATGATTTAACAAGTTTATACAATTCTTCCTCTATAATAGAGAATGAGTGGAATTGTTCCTCAGGGGATCTATAGTGCACTATCTGATGCGATACTGTAGCTGACGGCTGCATGGTTACAATTTTATCTCTAATAGTATCGATCTTGGAAGTAAAGTAGTTCATAAAGTCATTACAGCTGTGCTCTTGAGAAATGCCAACACCTGTTGATGCTTTATTTTTCGTTAAATTAGTGACTGTATTGAATAAATACCGGGGGTTATGTTTGTTTTCTTCTAGAAGAGACGAAAAGTAATCAGAACTAGCCGTTTTTAATGCTTCAATGGTTCAGTGTTTTCCTTATCATGGTTTTCTATGGGAAACGAAGTGAGCGCTTCACTTTGAAACGCAGCGAAAACAGACTTAATGAAGAGATTAAGCCATATTGTGCTTTCGGATATAATTCGTTTGACAGATACTGTGCCAAAGCATAATGGCCCAAAACAAATATATTTAAAAAAACTACACTTTTTGCCTGGAAGAAGACCTATCCAAAGAGACCTAACCAGAAAATCTGAGCATATCACACCAGTCCTCAGGTCCTTACACTGGCTTCCAGTTACATTTAGGATTGATTTTAATGTACTTTTACTCGTTTATAAATCACTCAATGGCCTAGGACCTAAATACATTGCAGATATGCTCACTGAATATAAACCTAACAGACCACTCACATCATTAGGATCGAGTCAGTTAGAAATACCAAGGGTTCACACAAAACAAGGGGAGTCCGCTTTTAGCTATTATGCCGCCCGGAGTTAGAATCAGCTTTCAGAAAAGATCAGATGTGCTAAAACATTAGCCACATTTAAATCCAGACTCAATTTATCTGTTTAGCTGTGCAATTTATTGAATGAGCACTGTGCTACATCCGAACTGATTGCACTATACTTTGTTTACATTTACATTTAGTCATTTAGCAGATGCTTTTATCCAAAGCGACTTACAAATGAGGAGAACAATAGAAGCAATCAAAATCAACAAAAGAGCAATGATATGCAAGTGCTATAACAAGTCTCAGTTAGCTTAACACAGTACACGTAGCAAGGTTTTTTTAAAATTATATAACTAAACAGAAAACAGATAGAATAGAGAAGCTAGTGTTAGTTTTGTTTTGTTTTTTGTTTTAAGAAAAACAAGCAGTTAGTAAATGAATAGAGTGCAAGTCTAAAAGTTTTTTTTTTTTTTTTTTTTTTTACATACAATAAAAAGAAAACTAATAGATAGAACAGAAAAAGAATAGAGAAAGCTAGTGTTAGAGGCTTTTTTTGTTAAAGGAAACAAGCAATTCGAAAACGAATAGAGTGCAAGTGTTAGAGCGTCGTGTTTTTTTTTTTTTTAAATATAAAAAATAAAAAACAAATACATAAAATAGAATTACAATAGAGAGTGCTAGAGTTAGAGGGTCAAATAAAGATGGAAGAGACGCGTTTTTACCTTTTTATACTTAAGTGTATATACACACCACTGTTTATTTACTTATTTCTAATTATTTTAGTAAATATTAGGGATGGGAGAAAAAATCGATTCTCTGATGCATTGCGATTCTCTCTTCAACGATTCGGAATCGATTCTGAGCTTGTTTTTTTTTTCCCCACATGGCACGTGTGCGCGCTAGAGACGCGGCAGGCTTCATTGCACAGAATTTGCGATGTGACGTGCACATTGCTTGACAGTGTGTGCTTCCACCCGCTGTGTTTTACTTTAGATATGCTTACATTTCTGCCTTTTGGAATGCAGTACTATTAGATGCACAAAACTCGTGCACTGACAAACTTTCACGTGCGCTTTGTGTTTGTTTGTCCTGAAGCTCGGTTGCGACTGCGGTTAAATGCACTTGCATTTTCGAATACTTTTATACGAAATTGATGTACACACAGTCAGTTATGTTTTCAGAGCAGGACAAAACATCTGATATATCGAAATAGATCTGTGCATTAGTGTGAATGTAGCCTGTTAAAGCTGCCACTGTCTATGATCTCTTCAGTAATAATCAAACGGCAATAATGCTGAGGAAAAAATAAAAACCCATAACTGTTGTCTGTAAACTTTCGGATACTTAAAGAACACTTATTTTAAATAAGTAATTGTTTTAAAAAGTAGCCTGCTTGTATAAAAAAATAAATAAAAATACAGTAAATTTTGCACAAAATAAATTTGATTTAAAATTTATATGAAAATGTAGGCTAGCCATGTGCAGTAATATTGAAAACTGAGAATGTGACGCATCGTGATATTGAGTTGATAATGATAATTGTAATTTAATTGAATCATGAAACTAGTGAAGATTCACACCCCTATTTTTAAGATGGCAGTACTGACACACAGAGATTCCAACTATAAACAAAAAGAATAGAAACTCCAATTTTTTTTAAGATGTAAAGTTATAAAGATGTATTTGCACAGCAGAAGAATTAATTGGGTAAAAAATGTAGATCAAGAATCGTTTTGGAATTGGATCGTGACTCCCAGAATCGGATCGGATCGTGACGTGCCTGAAGATACCCACCCCTAGTAAATATTACTAAAATAAAAAAATGGGAATGTCATTTCAGCAAATGTTTAAATACATAAATTATTTACATATCAGCAAATGCATGTGTTATTTACTTATTGTTTAAATAAAAAATAATGTGATATATCATAACAGCTTTATATTGGACGTCAGCCATCCTGCTCTCTAAGATACTGACCATCAAAAAACATAATCGTTAGACAACTAATGTGAATGTGACCCTCCTGACTGATCATCACACTCATGTATATTATAATTATGTATAATCATTTTCTATTTTTAACTGTTTTAAATTAATTTTAAATCAATTTCTAAATCATTTTAAGTTTAATTGTTGTGATTATTTTTTAATGATTATTTTACTTCCTTTTATGTAAAGCATTTTGAATTACCATTGTGTATGAAATGTGCTATATAAATAAACTTGCATTGCTCGTTTCATATCGTCATGTGACCACAATAATATCAAGACCCTTTTGCTATCGCGATATTGATAATATCTTTACATCCCTACTAAACTCCATTAACTCCATTAATCCTGCGTGGCCATGTCTGCAGAGAGCTGGCTCGTGAGATGGGACTCCCGTGGGCCGAATACTGGGCTTTCCTCCGCTGCTTCATCGATCTGAGCAGCAGCGACGGGCTGGAGATGCTGGAGGAGCACCTGAGCTTCACAGTCAACCGTTCATCCGCAGGTCACTTTCTGAGCGCATCTTCCTGAGCTTACATAGGGTCACCACCCGCCCCGCTTTGCGTTGTTCCGCACAGCATTTTCACCCCTTGTCCCGCACGTCGCATATTGAGAAAATGTCCCGCATTTTCACCAGTCTGTTGGTTTTTAATTGTCATATCAAGAAAACGTGCATGCGTTCTTTTGCCTGTTTAAGAAAGCTTTTTATTTATTCTTTTTGTGGTGTGCTTTCACCTGGGTCAATATCACCATTGAGTGCCTTTCAACCCTCACAATACTCAAAAAATTTTCCCATTCGCTTTGTCACGTCATAAATAGTAGACACTCAAGTACTATAGAAACATATTAGCTGAGCTCCCACACTTTTTTTTTTTTTTTGTTTTTTTTTTTGAGCCATTATTCGAAGCATAAACCATAAGATATGTCCACCCTGTCATGGACGTATATATTACTGTTAAATACGTTTTCATTGCAAAATTAAGATGCAAATTATATTTTCTGAAAGGTATGATGTCCCTTTCCTAAACAGGATTATTAAAAAAAGAATATAATAATAATAATAATAATAATAATAATAATAATAATAATAATAATAATAATAAATATAATTACATCCTCAATCACATTGATATACACCCCCCCCCAATTCATTTTAGTTTTTAGCAATATTAACTACAAATGAATGCTATGTCCACCCTGTTATGTTTAAGTCCACTCTATCGAGTCTAAGTGGCTGACAGGGTGGACGTTTTGAGCAAAGACATATAAAATACCTAGACGCCTCATTGACCGCTTTGAGCCGTTGCTGCGATACGTCAACGAGTCCACCATGTTTGCGCGGGCAAGACTGCCTTAAAAACAAATGGAGGTAAACGGGGGAGCCGCGGGTTTTCTGGATAAAAACATGATAACGTTTACATTTATCAACCGATTTCAGTGGTTTGTGATCTACATGGACTTAAAAATAACTCTGCCTCCAGTTATTTAGTTAGGCTTGGAAAATGATTAATTTTCGTAAGAAATTGTGAAAGCTCACACTCGTGTTGATTTGGTTGAATTTTTTTCTGTTAACAATTCTAATATTAATTTAGTATAACTGTGACATATACATGTAATGTAATTTTAATGTACATTAAATTAAATTGTTTCATTGCTTTCTCTGTCTTCAACCCCAACATTTTAGCTTTTCTCGTGCTTCAGGTCAGAACACAGCGCATTCGCTTTGAAATACAGGAAAAAAATCGAAATAATACATCTTTAAGCACTAATAATTTACCATCATTGAGAAAATTGAATAAAACCAGTGAATACAAATCAAAAAGTGACACACTGGTAGTCTGCTTTTTATTTTCATAGCACTCTATACAGATAAACACCACAAACAATAACACATGTAACTGATAATCCTTTATGGATCCAGTAAAACTTACAGTTACAGTGGTAAATTATTATGCACTGATACAGTGCACAGTAAAAATATAGTAAAACTGATATGTAATATTAAAAAGTATATGTAATACAAGTTGTAGTAAAGTGAATAATATAAAAAGCGAGTACAACAGTACAATAATGTAAGTGATATAATAGCACAAATTATATGTGTAATACCATAATAAATAAATAACAGATGAATAATAGCAAGTAGAATATGTAATATCAAGGATGGAATAATACGGAATAGACAATAATGAAGAATAAATTAATAGTAAATTATAAAGTAAATTAAATAATCGTGAAAAGGACAGTTTTATTATAGTATTTGTGTAATAATTATTAAAGAAAGACACAACTAATGACAAGCAAAAATTGTGGTCGTGAATTTATATATATATATATATATATATATATATATATATATATGTGTATACAGTGGGGCAAAAAAGTATTTAGTCAGCCACCAATTGTGCAAGTTCTCCCACTTATAAAGATGAGAGAGGCCTGTAATTTTCATCATAGGTATACCTCAGCTATGAGAGACGAAATGAGAAAAAAAAATCCAGAAAATCACATTGTAGGATTTTTAAAGAATTTATTTGCAAATTATGGTGGAAAATAAGTATTTGGTCAATAACAATTTCATCTCAATACTTTGTTATATACCCTTTGTTGGCAATGACAGAGGTCAAACGTTTTCTGTAAGTCTTCACAAGGTTTTCACACACTGTTGATGGTATTTTGGCCCATTCCTCCATGCAGATCTCCTCTAGAGCAGTAATGTTTTGGGGCTGTCGCTGGGCAACACGGACTTTCAACTCCCTCCAAAGATTTTCGATGGGGTTGAGATCTGGAGACTGGCTAGGCCACTCCAGGACCTTGAAATGCTTCTTACGAAGCCACTCCTTCGTTGCCCGGGCGGTGTGTTTGGGATCATTGTCATGCTGAAAGACCCAGCCACGTTTCATCTTCAATGCCCTTGCTGATGGAAGGATGTTTTCACTCAAAATCTCACGATACATGGCCCCATTCATTCTTTCGTTTACACGGATCAGTCGTCCTGGTCCCTTTGCAGAAAAACAGCCCCAAAGCATGATGTTTCCACCCCCATGCTTCACAGTAGGTATGGTGTTCTTTGGATGCAACTCAGCATTCTTTCTCCTCCAAACACGACAAGTTGAGTTTTTACCAAAAAGTTCTATTTTGGTTTCATCATTCTCCCAATCCTCTTCTGGATCATCCAAATGCTCTCTAGCGAACTTCAGTCGGGCCCGGACATGTACTGGCTTAAGCAGGGGGATACGTCTGGCACTGCAGGATTTGAGTCCCTGGCAGCGCAGTGTGTTACTGATGGTAGCCTTTGTTACTTTGGTCCCAGCTCTCTGCAGGTCATTCACTAGGTCCCCCCCGTGTGGTTCTGGGACTTTTGCTCACAGTTCTTGTGATCATTTTGACCCCACGGGGTGAGATCTTGCGTGGAGCCCCAGATCGAGGGAGATTATCAGTGGTCTTGTATGTCTTCCATTTTCTAATAATTGCTCCCACAGTTGATTTCTTCACACCAAGCTGCTTACCTATTGCAGATTCAGTCTTCCCAGCCTGGTGCAGGTCTACAATTTTGTTTCTGGTGTCCTTTGACAGCTCTTTGGTCTTGGCCATGGTGGAGTTTGGAGTTGGACTGTTTGAGGTTGTGGACAGGTGTCTTTTATACTGATCAAACAGTTCAAATAGATGCCATTTAATACAGGTAACAAGTGGAGGACAGAGGAGCCTCTTAAAGAAGTTACAGGTCTGTGAGAGCCAGAAATCGTGCTTGTTTGTAGGTGACCAAATACTTATTTTACCGAGGAATTTACCAATTAATTCTTTAAAAATCCTACAATGTGATTTTTCTGGATTTTTTTTTTTTTTTTTTTTTTTTCTCATTTTGTCTCTCATAGTTGAGGTATACCTATGATGAAAATTACAGGCCTCTCTCATCTTTTTAAGTGGGAGAACTTGCACAATTGGTGGCTGACTAAATACTTTTTTGCCCCACTGTATGTATGTATATGTATATGTATGTGTGTGTGTGTGTATGTGTGTATATATATATATATATATATATATATATATATATATATATATATATATATATATATATATATATATATATATATAAAATATAATATCCTCTGAATCAATCTCAGCTCAAGGTACACATTTTATTTCAGTTTTCAGTTCTAGCTTTCCCTGGGAATAGAGTGGTTTAGTTGTGATGTCAAAACCTGACTAATAAAGACTAATTCTCCACTCCATATTTTATAATGGGGTTTTTCAATTAATGAGTAAAGCAATGTAAACAACTTGATGATGCTTGACATTTTGCTATACAATGCAAATTATACACACCCATGCAGAAAACACAAATTTTGAAAGTTGTTTATTTTTCAATATATGTTACTACATAGGAATGTTTGGGGTGTGAGTGTGTGCAGTTTACATTGTACAATAAAATGTCAAAGTATAGTTATGTTTAACACAGACCAGAATGTGACATGCTTCCCCACAAAAAAAAAAAAAAAAATACACTTTCTATTAATCAAAACTAATAATCATTATTACAACATCAAGAGCAATAATCAACAATGATTTTGTCATGATATTGCAGCTTCACTCACTAAGGAGTTCCTGTGTTTCTCATTTCTAGGCTATTTACATTATGCAGTTTTTCTGTAAATACACATACACTACATGATCAGCATTAATCAGCCTATGTAAATTATTTTAAATGCAGTCTTGTGATTGACTGAAGAAACTGGTTATTTGTAAATATTTGACAAAAAAAACAGGAACATTTAATAAGGTAATTATATTAAATGATATCGTTATAAAAAATTACCCTTACAAAGGTTAAAAATTGCTCCTGGAGATCTGTTCCTGGCAGAGAGAGAGAAAGAGCGAGAGAGTGGTTTGAATATGATCAGGGTCATTCTGGCCGTTCATTCAGGGCTATTCTGGGTTTAAACTAGTACAAATACAACATTAGGCTGTGTAGGTTTAGTCTCTTGGAAATGCAGAGAACAGGCTTTCTTCAGATTTCTTTGAGGCTTGTGTTGTCCTGTTTGCAATTGGCTAAAAAGGAAAAAAATATATAATCAGTCCACAGTTTTATGATAAGCTATGAAATCCTTATAATCAAGTGATGGTAAACTTACTCTTTGTAAATAAGTAACGTTAGTGAAATTAAAGAGAGATGGTTTTAGCTCCATCTCTAATCCTGACAGTCTGACATTGTCTTGTCAAAGTGCTCACTGTACATATTGTGCTCATAACACAATTTACTTTATGATATAAACTACAATATAAGTTAAAACTTCATAAGAATTCATTTAAAATTTGATTTCTTATAAAGTCTCAGCTTTCACAGCTTACTAGCGATATCGCTAACGTTAGCTATTAATAGTCTGATACTTGTGGCTAATTAAGCTGTCAACATAATGCTAAAAATGACCAAAAAACATCCAGAAATAACTGTTCATTCTTACCTGTGAAAGATAATACCCCAAGAGCTGTTTTTATTACTGTGGGACGGTCTGAAGATCCCCAAGCTGCCGACAAGTCCGGGATCTTTTCTCATGTCCCGAGATGAGAGTTATGAAGAGTTGCCCGCACCAATATGGCGGCGACGTTGACGTGCGGTCGAGCGGCCAATGAGGCATCTAGGTATTATGTCTATGGTTTTGAGCTTCAATTAGGATATTAGCTTACAACAAACTGTGACTAGCTAAACTAAACATTTAGTCTGGTTGTTGAAGAGAATTTGGTATATTTGAACTTACATATTTTGAAAATATTGTATTCGAATCACTTCTGGCATATTTTATGCCAACAGGGTAGACAAAGCAAGTAAGCAAACTCAGACGAAGAAAATTTGTCAATTGAAAAGTCACCAACTTGCTCACCTCAGCCGTTGAAATTCCCGACACTGAAGAGACAAAAAATCTGTTGTCCTGATGTCACTAAAGGGGACGGCCTTTTCTTAAAGTGGCAGATTCCCCAATACGACAGGGTGGACAACCATTCAAGGGACATGGACAAACTCTTCTTTTTTATTAAATAAAAATTATAGTTTTTATTACCAAATGATCAATACACTCAAATTGAGTAATCTCTTATTTTTTTTAACAAAATATTGTTTTTTTATAATTTTTTTTATTTTATGATTTGACTATATTCTACTATCATTCAAATTTAATGGGCAGAAAATGTAGAAATCTAGAAAATGTATCTAAAGAGCCAAGTAATGCTTTTGTTATGAATATAAAAACTTAGCCTAATATAACACACCCTTTCATAGTCATATTTTTATGTTGTTATTATGGAAAATGAGTTATGTACAGGACACCAAAAGGCACCCTACAGTGTTATTGACCCACCTATATTTAACAGCACTTCGTTGTAGCGAGCCGCCTCACACAAATATAAAAGACATTTTTAAATCCTATCCAATGGTTGAAAAGAAAGGAGTAAACACGGTCACTAAGAGGCTGTGACAACTGTCAATCAAAATACAGAGCGGGTGATTCCTTGTGTTCCCTGTCAGAAAGCAAACTTGCCTGTGTTCTGGATAATTCGTAAAGTAAAAGCTATTTTACAAGGCGTCATAATGGCAACAAAAAAAAGACTAGTTTTTAGTGAAGACTAGTCTCAGCGCAACTTTGCTACGCAAGTTGTAAATACAATCTTCTGGCACTTTCCAGAGCGCAAACACTAATGCGCACTGCAGCGGTAACCAAATCTGTTTCGCAAATTATTACAGTTTTAACTGAGGGTGCTTTTCACTGCGTGAGAAAATGGGCGCATTGCGTAAGGGTGAGAAAAATGGCAATTGCGTGAGAGTTGGCAGCCCTGCACTGTAGATCAGTATTTACTAGGGGTGTAACGATACATGTATTCGTACCGAACTGTCACGGTACGGACATCTCGGTTCGGTGCATGAGGCCTTACAACGAATACAGGCAATTCACCCTCAATCCAGAAGGGGGCGCCCGCAGTAATGCAACGCTGTTTGATAACCGCCAGCCGAAGAACAGCGAATGCTGAGATGCACACTTAAAAACAAAGCCCACTAGACAGTGACCATGTGCTGATTCTGAACACGTCTCTCACTGACAAAGGAGTATACTTTAAAGGCTTGCGCACTCAACTGTTTGCGAAATGGAGCTTTGTGCTCGTGTATCCTACCTCTCTCATTTGGCACAAATTCAAATATTCCATAATATTTCCATATTTGCGATGTATCTGAATGCTAAACTATTATGTAAATTTATAGGCTTTGTACTTCAATTGCGTTCCAACGGTGACACAGAGGCGGGTGCGCTGATGTTTGATTCACTGTTTATTTTGATAAAGTACCAACTGCGCTGTCAAGTTAGCAATGCTGGAACTGATATGTTTTGTGTGTGTGTGCTTGTGATTACTTCAGCTGTTAACTTATACCAGCAGAATCAACTTAAAACAACAACTTGTCTTATTAATAATGCATCACTGTTAAAGGTCTACTTTTATTTGTGTACACTCACAATGAAAACAAAACATTGTGCTTTTGTAAAATAAAGAAAACAAATAGGATGTCGCTTTCTGCCATTTGAGTTTCCTTTCTGTGAACAAATTAAGCGTGTCACAAAAATGAACTGAAACTCAGCATACTGTTTATACGTTACGTGTCGCACTGTTTTTCCCCCTTGTTTGTCTGGTAACTAAATCAAATATATTTCAAGTATTTATTCCTTGTATGTATATGTACTGCAGATTTTATATATATAACATTATAATTTAATATAATATTTAGTATTTTCACATTTCTCTAACCCTACTGTCTGTTCAAAATAAATTAAAAGAAACCTAGCATATTAGATTGGTTGTATTTTTCTTCTTGTACCAAAATCATATCGAACCGTGACCCCCGAACCGAGGTATGTACCGAACTGTGACATCTTACACCCCTAGTATTTACGTAGCATAACAGTAGTAAATGTAGTAGTAAATGTATCTGTCTCACACATGTCCCACATTGTCCCGCAAAATCACATCTACTGTCCCGCAACAGATCTATATCCATTTTCACCTGTACAAGTGAACGCTGAGCATCGGCAGCTAATGAGGTGCACTGGAGTGCGTCACCACCCCTCTTCGACTTATTGGCTAGAGGAGGAGCTGTCAGTCAAGAACTAGTGGACCAATGATGATGCTTAAGTCTGCCCTGATTTACATGAAACTCTAACTACAACATTTAGAAAAGATGCACAGAACGTGGAAACAAGAGCGAAGGGAAAAACAGCATAAGCATACAAAAAAGAAAAATATGTGCAGAAAATGTCTGAGCACAAAAAAAAAAACAGAGAAATATGACCATAATTATTATAATTTTGCATTAATATTTCAGTTTTGTGTAATATGATTTTAAATGTATAAAGTTTTGATTCATGCTTATTTTTTTTAAATGTGTTATTAAATTTGATTCACACGTATTATTTTTTGATAATACGTGACCATTGTTTGCTATTCTGAATACTTTGCTTTCATTTTTAAATTTTGTGCAATATAATTTTACTTGTGTTTTTAAATTTTGGTTTCACACTCAACAAAGTTTTCTGAAGGTTCCAAAGTACATAAAAAAACTAAAAAAAAAAAAAACTAAAAACAAAACTAAAAAAAAAAAACTTTTTTTTCCTTGTTTGGTGTGGTTTTGTATCACTGCAGCTTTGAGTCCAAGACAAATTTCCTGCAAAGGACAATAAAGTATAACTCTAACTCTAATGTCTTGTGTTTTTCTGTGTCAAAGGCCGCTCTGATCGATCGTCTGGGGCATTTCTTGATTCAGATGAAGCAGATGAACTGCATCCATTCCCGGTGCGAGATCTGCTGCAGGAGTTTGAGAAGGTTCTGCTGGAGCGGAGCACTGACTTGGGCTGCGCGGCTGATGAAGACGGCTCCAGCTGTGGCTCAGACGAGTATTTCACCGCCGATGAGGACACAAAGGACGGCTCGGTCCAGCCGGACTCCTCCAGCTCCTCTTGCTCCTCCTTTAAATCCACACACAGCACCACGGATCTGAGCCACAGAGCTCATGTGTTTATAGCAGGGTGAGACCGAACACACTAGGGTTGTCAAAAAAAAATTCAAATTTCGAATATTCGTTGAATTTAAAATAAAAATCCACATTCGAATGCAAAAACGTTGCATCTGAATTTTAGGTGTGCATCAGGCAGCCTTATCAGTGGTGCACGAGATACGATGACGATGTAGGTGTCATTGAATTTTAATGCTTTTTCAGAATCAGAATCAGAATGAGCTTTATTGGCCAGGTATGCTTACACATACGAGGAATTTGTTTTAGTGACAGAAGCTGTACAGTGCAACAAAAAGACAGCAACAGGACAGGACACAGATAATAAAAGAATAATATACAAATAGGCAATGTACAAATAGCAAAAACACAATATATTATATAGACAATTATGGTGTACAGGTCTGATATGTGCAAATTTGAAATGAAAAAAGTATGTGTGGTGAATAAATAATTTTATAATGGTGTTGTGTGTTCCACGTTTAATGTCAAGTGTTCATGAGATGGATTGCCTGAGGGAAGAAACTGTTCCTGTGTCTGGTCGTTCTGGTGCTCAGTTGTCTGTAGCGTCGACCAGACGGTAACAGTTCAAAAAGGGAGTGTGCTGGATGTGAGGGGTCCAGAGTGATTTTGCCAGCCCTTTTGCTCACTCTGGATAAGTACAGTTCTTGGAGAGTGGGGAGGGTTGTACCAGTGATTCGCTCAGCAGTCCGGACTACCCTCTGTAGTCTTCTGAGGTCAGATTTGGTAGCTGAGCTGAACCAGTCAGTTATTGAAGTGCAGAGGACGGATTCAATGATGGAGTAGAACTGATTCAGCAGCTCCTGTGGCAAGTTGAACTTCCTCAGCTGGTGAAGGAAGTACAGCCTCTGCTGTGCCTTTTTGACAATGGACTCAATGTGATTGTCCCACTTCAGGTCCTGAGAAATTGTGGTGCCCAGGAATCTGAATGACTCCACTGCAGTCACATTGCTGTTCATGATGGTGAGTGGGGGGAGCGCAGGGGGTTTCTCCTGAAGTTCACGATCATCGCCACAGTTTTGAGCGTGTTGAGCTCCAGGTTGTTAAGACTGCACCAGACAGCCAGTTCCTTAACCTCCTGTCTGTAAGCAGACTCGTCACCGTCCTGGATGAGGCAGATCAGTGTGGTGTCGTCTGCAAACTTCAGGAGCTTGACAGAGGGGTCTTTAGATATGCAGTTGTTGGTGTAGAGGGAGAAGAGCAGTGGGGAGAGAACACAACCCTGAGGAGCTCCAGTGCTGATGGTGCGGGTGCTGGAGGAGAATTTTCCCAGCCTCACTAGCTGCTGCCTGTCTGTCAGGAAACTGGTGATCCATTGACAGACGGAGGTGGGGACGGAGAGCTGAGTTAGTTTATTCTGAAGGTTGTTCGGGATGATGGTGTTAAAAGCGGAGCTGAAGTCTACAAACCGGATCCTCACATAAGTCCCTGGTCTGTCCAGATGCTGCAGGATGAAGTGCAGTCCCATGTTGACTGCATCATCCACAGACCTGTTTGTTCTGAAGGCAAACTGCAGTGGGTCCAGTAAGGGTCCAGTGGAGGCCTTCAGATAAGCCAAAACCAGTCTTTCAAATGATTTCATGTCCACAGACGTTAGAGCCACAGGTCTGTAGTCATTAAGTCCAGTAATTTTGGGTTTCTTTGGGACAGGAATGATGGTGGAGCGTTTGAAGCATGAGGGGACTTCGCACAGCTCCAGTAATCTGTTGAAGATCTGTGTGAAGATGGAGGCCAGCTGGTCAGCACAGATTTTTAGGCAGGCTGGTGACATATCGTCTGGGCCTGGTGCTTTCCTTCTGTTGTTCTTTCTGAAGACCTGATCTGAATTGCAGGTGTGGGGGAGAGGGGGGTTGCTGGAGGTGTGAATGGTTGTGTGGAGAGGTGTTCAGGGCGGGTGTGGGGTGTTTTTTCAAACCTGCAGTAGAACTCATTTAGATCGTCTGCCAGTTGTTGATTCTCCAGAGTGCTGGAGGATGGTGTCTTGTAACTGGTGATATCTTTCATACCTTTCCACACTGAAGCAGAATCACTGGAAGAGAATTTTTTTCCTTAGCTTGCCGGAATAATTCCTCTTTGCCACTCTGATCTCCTTTTCCAGTGTGTATTTGGCCTGTTTATACAAGACTTTATCCCCCTTTCTGTAAGCATCTTCTTTGGCCTGACGGAGCTGAGTTTTGCAGTGAACCATGGTTTGTCGTTTTTGTAAATTAGATGAGTCTTGGTAGGAATGCATATATCCTCACAGAAACTGATATAAGATGTTACAGTCTCTGTGAGCTCGTCCAGATCATTTGCAGCAGCTTCAAAAACAGTCCAATCAGTGAGAGAGAAACTCTCTTGATGTTTTTTTAGCCTATCCAGTCGAACTCACTGGATGCCGCGCTGTTCATTCAAAATATTGTGGAAAAAGAGAACATCGATGCGGAGATGATGTTTATGTCAAAACTGAAACCAAGCTGTTCACACAGAACGCATATTTATCGCATTTTCTAGAGGGACATCTATCACCGTTGCACTCGCGTCTCGCACAAAAGAGCCGCATGTTCACCAGAAGAGACGGACGGCAGCGCGTAAGTGTTGTTGTAATACTTGTTGGTAGATCTGTTGTTTAAATTATTTACTTGCTGCTAGGAAGGAATACTTCGTTTCCTACCTATTTCTATTCTGCTTTTTCGTTGAGGTTTATATTTTTGATTGCACTTACTGGTAATTATAATAATTTGCGCCTCGGCTAAGAAGGAGCCTGTGTCATTTGCATTGCCCCTTGTGCTAAGTGTTAGTTTCGTCTTGAGCTATTAGCACTCCGTTGGGCTATTGGCTGGGCTAATCAGAAGCCGGCCACAGCTGTTTTCACTCTAGTCTGTTAGACTGTGTATTTATTTGATGTCCGTGCGCTGACGCGGAAGCGTCTGCGGAAGCGTCGTGTTCAGCCTCCTCGTGTGAAGACCGACGAGTGTAAAGACGAACGACTTTTTCCTGCGCGACTTTAACCGAGCAACGACCTTAAGTATCATTTCTATCTTCCCTCACACACTCTCCTTTTCTGTCCTCTTTCTTTCCACCTCGATCATGTGTTTCCAAACCATTCCGGTTGTCTCTCAACCACGCTCTAACATCGCACGCAGACGGCAACGTAATCCTGCTAACCTGCGCCCTATCTCTACATCTTCTACCGCACCTCTTTCTTTCTCTGTGGGTCTCTGGAACTGTCAGTCAGCGGTCAACAAAGCTGACTTCATTTCTGCTTTTTCTTTACAATCCACGCTCAGCATCTTGGGCTTGACTGAGACCTGGATTCGTCCAGAAGACTCAGCAACCCCAGCTGCTCTCTCTAACAATTTCTCTTTCTCTCACACCCCACGTCAAGTTGGCCGGGGTGGGGGTACTGGGCTGCTCATTTAAAAGAATTGGACATACTCAACCCACTCTCCCCTATGCAATTACAACTCATTTGAATGTCATGCGATTACTGTAACAGCTCCTATAAAACTCCAGATTGTGGTAATTTACCGTCCCCCTGGCCAAATTCTAGCCACCTTCCTAGAGGAGCTGGACGGGCTGCTGTCCTCTTTCATGGAGGTTGGCACTCCACTCTTAGTCTTTGGCGATTTCAACATTCATCTAGACAAGCCTTGTGCTACAGACTTCCATTCACTCCTAGCTTCATTTGATCTCAAACGCCTTACCACTTCTAGCATGCACAAATCCGGCAACCAACTTGATTTAATTTACACACACAATTGCACTGCAGATAACATTCTGGTGCAACCACTACATATCTCTGACCACTTCTTCATTTCATTTACATTACTTTTTGATACCCGTGTGCCATCAACCCCCTTACCGGTTACTTTTAGACGAAACCTACACTCCCTTTCTCCCTCACATCTTTCCTCTGTAGTATCCTCCTCTCTTTCCTCACCTACCCATTTCTCATCTCTCAATGTGAATGCAGCTACTGACACTCTATGCCAGACCTTAACCTCTTGTCTTGACGACATTTGTCCTCTCTCCTCCAGCCCAGCACGGGTTGCCCCTTCTAACCCCTGGTTATCCGAGGTTCTTCGTGAACATCGGTCCAAACTCAGAGCGGCAGAGAGAAAATGGCGCAAATCAAACGATCCGTCGGACCTGAGTAGGTATCAGTCTTTGCTCTCATCTTTCTCTGCTGAAGTCCACACTGCCAAATCCTCACATTTCCACGACAAGATCAACAGCGCTCCAGACATGCGTAATCTATTCAGAACATTTAATTCTCTCCTCTGTCCCCCTCCACCTCCTCCCACCACTTCTATAACAGCTGATGACTTTGCCACTTTTTTTTACAGGCAAAACTAGAACAATCAGTAGTCAGTTCTGTCCTCCACACACACACGACCTCCAACCAACCACAGCCACTGCTAAAACTCCCATCTTCTCCTTCTGTCCACTCACTGAGGCAGAGGTATCCAAACTTCTCCTCTCCAGCCATCCTACAACATGTCCTCTAGACCCAATCCCATCACACCTTCTCCAAGCAATCTCTCCCACACTCTTACCAGCACTCACACACATCATCAACACATCTCTCCTCACAGGCATTTTCCCCACTGCGTTCAAGCAGGCTCGGGTAACCCCACTGCTCAAGAAACCTACATTAAACACTTCTCTTACTGAAAACTACAGACCTGTCTCTCTCCTTCCATTCATAGCGAAAACACTCGAACAAGTTGTCTTCAACCAGGTCTCATTGTTTCTTTCACAGAACAACAAACTGGATGCTAAACAGTCAGGTTTCAGGAGTGGCCATTCAACTGAGACTGCACTACTCTCAGTCACTGAAGCCCTGCGAATTGCAAAAGCAGACTCCAAATCATCAGTCCTCATTCTGCTGGATCTATCTGCTGCGTTTGACACTGTTAATCATCAGATCCTCCTGTCTACCCTCTCATCTCTGGGCATCACTGGGATTCCACTTCGCTGGTTTGAATCCTATCTCACTGGTAGGTCTTTCAGGGTGGCCTGGGGAGGGGAGGTATCCAAAGCACATCAACTGGTCACTGGGGTTCCTCAGGGATCGGTTCTTGGACCCCTCCTCTTCTCCACATACACGACATCACTGGGTCCCATCATACAGGCACATGGCTTCTCCTACCATTGCTACGCTGATGACACACAACTCTATCTCTCTTTTCAACCAGATGATCCAACAATAGCTGCATGGATCTCAGGCTGCCTGGCGGACATCTCGGCATGGATGAAAGAACATCACCTACAGCTCAACCTGGCAAAGACTGAGCTTCTTGTCTTCCCTGCTACTCCAACCCTACAGCATGACTTCACGATTCAGTTAGGTTCATCAACAATTGCCCCATCAACTTCGGTCAGAAATCTCGGTGTAATCTTTGATGACCAGTTGACCTTCAAAGAGCACATTGCAAAGACTGCTCGATCTTGCAGGTTTGCACTACACAACATCAGAAAGATCAGGCCCTTTCTGACAGAGCATGGTGCACAACTTCTTGTCCAGGCCCTTGTCATTTCTAGGCTGGACTACTGCAATGCTCTTCTGGCTGGACTTCCATCAAACACAATCAAACCTCTACAAATGGTTCAGAATGCAGCAGCACGTCTGGTCTTCAATGAGCCCAAAAGAGCCCATGTTACACCTCTCTTTATCTCCTTGCACTGGCTACCAGTTGCAGCTCGGATCAAGTTCAAGACACTGATGCTTGCATATAGAACAATCACAGGCTCAGCACCCGCCTACTTCCACTCACTATTACGAATCTACACCCCCTCCAGAAGTCTGAGATCTGCTAGTGAGCGACGCCTCGTGGTACCATCACAGAGAGGCTCAAAATCACTCTCCAGAACATTCTCATTCACCATTCCTGGCTGGTGGAATGATCTTCCCACCCCTATCCGGAATGCTGGATCCCTATCAATCTTCAAACAACAACTGAAAACTCATCTCTTTCAGCACTACTTGACTTCATCCTAAACTTTAAAAAAAAAAAAAAAAAAAAAAAAATTCTTTCTCCTTACTTATTCCTTTCCTTTCTAGCTTGTACTTATTTGAACAATGCCTAAGACTTGTTGTTACGAGCACTTCCTCTGTCTGATTGCCTCTTCATGATGAATCGCTTTATGTATTCCCCAATTGTAAGTCGCTTTGGATAAAAGCGTCTGCAGAATGACTAAATGTAAATGTTTAGAAAGCCATGTAAAATTAATGCAAGTTCAACTTAAAAAAAACATGTCTTGAGACTTTATGGCGGTTTTTTTCCCATCCCACTGCATCTCATGTTTTTAAATTAAAAAGTACTCTTTGTGATTGGTTTTCGGTCCTTTGTATTAACCTATACATACATGATGCTGTTTTGTTTCTAATTGTTTAAGCAACTTAATTAACTATATACGTTTTAAAAACATTATTTTAAACATTATGCACTTTATTTTATTGCTTTGTAGAAACGTGCATGAGTAATATTTTGCTCAATGTGCCCTCTTGTGGCCTCAGGAGAGAAACCAAAAGCCCCCCCCCAACTGAAATTATGCCTTTTAAATTCAAATATAATTCAAATATTGATAATATTTAAGTACAAAATTGGAATTTAGTTTTTCAGAGATTTAGCCCTAGAACACACTGCTCAGACTCATTTATGAAAATGCATTTTCTAGGCTCCTTTTCTGATTCTTCTGCTTCTCTTCTGGCCAGTAATTCCCCGACCAAGCTGGACAGTGATGTTCTTGTAGCGCTGAATGACGTGGAGATCGAGCCGCTCTCACATCCCAGCATCATCCGGTGGAGGAACATGATCTTGTCCTATTCTCCATCACAACGACAGAGGTAGTGCTCAGTCTAGAAGACTCTTATTCAAGTTCAGATTGTCTCAAATGTTCTATAGTTGAGAAAATATTTATTATATAAATTATTATAATTATATTATTTAACTTTATTAAATTATTATACATTTATTAATCAATGTTATTCTTAAATTTATTCTTTATTCTATCAATCATATATTTTCCATTTATAATTTAAATCTTAAAATAAATAGGTATTAAATTAATAAACTTTATTAAATTATTATACATTTATTAATTAATGATATTGTTAAATTATTTATTTATTCTTTATTAAAAATATTATAATTACAATTTATGTTGGCACACAAATTATTATATCGATCATACTTTGATTTAATTTTCAAAATAAACTTTATTAAATTAATATAAATGTATTAGTGTTATTCTTAAATTATTTATTTATTCTTTATTAAAAATATAATTACAATTTCTGTTCGCACACGAATTTCTGTTTGTTTAATTTTCAAAATAAATTTTATTACATTTATAAACTTTATTAAATTAGTCTGTTTATTAATCAATGTTATTCTTAAATTTATTCTTTATTCTATCAATCATATTTTTCCATTTATTATTTAATTCTTAAAATAAATAGTATTAAATTTATAAACTTTATAAAATTATTATAAATCTATTAATTAATGTTATTCTTTATTTATTCTTTATTAAAAATAATATAATTACAATTTCTGTTGGCACACAAATTTATTCTATCGATCATACTTTCTGTTTGTTTAATTTTCAAAATAAACTTTTTTTAAAATAATATAAATGTATTAATGTTATTAAATTATTTATTTATTCTTTATTAAAAATATTATAATTACAATATCTTTTGGCACACAAATTTATTCTATCGATCATACTTTCTGTTTGTTGTTACATTTTTAAAATAAATTTGATCACATTTATAAACTTTATTAAATTACTCTAAATTTATTAATCAATGTTATTCTTACATTTATCATTTATTCTTTATTCTATCAATCATATTTTACAGAAAATAAATTGCACCTGTCTACACCGTAAAAAAAAAGATATTTATTTATTTATTTATTTATTTATTTATTTATTTATTATTATTATTATTATTATTATAATTTTTTTTTTTTTTTTTTTTTTGAAGGTTATTGGTGAATGTTTTACATGAAAATATCAGTCTTTCTACTTTAAAACTTCATGTTTTGTTCAATGTTACTTTCCCTTTTTTTTGTAATTGTTTCTGAAATTCACTAGTAATTTCTGAGAGAAAATTGTTCCTGCACATAAACTCTATTCAGATCAGAACAGGAATGCAAAGTTTAAGTATGAAACAAGCATTAGACTGAAATTAGCGGTGTGTGTGAAATGCAATATACAAATAAACTTGGGCTCATGCATCTCCAAAACAAGTCAAAAATACTGAGAAAAAACAGCACTTTATTGCAGTGTGATCAGACGTACAGTAAAAGTTATTCATGTTGTAGTTCTTTGAATCAAAGCTGTTCAATCCTATTGTTTTTGTAATATGAATTCATTAATGGAGATTGGTTGCAAACTTTGAAGTGCCAATAAACTCATTGTGCTCCAGCATGATAATGTTTGTGAATGCAGGAAAAAAAGCTGCATCTGAAGTATGAGTTGTGCTCATAAATTTACATGCACCTTGCAGAATATGCAAAATGTTAATAATTTTAACAAAATAAGAGGGATCATGAAAATTACATGTTATTTTTTTATATAATACTGTCCTGAATAAGCTATTTCACATAACAGATGAGCACAACTGTATATGTATGAGATATATGTAATATAAAATTATAATGCATTGAAGTGTGTTTCCTTGTTACATGGTGTGATTTTTCAGCTGGCCGTCCCCCTCACAGATGAACAGAGACACAGCCTTCAGACTGAACTGGTTGACCGTCTCGCCCAAGTTCAGAAGTCCCGGTCAATTTAACCCTCAGCGGTTCACGTTGAGCCCGCCGAGCAAACCCTACAGTCGCCTTTAACCAGAGCTTCAACTCAGAAACTCTAAGCACTTTCTACAAGTGCTTTTATTACAAGTTAAACTATGTTTTATGCAATTTTTTTATTTTTGCACAGCAATTGTGTTGTTTTTAATAATTGCACTAATTTTCCAGCATGATAATGTTTGTGAATGCAGGGGAAAAAAGCTGCATCTAAACTTTGATATTGAGATATATATATATATATATATATAAGATATAATTATAATACATTGAAGTATGTTTCCTTGTTACATAAAGATTTAAGAAAACCGTTTTGTTGCATTTGGTGTGTTTTCTCAATCCACACAGAGGTGCAAACTAAGTGACAGATCTGTGTACATGTAAGGATTGCAGTATTAATGTTTGTTTTGCTCTGTACCAGCAGATGGCGCTAGTAAAATCTGTAAACAATCACCTTTTTCTGGGTTTACAGGTTCTATTGTTGTAATATTCTCCTTAGATGCCTTCAGATCACGTAAAACCATAAAAACAATTAATTTAATGTGACTTTATAAAATGAAATTGTATTTTAACTCTACACCTAAAAAAGATGTATGACAGGATGCTTTATTTTATACAACCATGAACATCCATGTCAAATTAGTTGCTGTTGGGATTGAGTGTAAACCTAAATTAGGTGTGTGTGTGTGTGTGCGAGAGAGAGAGTGAGTGTGTGTGTTTGTAACTGTTTTTCTATTCAGGTGGGGACTTAAACCTGAATACACACAGACTCATGGGGACTCGTGTCACGGTGGGGTCCTAAATTGAGGTCCTCACGGGTAAAGAAGCTTATAAATCACAAAGAATGAAGTTTGTTGAAAATCTAAAAATGCAGAAAGTCTCCTGTGAGGGCTAAGTTTAGGTGTAGGGTTGGTGTAGGGCAATAGTATATACGGTCTGTACAGTAGAAAAACCATTACACCTATGAATGTCCCCACAAGGATAGCGAAAAAAGTGTGTGTGTGTGAGAGAGAGAGAGTGAGCGAGTGTGTGTGAGTGTGATGGTGTGTGTGCTGTTATGATGCCCTGCCCACTGTAGGCTACACCCACTGACCCCCAAAATGACAGATATAAGCCACACCCACTCCCTCTAGTTTCATATGTAAGCCACGCCCACCACCCCCTCATCAGCCCCTGTATAAATGCTCTGAACTCAATGACACACTCCCAGTGCTCTGATGTGAGGTGTGTGTATGCTGCTGCTGCTGAGGGTCTGTTGTGTGTTTGAGAGTGTGATTGTTGGGTGATTGATGGCTGTTGCAGACGCAGGATGCGCAGGAGCAGCGCTTACATCCCAGTGTCCACTGCTGCCGCTCTGCTGGTCACTTCATCCACACTGTTCTTCGTCTTCACGTAAGTCACCGCTGACCTTCATTCACTTTAATTCAGTGTTCCTAGGTTCAACTTTTACAGACACCTGAATTCTTTCATGACACTGCATAATAACTTTTCATGTAATACTTTACTTGAAGCCTTGATAATGCATTATAAAAGTATTATGCAATTATATAATGCATTATAAAAGTATTTAATGCATTAATTATGGCTTGTAAAGCACCTTATAATGCATTGTATGATTGCATGAAGAATCATAAATTATAATACGTATGTATTCACTGTTACACCTTTAGAAAGTATAATGCATTAAAGCATGCAAGAAACAACCAATTTTAGATGAATCAAAGAATCTGCAAATATTATAATGCATTTTAACTTTGGTAACAATTGTTTATGAAAAGATGCAAAGCATTACACTGACAGAAATTTGGTGTAGAAACTATTTTCACACAAATTGCTTGTAAATTTCAGAAAAGAATTACAAAGAAATGGCAATTAACATTGAATTTAACACTTTTTTTTACATTTTAATTTAAAGTAGAAAAACTGAAAAAGTATATTCTTGTAAAACTCCAATAATTTTTTACAACCTTTATATACAATGCATGATAAAGTAGTTTTAATGCATTAATTACATTGCATTAATACATCATAAGATCTCATGAATAATTGCATATTATATATTATAAGAACGTATAGAAAGTATAATGCATTAAAACACATGACAAACAACCAGTTTTAGATGCAGCAAGAGGTCTGCAAGTATTAAAATGCAACAATTATTTATGGAAATATATAATGTATTGCAATGTACATTATGAATAACTTTATAATGCATTAACTCTTTTCTAACTTTATTTTGCTTAAGATTAATTTACTACATGTAGAAATACATTCATAAATACTTTCTGAGTTTATTGTAGGTCAGCTCACGACATCTTCAAGTGTTTCTGTCCTGGAATATAATGTATAATATTAATCATGTTTTTGAGCTTTTTTACACACTCATTCATATTGATTGAAGATTTAATCCGTTTTCATCATTTCAGTTTTGTCCAGTAGTGAATATAACCAACTATTCTTAACACAAACTATTCTGGAATAGATTATTTTTACAGTGTATTTTGAACCGAACAGAACAATATATTGATTGAACTGATCCGCACTGCTAAAAATTATCCTCCTCCCTAGTATTTTTGTCTTGTTTTCAAGTAAAAATTTTTGAATCAAGATGAATTTACTGTACAAGTAAAATAACTAAATATATTATGTCTTGTTTCTGTAAAAAATAAATCAATAAATAAAAATACATTTTTTGTTAGTTTTTCCTAAAAACAAGCAAAAAATATCTCCCAATGGGGCAAGAAAAATAATCTTGTTTAGCCTTTGAATTAAGTTTATTTTTCTTACCCCATTGGCAGATATTTTTGCTTGTTTTAAGCAAAAACTAACAAAAAATTTAGTAAACAAGACTTAATATCTTAAATCATTTTACTTAAGTAAATGCATCTTGATTCAAGAATGTTTAGATATTTATACTAGAAAACAAGACAAAAATACTAAATAAGAAAATCATTTTTTTACGGTGTGAACTCCATGTTGAGACGTAATTTTAATCCAGCGCTGAAAGTAGGCCAGTGAACCACTGCAAACAACTGCTCATGCGCTGATATCTCTCCGTTATTATTCTTCCGCTTCATTCTGAACGCTCTGCATGGATTCTCTCCTGAGATGTAAAAGCGTGCATGTTTCTTCTGCTTTATTTGTGTGTGTGCATCGGCCGCTGCTGATGCTGTGTTGGTCCCAGATTTGAGCAGATGGGATGTTGAGGATTAGGATTTTGATTCCCCGTCCCGGAGAAGTCGGGGTGTTGATCAGGCGTGTGACCCCCTGATGAGTTTAAGCTCCACATCTGTCATCTGCACAGAACGAGCTTCACAGGTGATGAAGAGACTCAGAGACTGATAATAGATGAGAGAGCTCATGATAGACGAGTCTTTGGGAAGTTTGGTGAGATTAAGCCAAACTCTGACAATGAATGACTTTATTGCAGAATAAGCACCGATATCCTGTAGTGTAAAAGGACAGAAATATATCCATTTATTTATTTATCGTTTGTTTCAAAAATGACTATAGTAAAAAACTGATTTTTTTAGGATTTCATTTTTTATTTTTTATTTTTTTCTCAGTTCTTCATTTTCACTCAGACATTGTCACAAATCATTACAAAGAATTACAAGTAACGCTAAAATTTTGAAGTAGAAAGACAGAAACAATATTTTCTTGTAAAACATTCTCCCAGGGTTAACTAATAAAACCAACTAAAAGACATTTTTGTTTTCTGAAGTAATGTAAACTTAACTGTTATGAAAAATTAAAAAACTTATTTTATTTTAGTTAGTTGCCAAGGCAACGTTTCTGATTTCAGTTTGATTTAACTTGAAGTACTAAAAATAAAACTGAAATAGTAATAAATTATGTACATATATAGGCAAAGTAACTTCAAGAAAAATTATGAAAATAAAAAAAAACTATGAAAAAAATTATAAAAAAAAAACATTCGAATTATTTGTAAGCGATACTAAAATAACACCGTGTACTCTAAAAATCTTTGTTTTATTTACAGCTTTATATTTTATAAATATATTTTTTACAGTCTAGAAATATTTTCAAACATGCACTGCACATAACCAGTCTAAAGTTTGGACCAGGGTTATTAAAGTTAATTAAAATTGAAACTAAAATTAAAACCATTTAAAACTTTTTCATTACTTGTAATAAAATAAATATTAACTGAAATAAAATACAATATAAACATCTTATTTCAGCTTGTTGCCATGGCAACATTTCTCTTTTTAATTTAGTTTAACTGGATTTACTAAAATAGCTAAAAGCCATATATAAAAACTACTAACAAAAACACAACCAAATTTCTAAAACTTTAACCAAAATAACATGAAAATAGAAAGTTTAACAAATAAAAACTGTTTCAAAATATTAGTAAAAACTATAATAGTACCTCAGTGATACACTGAAGAAAAAAAAAAGATTCATTGAATTTACTAAATTATTGGGTTGGAAGTAGTTGCAATCAATTTATTTTAGCTACATTTAAATAAACAAATTTAGTTGACTAACTTTCAACATTTCTTTTTTATTTAAATGTAGCTAAAATAAATTGTTTGCAACCACTTAAAAAAATTTGTATCATTTTTTTTTTTTTTTTTTTTTCAGTGTACTGGAATAACACTGGTTTGGGCACACTGATGTCAAACATTCTAGATCTAATGGCTTCTACTTAAATACTTGGAATTGGTTTTGTGTTTCAAATATTTATTCCGCCTAAATATGAATTTCATTCTAAAACTATTTCTGAATGTCTGAGTTGAAGTGAATAGTGAAGCAGAAGCTAATCTTCATTCATTCGATGTTGCTGATCATATTGTATACTGCGTTTATGCTCTAAATGCTCCAGGAATGTGTGCAGATTTCTCAGCGTGCAGTGTGTAAAGCGTGATTTATTACTGTAATCTGAGAGACTAATGAGAGTGTGGCGCTGCATCTGTTCTGTGTTAACTGCACACCGTTAACTAACCTACAGATAAGCTCTGAATAGTTTTCAGTCCTCACCTCCAGTTTGTTTGTGCCTGTAATAAGCGACTGTAAGTTATTATGGATAAAAGTCTGTGTGTTATTAAAACGGATCAGAAACGTCTGTTTGCTAACTTTGAGACATTGCTCGATCTACTAGTGTCTGATTGTTTTCATCAGCATTCCTGTCATTAATATTTGTATTATATAGTGTGTTGTTATGTATGTATTAAGTGTGTATAGAGTTTTATACAGTGTTGTGAGACATATTGTTCCTGCATTGGGATGAATCAGGTAACGTGATTAACACGTGACGTCTGTATTAGTAACCTATTTAAATGTAGCTAAAATAAATTGTTTAATATGATATAATAATGATATAATAATGGTAATATCTGCCGTATATTTACTGCTTCTGGACTGAATATGTTTGTGTGTTTGTCATCAGCGTGTGCAGATGGTCAAAAATCAATGAGACATCAGCTGTAATCCTCTCATAAATCTTAAAGAGAAAAGCCTTTGTCCTCCATTCAAATCATTTGTTCATGACCTATATCCAGATTAACTCACTTTCCCTGAGTTTATGCGTTATATATTTCATTTTAGAAAAAGAAAATATATATTACATAAAGAAAATCAAGCCTATTTTGAAACTTTTTCACTGATTTAACAAGATCGTGTCACTGTGACTTTATATTATTTCCCTGTATTACCGCAGTGCCTAAATGTTTTACTTTTGAGTAATTTGTTTTTTAATTCATTTGTTTTAGTAATGAGAATCTATTTTTAGTGTTAAGTTTACATAATTTTTACTGTATCACAGTAAAAAAATACAATAATGCAATTTTTCTGTTATAATTTAATTTAGCGTAAATAAACAAATATTATGATGTATAGTACTTTACAATTAAAATAATACACTATATTGCCAAAAGTATTGGGTCACCCCCTTCTAATGAACAGGTTTGACTACTTTAGTAATTTCCATGAATGCAAATCTTAATGTTTAAGCATATAATGATATTCTAGGGAACTGTGTGCTTCTGATTTTAAAGCAACAGTTTGGACAGGACCCTTCTCTGTGTATAAGGCAAGGTTCAAAAAGAAATGACTGATTCAGTCAGTGTGGAAGAACTTGACTGGTCTGCAGAAAGCCAAGTCCTAATCCAAGCTGAACACCTCTGGTGTGACTTTAAATGCAGACCTTGAGCCAAAAACTCTTTACCAAACACCAGAACACCAGAATTGACTCAGAAGAGATAAAAATGTGCAATTACCTTTTTTATATCAAACTGTCATGGAAATAATAATTACAGTAGAGTGTAGAGTTGAAGACTTTTCTGACAAATATTAAAAATGGGTTCAAACAAAAACAGGTTTGTGAACACTGATGGTTGTACACAGCCTTAGATTTTTGTTACTTTTACTGTACTTGTCATTCTACTTTTTTGTTTATTTTTTTATTGTATTTGAAAAGCCTGACCATGGACTGGGGCTGCAAATTAGCCATCTGTAATATTATTCTGCATTGTCCCTGTTAAATAAACAACAACATAAAAATAAAAATTAAAACATCAAAATCATAATGATCCTAATACTGCACATTTTGCACTGCATTTTTTGAGTTAAATACGAGGTGTTTTTGACAGATTGGCTCATATAGACTGATTTCTGAGCAGGTCTGTCTGGTCTGGAGGTTGTTCAGTATCGTGTGCAGATGGGTTTGTTCATATGGATCCAGCAGTTTTGTCAGACGGCTCTGTGATCCTGTAATCTGGGATTAATGATGTTCAGACCCTCCTTCCCCCCGTCGCTCCTGCTGACACACATACAGATACAGAAATATATCAGAAAACCAGAGAATTCAGAAACAAATCCACATCCTCGATATCATGCTGCAGTCTCCTGTCTTTAATTTGATCGCACAGATTCATTCAGTGAAAACCCGAGTTTAATCTGCGTTTATTACCTCTGCATTTAATCTCACGCTCCGGATGCAATCATCCCTGCTTCATTTTCCTTTTTTTTGACTGATCCACACTTTCATTTTTTGGCTTTGTGAAGCTGATGGTCCTCAGGGCCGACGAGCCTCTCAGATGTTAGAGATGGAGCTTCAGAAAGGCAAAATACGTTTGATTCAACTCAACTGAAAGCTTTGCTTATGAATTATTCATCCTGAACTACATTTGATCTGAATGATGAAGCGATGAAAGCAGATTTGAATTGATTATTGATGCATTGATATGAAGTCAACATTATTTCATGTGATTGTTCTTAAATGTAGAAATAAATTCTTAGTCAACATTTGCAACCCGTTTTATTTGCATAATGTGGGAAAAACAATTTTCAATTCAATGAAAAGTGAAACTTGATTAATCAGGAATTAACTGAGCATAAATTAACCCTGTAATGCCTGACACATGAAATAATAGTAAAAAAAAAAAAAAAAAATGGTGGCTGTGAAAATAAATCTGCATTGTTTATCCTTTTGATCTTTCATCCAAAAAATTCACAAAATTCCAACCCATCATTGAAGCAAAACAATTGAAAGTGGGGGGAAATCTCATTGTGAAATAAATGCTTTCTCTAGTTCATGCTGGCACCCAATTATTGCAACGTCCTTTTCCCAGAGTAACAGCTCCTATAGTAACAGCTATAGGAGAGTTTTCTGCTGTAATGCCTGAAGAGTTTGGAGAACACCTGATAAGAGATCAGAGACCATTTTCTTCATCCAGAATCTCTCCAGATCCTTCAGATTCACATCTCCATGTTGGTGCTTCTTCTCTTCAGTTCACCTCACTCATTTTCTGTAGGGTTCAGGTCAGAGGACTGACGGCCATGGTAAAAGATTCATTTTGTGCTCAGTGACCCATTTTTGTGTTGATTTTGATGTTTGTTTTGGATTGTTGTCTTGATGGAAGATCCAGCCACAGCCCATTATAAGATTTCTAACAGAGGCAGCCAGGTTTAGATTTTTTTATCTGTTGGTATTTGATAGAATCCATGATGCCATGCATCTGAACAAGATGTCCAGGACCTCCGACAGAAAAACAGGCCCACAACATTAAAGATACAGCAGTATATTTAACCGTGGACATGGGGTACTTTTTTTATCCCTGTGTTCACCAAACCCATCTTGAGTATTTGCTGCTAAAAAGCTCTTTTTTTAGTTTCATCTGACCATAGAAGCCAGTGCTATTTGAAGTTCCAGTCGTGTCTGACAACTGAATATGCTGGAGTTTGTTTTTGGATGAGCGAGGAGAATTATTCTTGAAACCCTCCCGAACAACATGTGCTGATGTAGGGGCTGTTTGATATATTTTTTAGAGGCTTTCTGACCCCAAGACTCAACTGATCTCTGCAGTTCTCCAGCTGTGATCCTTGGAGAGTCTTTGGCCACTCAAACTCTCCTCCTCACCGTGCATTAGGATGATATAGACACATGTCCTCTTGCAGGCAGATTTGTGACATCTTTAGTTGATTGGAACCTCTTAATTATTGCCCTGATGGTGGAAATGGGGATTTTTAATGCTTTAGCTCTTTTCTTACAGCCACTTTCTATTTTGTGATGCTCAACAATCTTGTTCTGCACATCAGAAATATATTCTTTGGTTTTACTCCTTGTGATGGATGATTAAGGGAATTTGGCCTTTGTGTTCCTCATATTTATAATCCTGTGAAACAGGGAGCCATGGCTGGATAATTTCATGTTCCTAGTCTCCCTGGTGTGCTAAAAAATGTAAATATGAATGGGAATATACTTCAGAGATATTTTACTCATCAGAATTTCTAAGGGTGCCAGTAATTGTGGCCAACATTCATTGGAGAAAAACATTTATTTCATCATGAGATTTTTTTCCCACTTTCTATTGTTTTACTACAATGAAAGGTTAGAATTTTTTTAATTTTTTGAGTGAAAGATCAAAAGAATAAACAATGCAGATTTATTTTCACAGCCGCTTTTGCTCATATTTATCAAGGGTGCCAATAATAGTGGAGAGCACTGTATATATATAATGTTATTGAGCCATTAGACAAAATCTAATGAAAAAAAAAAGTTTGTATGTTGAGTATCAAAATTGATGCATCGGGATTTTATGCCTCATATAGTCTGATATACAGTGAGAATATGGAGGAAAAAACAGCTTAATTCTATTCAGACTCAAACTCAGCAAAAATTGGTGCAGATGCTGAAATTTCTATGATGAAATTCTGATGCTTGTAATGTAAATCAATGAGATCTTTATAACACTATACCAGATACATAAAATGATCTAAATATCAGTCGTCACTCTATATGTCCAATAATTTGTCTAACTAAAATGAGATTGAAATGATCCAAATATATAATGCAATGCAATCCAATGTTGATTGAGAGATGAAGAAATAAACGCTCCTCAGAAGATGTGAGATGAAGATCATTCCTCCGCTGAGGAACAGTGAAAGTAAAGCTTCTGGAAACAAACGTTCCTCAAAAGATCCTGATGATCAAATTTGAGACGCACTGATTTTTTAAAAAAATGACTGATGGAGAATCAAGTAAAGCTGAGGTGCTTCAGTCCAGTAAGAGTTCATCTGGAAATATGACTGCAGTTATTCTGACGTTTACTTGATCAAAATCAGTCAAGATTTGACAGCAGAAGCTGGACGTTTGTACAATTACACTCAAAGAGCTTTTACTGGATAAAAACCTCTAAACTATCAATCAGACGACAGAAGACATGAGGAGATTGAAAGATCTGATCATTTGGAGATCTTCAGTGTTTCTGTGTCTGATCCTCTCAGGTGTCCGTGGCTCGTGCTGAACGTGTCTCCTGTTTTCCCGCCATGCGTCGGAATTGTCTTCCTCTTCGTTATTGCCAACTTCATCATGGCGACGTTCATGGATGCCGGCGTGTTCCCGAGGGGTCAGTGGAGTCAAACACACGGTTCTTCTGTAAACTAGTCTGCAGATACACACCAGAACACTCAACACCTCTCACATCACAGCCGGAATCTCACATTCTGACACTTTCTTCTCAGAATTTTGAATTTACATTTTGCAATACTTGTTTTGTTTTTTTTGTTTTTTTTGCCACTGAATGAAAAGAAAGGTAATTTTCACATTATTAGCATGATTAGGTTGTTAACATCTTTTAACGTTTTAGCATGTTGCTAGCATGATTTAAAATGTTGATAGCATGTTTAAGCATGTCGTTAGCATGACTTAGATTGTTGTTAACATGTTGTTAGCATTTTAGCACATGGCTAGCAAGAATTAGCACGTTGCTAGTATTTTTCTAGCATTTGTAGCATGTTGCTAGCTATCTCACAATTCTGACTTTAGTACATACAAATTTGGCAGTTTTTATTTTGTAGTTGCAAGTTATAAATTCATAATTGCAATTGGAACTTTTTTCTTTGTACTTTTCTCTCAGAATTGCAAATGTAGATCTTTTTTTTTTTTTTTACGTATTGCAAAAATAAGGTAATTGCAACTTTTTATGTCACAATTCTGAGTTATTTTTCTCACAATTGGAAATTTATATTTCATAGTTTTATTTTATATTGGGAATTTATATTTTATTTCATTATATTTGATATTTCATTTTATATTTTATATTTAATTTTTTTCTCAGAATTGCACATTTATATCTCACAATTTCAAGTTAACTCGTAATTCTGAGTTTACATCTCGCAATTCTGTTTTTTGTGTCCACCATGTAATTAAAATATATACAGTGGGTACGGAAAGTATTCAGACCCCCTTAAATTTTTCACTCTTTGTTATATTGCAGCCATTTGCTAAAATCATTTGTTAATTTTTTTTCCTCATTAATGTGCACACAGTACCCCATATATATATATATATATATATATATATATATATATATATATATATATATAAAAAGATAATAACTGTCAATTTTTAATTCATAATTTTGAGTTTACATATCATAATTCAGACTTGTCCTCTCAGAATTTATATCCCCGAGTTCTGAATTTACATCTCACAATTCTGACTTTTTTTTGTTGCAATTCTGTTTCCTTTTTCCTGCCATGGTGTAAAAAAAAAATAAATAAATAAATAAATAAATTAACAAGCTAATTGCAACTTATTTCACAATTCTGATTTTAAATCTCACAATTCTGATTTTATATCTCACAATTCTGAGTTTATATCTCACAATTCTGAGTTTATATCTAACAATTCTGATTTTATATCTCACAATACTGATTTTATATCTCACAATACTGATTTTATACCTCAAAATTCTGATTTTATATCTCACAATTCTGATTTTATATCTCACAATTCTGAGTTTATATCTCACAATACTGATTTTATATCTCACAATTCTGAGTTTATATCTCACAATACTGATTTTATATCTCACAATTCTGATTTTATATCTCACAATTCTGAGTTTATATCTCACAATTCTGAGTTTATATCTAACAATTCTGATTTTATATCTAACAATTCTGATTTTATACCTCAAAATTCTGAGTTTATATCTCACAATTCTGATTTTATATCTCACAATTCTGAGTTTATATCTCACAATTCTGAGTTTATATCTCACAATACTGATTTTATATCTCACAATACTGATTTTATATCTCACAATTCTGATTTTATATCTCACAATTCTGAGTTTATATCTCACAATTCTGAGTTTATATCTCACAATTCTGATTTTATATCTCACAATACTGATTTTATATCTCACAATTCTGATTTTATATCTCACAATACTGATTTTATATCTCACAATTCTGATTTTATATCTCACAATACTGATTTTATATCTCACAATTCTGATTTTATATCTCACAATTCTGATTTTATATCTCACAATACTGATTTTATATCTCACAATTCTGAGTTTATATCTCACAATTCTGAGTTTATATCTCACAATTCTGATTTTATATCTCACAATACTGATTTTATATCTCACAATTCTGATTTTATATCTCACAATTCTGATTTTATATCTCAATTCTGATTTTATATCTCACAATTCTGATTTTATATCTCACAATTCTGATTTTATATCTCTCAATTCTGATTTTATATCTCTCAATTCTGATTTTATATCTCACAATTCTGATTTTATATCTCACAATACTGATTTTATATCTCACAATTCTGATTTTATATCTCACAATTCTGAGTTTATATCTCACAATACTGATTTTATATCTCACAATTCTGAGTTTATATCTCACAATACTGATTTTATATCTCACAATTCTGATTTTATATCTCAATTCTGATTTTATATCTCACAATTCTGATTTTATATCTCACAATACTGATTTTATATCTCACAATTCTGATTTTATATCTCACAATTCTGAGTTTATATCTCACAATTCTGAGTTTATATCTCACAATTCTGAGTTTCTCTCACAATTCTGATTTTATATCTCACAATTCTGAGTTTATATCTCACAATACTGAGTTTATATCTCACAATTCTGAGTTTCTCTCACAATTGCAAGGTAAAACGTTGCAATTACCCTTTTTTACTTCTTTATTCCTAGCTTCCATAATAATCCCCCGCTTGCGTTAAGCGTGCACCGCTGCTGGTCTGATGCTCTGTGTTTTCTCCGCAGCGAACGAGGACGAGGACAAGGACGAGGACTTCCGCGCGCCGCTCTATAAGAACGTGGAGGTGCGCGGCGTGCAGGTGCGCATGAAGTGGTGCGCGTCGTGTCACTTCTATCGGCCGCCGCGCTGCTCGCACTGCAGCGTCTGCGATCACTGCGTGGAGGTGAGACCAGCGCCATAACATCAGCTGCTAAATGATGCAGTATTTATTTATTTATTTATTTATGTTCAGTTTAACGTAGAGCTGCACCATTAATCGTTAGAAGATCGTGATCTTGATTCAAACACCCATTTTTAAATGACAGCGATTCGCTTGTGTCTATAAACCCTCAAGCATCCTTCGGGACAAATTTGAGCAAAATAATTTTGTTCATTTAAAAAAAAAAAAAAAAAAAAAAATGTTTCCTTAATCTGAGCGGTACGAGACTTGGCTGCTTTTCCTAAGTTTGCCACCTGAACACACACAAAATATATATATATATATAATTTTATTATATTTCTAATTTTGTTGAATAAAAACAGTCACTCACACATACAAAACCACAGAATTGAATGAGCCAATGACTGAGCTTAGTCACTCAGCCACTGTGCGTGCACACACACACACACACACACACACAAATAAACATACACACACTTCAAAGTCAGATCAAAGTCCTACTGCAAGATTTGTTGATGAAAATGTCAAAAGAATGTCTGGAACATGCTACTTGTAAGGTTTATTGTTTATTCTTACCTGTTTAGCTCCATTTGGTTCCATTTTACTTTTTTGAGTTATTGAAATGTGATGTTTTTGTTAGAAATAAATGATTTCTCTGTCTCCTACTTTCTTTTCTTTATAGCATGGTCAGATTTGTCTGTAAGCATATTTTGGCATCTTTGTATAGTCTCGCCCAACACAAATGTCTTTTTTTTTTCTACACTTTTAACTTGTGATAAAATCTAAAACTTAAGAGGTTAAGTTCGTTACAGCAATGGTTTATAGATTTCAGCCTATATTCAGCCATTGAGTACTACAGCCATATAGTGGCTATTGATATTTTTGATATTTTTATATTTTTATTAGTGCTGTCAAACGATTAATCGCGATTAATCGCATCCAAAATAAAAGTTTTTGTTTACATAATATATGTGTGTGTACTGTGTATATTTATTATGTATATATAAATACACATACATGCATGTATATATTTAAGAAAAATTTTACGTTTATATATTACATATATTTATATATGATATAATTTATATGAATATAATTATATACATGCAAACACATGTAAATATTTTCAAAATATATGCTGTATGTGTGTGTATTTATATATACATAATAAATATACACAGTACACACACATATATTGCGTAAACAAAAACTTTTATTTTGGATGCAATTAATCATGATTAATCGTTTGACAGCACTAATTTTTATACCATTATATGTCACCAAACTCACCAGAATTTTAGGTTTTGGCTGTCTGAACTTACTGGAATGATTGTTTTTTTACTGAGGTATAAGAAATATTGAATATAACATAAAAATAAGTATATTTACACAAAAAAATGGTACTTTTAGAGGTAAATAAATAAAAACACCAAAAATATCAAGAAAATGCATAAATTGATAGTTTCTATTTTATCAAAGACAGTGATATTTTAAAAAAAAATTGGCAGTGGTAGCGTTCAAAATAGAACAAGTCATCTTTTGAAAGTACTTGCGCTTCAAATAACGTTTGTGTTGACTGCATCGTTTCTCCACTAGGTGGCAACAAGTGACTGTTAAAAAATGTATTTGTAATTGAATCATTCATTCAAGAGATTCATTCAAAAACGTGGATTCATCCAGTAATGAAACAAGTAGTGCTGTCAAACGATTAATTGCATCCAAAATAAAAGTTTTTGTGTACATAATATATGTGTGCATACTGTGTATATTTATTATGTGTATATAAAGACACACACATGCATATATATATATTTCAGAAAAATAAGTTGTTTATTTATTAAATATATTTATATATAATATAAATTATATGAATATAAATATATACATGTAAATACATGTAAATATTTTCAAATTATATACTGTATGTGTGTGTATTTATATATACATCATTAATATACACAGCACACAGACATTTATTATGTAAACAAATACTTTTATTTTGGATGCGATTAATTACGATTAATCGTTTGACAGCACTAGAAACAAGTGAAGTGTTTATGAGTGAGTCATTGAATCATTCATTTGAACCACTCTTTGAAAATGTTAATATTAAGAATTGGTGTATTAAATATATTTTAAATACATGTATATATGTAAAATGTTTAATAATTAATTCAAATTAATTAAACACTTTTAAATAGACTGCAGCAAGAATATTTTGTCACACATTATTTTGTTTAGTTCAGAATCGTAGGAGAATCGTAATCTCTATTTGAGACAAAAAAAATATCGTGATTCTCAATTTATCCAGGATCGTGCAGCTCTAGTTTGGCGCAGAAAATTTTTCGAACGCAATTAACGCAGCATCCATTTTTTCCTGGCATCCTTTTTCTAGAGTTACAGTAGACTATGTGAACAGGCTATCAAGCATGATAAGATGCAAAAGAGAAGTTAATTCAGTACTGGCATTTCAGACAGTGCGCCAATAGCGTTTTGACGGAAAAAACACACAATTATGTCAAAATTACCGTTTTTGGCGAGTAACCTCATAAATACAGTCTGGAATTATGGTGTTCAAGTCTTGTCAGATGGATCGTATTTACGAGTTGAACGCACATGAATGCCACCACAAAGTTGTTATTATGAGTGGGAAACTCAAAATTTTACTTAAGCCCTGAGTTTTTGAGTTGGGGGCGTCAGTGAAAAAATGGATGCAATGGATGGCGCCAAAGACTATAGATATGCAGCGTCTGTATTGATGGTAAATTTGTTGAAATTAATCAAATTTAGTGCTGTCAAATGATTAATCGTGATTAATCGCATCCAAAATAAAAGTTTTTGTTTACATAATATATGTGTGTACTGTGTATATTTATTATGTATATATAAAGACAAACACATACAGCATATATTTTGAAAATGTTTATATTTATATTCATATAAATTATATAATATATAAATATGTTAAAAATATAAATGTAACATATTGTTCTTAAATATATACATGCATGTGTGTGTATTTATATATAGATAATAAATATAAACAGTACACACACGTATTATGTAAACAAAATCTTTTATTTTGGATGTGATTAATCGTTTGACAGCACTTATAAAATTACTATTTTTTGTCATGTACAATAAAACTATATAAGTTACATATGCAAAACTATATGTTACATATGCAAAATATTATATTACTGTATAATTACCATGAAATAATGATTGTTTACATCACCTTCATAAACTGAATAAAAACAGAAAAAAACAAAAACACAATCAAGCACATTCTTTATTCATCATTTTGTAGATGTAGAGGTAAAAAAATCGTTGAATTTTATGTTTAAAAAGTTAAATCAACATCTTGTTCCGACCAAAGTGACTTGAACGCACCTGACGTTGTAATTACAACTTTTAACTCTGAACTTCCCAGGAGGACTTGAATGCACCAATAATTAAAAAATCCGAGTTGGGAGAAAATTGGATGTGTGTTAGTCAGGTTCGCGTCATGTGTTTCAGGTTTTAAAGAGACAGCGCTGCTTTCAAAGTCAGAGAAAAGAAAAAGAAATCACTCACTACTCTGCGCGCTGATTCACTTTTGTAGCTTGAATAAAGATTAATCCATATTGAATTTATAGTTTATGCATATACCTAAGATTGTATTTAGTTTACTATTTTTCAAAGCCTATTAAATGTTAAAAATAATGGCTTTCAATTATACTGTAATGTTGAAAAATGTATTATTTAATACAATTAATTGACTAACTACAGAAAATGTGTGATTAATTAGTTAATTTTTTTAATCGATTGAGAGCAATAATATGTAATCTCTTTAGGACTTTGACCATCACTGTCCCTGGGTGAACAACTGCATCGGGAGACGCAACTATCGCTTCTTCTTCCTCTTCCTGCTGTCTCTGACTCTTCACATGGTGGGCGTGTTTTCCGGAGGTCTGCTGTTTGTTCTGGATCATCTGGAGAACCTGTTGGAACTGCATGCCGCCGTCACGTATCCTTCAGCTCTGTGCGGTCCCAAATAAGGAATCTGGGTGTCATTTTTGACTCAGCTCTAACATTTGATCATCAGATTAAATGTGTAGTGAAAAGTTTCATCTTTCAGTTGAGGACTATTGCAAAAATTAAATCTTTTTTGTCTGTTGCTGATCTTGAGATGCATGAACTTCGTGCATTTTTCTCCTAATAATGCACTTTATTTGGGAGTACGTCAATCTTGTAAAAATGTAAATACGTAATATATAAGGGAAACAAGTCAATTTAGCTCAAAGGGAATCATTTATGACTTTATAGGGAATTTGAACAGAATCACTGTTTCACAGCTGATTACTGAGTCGGCAGCGATTCACTGAACGAGCCGTATAACATCAACTCTGCACTGGATATTAAAATCCAAAATATAGTGAAAACACTATTAATAAGCACAGTAACAAGATCGGCAGTTTAAGACATTAACTTGTAAGCACAAAACACAAGATACTTCTCTTTTCAATATAAATAAGACTTTATTTATATAAACCTAAGACATGTAAACTAATCTAATCTAACACATGAACACACGCATTCACACATTCACACGTTGCAGAAAGAAAGTGAGGAAAGGATAAGTTCAAAGAATGAAATGTGAATTCCCAAGTTTACAGCAATATGCAATTGCATAGACCTGAACAACCATCAATCAATTAATTAACCCTCGCATTGAGTTTCTCAATGAGGCTAAAATCTGTATTAAATGCACCAATTCAGTTAGAAACTGGAGGTTACTTGCTTGTTGCCTTTGTGTTAAGGGATTCCCTTTTGTTGTCGTCTTGCAGAAAGGGGTTTTCCCGAGGTTGAGTTCAGTGGTCTTTCGTAGTAAAGTCTTGGGCGTTGGCTCTTGATGCGGAGTTGGTCTGGTTGAAGTTTGGGCGGGTGCAGTCGGAGCTGGACTTTGCGGCAAACTTAACTTAACAAAACTCTCACGTAAAGACAAGAAATTAAAGTAAAAGAATAAAAGAATGTAACGAGACTAGGTGGGTTTTCTTCTCATTGTGGTAGCAGCTGGCACGTAGGCCAGAGCACGCTCAAAGAGCAGCGTCAAAACGCGGTGGCAAAAGAGAAGAAGCAAGAGAGGAACCAAGAGAGCTAAGAGAGAGTTTGATGGTGTCCTGAGTTTTTAAACTCGGCTTTCAGACCATCCTATCTGGACGTCTTGACCAATTAGAAAATGATCTTAGCCTAGGGGTGTTGCTCTGTTTCTTCCCCATCATAAATCCTGTATCAGTCACATGATTCAAATTTTCCCACTCTTGTAAAGTATAATTTTGGACATGATGTCTATAACAAGACTATGATACATTTGACAAAGAATTGATTGGAAGAAACATTTAAAGCATGATTTTTTCAAACTCATACATACCAAACATGAATATTAACTCTTAAGCTATTCCCTAGTTATTAAAAAGACATACATAATATGTGATTAAAACAATCATCAATTGTGTGGGTTACATACATAATATGGAGTTCATTAGTTGCTCATAAGTTCTTTTAAGATAATTTTAGGTGCATATGGAAGCAACTCTGTGGACAAAGGAATTTCAGTCTGATCTTTCTTCTATTTGGAGACCCGCCCAAGAAAGTCTTTAGCTCTGATTTCAATCACAGATTTACATGTGACGGCCATCTCAGTGATCATCAGTTCTGATTACTTGCCCCAAATTTGATAGTTTCCTTCCTTCATTGGACTTATCAATAAGTGTTCCTTTTGTTTTAATGTTGCAAGCTGTTCTGTGAAAGAGGCTTGTTGGTAAGGTTTTTTTCAGACGGGCTGGAGCTAGGAGTCTGATTTATGGCATCCTGTTTCAGCCTTGGGGCCTCTCTGGAATTTGGCTCTTTGGGTTGTTCAACACCAATCCAATCAAATCTTAATTTGTCTGATTCTCTGATATCCTACAATCTCTTATTTCAAAATTGCAGTTGGTCCAGAATGCAGCCGCGAGGCTCATTCCTAGCACAAAGAAAAGGGAGCATATTACTCCGATCTTGGAAAAACTGCATTAGCTTCCGGTTAAATATCGGATTCAGTATAAGGTGTTGCTGTATGTTTTTAAAGCTGTCCATGATATGGCCCCTGAATGTATTACAAACCTGATTCATATGAACTCTGGTAGACACTTAACTGCTTACGGCTCTCAGTTCTGAAAACTCGGCTGAAAACTAAAGGGGATCGGGCTTTTTCAGTCGCTGGCCCAACATTTAAATATAGAGGTTCCAAAAGGGTGTTTTTGCAGTGATTCCATAGAAGAACATTTTTTTGGTTCCCCAAAGAACCTTTCAGTGAACAGTTCTTAAAAGAACCATTTTGAAGAACATTTTAAAAATCGAAAGAACGTTTTCTGCATTTGAAAGGTTCCATGTATGTTCAAGGTTCTTCATGGAACCATCGATGCCAATAAAGCAGCTTGATTTTTAATAATGAAGACTTCCATCTGAAATCCGATCTGCACCCTCAGCTGACCTTTTTAAATCTCGTTTGAAAACATATTTGTTTTCTATGGCTTTTAATTGTTGATTTTTGGAAGATGTAAATTGTTTATATTTTTCTTCAAGGTTATTTTTGTTTTTCTGTTATTGTTGATTTTTGTTTTAGTATTCTTGTATGATTGTGATGCTGTACAGTCCTTTAGTCTACTTTGTAGTGGAAAGGGCTTTAGAAATAAAGTAGACTTGAGACTTGAGCTCTGTGATTGTGGCATAGAAAAGCAAAAATGATCACACAAACACTCCTGCTGCCCCGTCTGCCATTGGTCAGTCAGACAGATAGTCCCGCCCCAGACTCACGTGATTGGTTGAGTCAGAAGCTGACATGTAATAAAACACATCAATACTCTGAAAGTGCCACAGTGATTCACTCTTCAGTAAACGAATCTGAACCAGTGTTATTTGAGTATTTTTTTTTTTATATACTGTTTTTATTAATATTTTGAATTAGCTCTTTTTTTATTTATTAAATTATTTTATTTTTATTAGTCATTTACGATTTTATTTTTAGTAATTGTTAGTAATTTTGTTACATGCTTTCATGTACATTTGTTTCATATATTACTGTTTGTTTAATTTATTACCATTTCATTTTTAGTTTAGTTTTAATTTTTGTTTCCAGGTTTAGTTTAATTTGTAGTAATTTTGTTATGCGCTTTCGTGTTTTTTTTTTTTTCACATATTGCTATATATAAAATATATAATTTCATATATCATGTCAGTTTTAGCTTCCAGTTGTTGTTTAATTTTTAGTAGTTTTGTTATGTGCTTTTGTCATTTGTATTATTATTTTTATTTATTACTACTAAGGATTCATTTTAGTTCCGTTTTCGTTTTTATTTCTGGTTTTAGTTTAGATTGCAGCACTTTTGTTTTGTCATTTTTATTTTTTTTATATAGATTACAGTTTAGGATTAATTTTTTCTTATTGTTTTAGTTTTTGTTTTAAGTTTTAGTTAAATTTTTAGTAATTTTATGTGCTTTTGTCATTTTTTTAATGTATTACTAAATAACTTATTTTTTATTGCAGTTTTAGTTCAGTTTTAGTTTTGGTTTCCAGTTTTAGTTTAATTTTTAGCACTTTTGTCATTTTTATTTTATTATTAGATATATTATTATTAAATGAATACAACTTAGGATTCATTTATTTTTATTTTAGCTTTAGTGTTTGTTTTCAGTTTTTGTTGAATTTTTAGCTATTTTTGTTTATTTTTTAAAATATATATATTACTATTTAGGTTTAATTTTTTTCTCAGATTTGTATTTTTTGCTTGTGTAAAGCAGTGGTCAGTACCTTGACAGTGTTTTTTAAAGGCTGGCGGTCATGAGTGTTTCGGCTCTGTTCTTCATCCCTGTCCTGGGTCTGTCGTGTTTTCATCTGGTGCTGGTGGCGAGAGGGCGCACCACAAACGAACAGGTAAGATCATGTTTGACCTGCATCAGATTCTGCTGGAAGCGGAATTTATTCTCACTAAACTGCGTCACAGGTCACAGGGAAGTTCCAGGGAGGCGTGAATCCGTTCACACGCGGCTGCTGTCAGAACATACAGTTTGTGCTCTTCAGTCCCATCACGCCGAGGTGAGCGCGCTTCTACATGTGTAAAACAAGCACTTACATCAATCAAAATCGTGATGTTGTTCCAAACCCGTATGCTGTTATTATTTCTGTGGAACACAAAAAGAGAGATTTTACAATTGCATGCAACAATAACTCATAGTTATGACATCTCGAGCTTTAAATATGACAGAAGACACCCAAAATTTCAGAAGTTCCATGCAACAATAATTTATGCATTTGGAAGATGCTTTTATCCAAAGTTATACATTTAATCCTGTTATTCTCTTGGAAACAATTTTAATAAATTAAAGTAGTGCTGGCAAATGATTAATCGCGATTAACCGCATCCAAAATAAAAGTTTTTGTTTACATAATATATCTACGTATGTGTACTGTGTATATTTAATATGTATATATAAATACAAATACATGCATATATATATATATATATTTAAGAAAAATGTTATGTTTATATATTGAATATATTTTTATATAAAAAATATAAGAATATGAATATATAAACGTAAATATCTTTAAAATATATACTGTATGTGTGTGTCTTTATATATACATAATAAATATACAGTACACAGTACACATACATATATTATGTAAACAAAACTTTTATTTTGGATGCAATTAATCATGATACACTAATTTAAAGTAAATCACTAATTTAAAGTAAATTTAAAGTTATTTTAATGCACACTGAATACAATTTTTACATAGTTTTTTATATTTATATATACAATATGTAATCTCTTCAGGACTTTGACCATGATATCATAAAAATGTAAGTTTTTTTCTGTTATTTTTTTCTGAAGAACTCAAAAGAGAAATGATGACATGATGATGAGTAAATGATGACAGAATGTTAATTTTTGATGTTAATTTTGCTCTTTAAATATCAGGTACACTGAGAAACTCGGTGACAGATTGCCGCTTCGCATTCAACCTCCTTTCCATCACCCAGAATCCCACAAGCTGAGCCCTGTGAAGAGCACCGACGGCAGCCAAATACTCCCGGTCAAGGTACTTATGTCCATAGATACTTCATTTGTGGTGCATCAAGGCTCTGAATAATTGAATGAGGTTAAACATCAAACCTGACCTGCATTCAGCATCATTAATCTTCAGCTGTGCTTTGTAAAACCACTCAGTTATATGGATAAAGAAACTGTCAATTTACTAACATACCGAAGCCTAAAGATTATTTTTAAAATGTTTTCAGCATGATGGTAATATATGTCTTAATCCAGCAGCAATCCAATAAATATTTTTAAACGGGTTTTATGGTTTGTTTCTGAAGCAAATCTGATTCATTTTATCATGTCATTTGGACGATTCAGAATGATTCACCGAGTCTGTATGCTTCATTTTGTTCTCTTTTTTTTTTTTTTTTTATAGCAAACTAAATGAGTTAAATGAGTTTTATATACATCAGGTTTTGGTGACAAATAAATACTGCTCTGATTTTTAAAAAAAAAAAAAAAATTATAATTAGAATCGCTATATATTTAAAGAGATATTGACAACTTAAATAGCTTCTACTTTTATTACTTAGTAATATATCAAAATACTTTTTTAAAAGCATAGCTTGACTACATTTAAATCATGAGTAGTTTGTACCAGTGTTATTTTAGTATAATTGAGATAATATTATAGATTGTTTCAATATTTTGCATTTTTATTTTTATATTTTCTGTTTACATTTTAATTTTAGTGAAAATGTTAGTAATTTTGTGTGTTTTTGTCATTTTTATGGTTGAGTTTTTAAATATAAATCTAAATAGTTTTATTCATTGTTTTAGTTATAGTTATTTTGGTACATCAAGTTAAACTAAATGAAAATGTGAAATGTTGCCTTGGCAACTTGCCAGAATAAAACAAGTTTAACTTTTTTAAATATTTTACTTGATCAGTATTATTTTAGTATCATTGAGATATTTTTCTAAAATATATATACTTTATAATCAATATAATTTTTTATTATATTTTAAATTAGTTTTAGTTAAAATAATTTTTATTTCAGTTTTTGTTATTTTAGTACATCAAGCTTAAACTAAATGAATTTTAGTTTAAGCTCACTATCGACAATATCTGTGTAATATTTTGTGTGATTTTGATGTGTTTGTGTCAGTCTCTAGAGGAAATATATGCTCCAGACAGCAAACATCTGACCAGTCCACCTCCACTGCCCCCTAAACCAGATCCAGTCCTGCTGAAGAACCATTTGGCAGTGTTGGAAGGTGGGTGGATGTGTGGCAGAATCATGTTTCTGGACCGTCTGAAACACTAAATGTGTTCATATCTCCTCTGTGTGTCTTATAACAGAGAGTTTGCTCCAGTCCAGAACTCTAATGCCTTCAGGACACAATATGAATCCACTTAAAACTTCAGAGTCACCCACCAAAGTGCTCTACCAAGTTCCCAGAGATCAGGTGAGAAGACAGATTTACACTTTGACAAGGCTGCCGTTGTTGAAATTGTTTGGCCAGAGGAGAGCTGCCTCTCCCCATGTAGCCTTGTTTCACCCAAGGATTTTATTCTCCTGTTATAACCAAAATTAGTTTTTCATTTCTTGTCACCGTCTCCTCCAGGAGCTCACTGTGGGAATAAAGCACTATGTGTTGAGTTTCTACCAGCTGCCTGTTTAAACTACATAGAGCTTGCTAATTATTTAAATGTTAAACTCACATCAGACTCTTTGATAACTCTCGCTTACAACAAAGCCGAGCTCATAATGGAATGAAACGTCTCGGTTACGTATGTAACCCTCGTTCCCTGAAGGAGGGAACGGAGACGTCACGTCGGATGACCGACGAAATTGGGATCTCGCCAGAGAGACCAATCCACTTCGAGTGTAACTAAACGAGCCAATGGACATTGGCATGCGATTATTGCATCCAGCTGCCGTTGGTCACAGCGTGAGTATAAGAGGCAGCAGATGCACCGCACTAATTCATGCTTTCGCTGAGGAGCCGAGCCGGTGACCTGGCAGCTCAGCGGTGGTACAGCGAGTGTGGCGACGGGACGTGACGTCTCTGTTCCCTCCTTCAGGGAACGAGGGTTACATACGTAACCGAGACGTTCCCCTTTCAGTCGGTCACTCCGAGTCACGTCGGATGACCAACAAAATTGGGATCCCTTCCAAAGCGCCACAGGAGCTGCCCCTTCCAGCACCCTGTGTAGGCCTCCTGATCCTTCCTATAAGGCAGACGATAGGACCGGGCTCTACACAGAGAAGGTCAACTACTGTTGTTTCTTGAGCAACCCAAACAGTAGGACTAGGACAACACTGGGAAGCGTGCCCTTCCGCTTGGAAGAGGCACACTGCGGAGTCACCTCCTCTCAGAGGGGGTAAGTGACATTTAGACATGTGAAGTAACCCCATAGGGCCGTATTGCACATGGAAGTCTCTGAGATGGCTCAGACTGCATCATTAGAGATGGCAGAACGTGGTCTGCCAGGGGAAACACGGCTCTAATAAGCATACCGTGGAGTACACATATGGGATCCCAGCAGAGTCTCTCATATGGGCACTAACCTCACATCAGATTTCAAGATTTCATTTGCTGAAAGGCCTAGCGCCGGACGCTCTGCCACGTCCAGACGCCGGAATGCTGGAGGACTCAACAGGGTTTGCCTGGTTAAGGAACTCTCTGGAGAATTAGGTGTAAGAACGCCGCAAGCCGACTCTGAGCCGGGCCTCTCAGTGCCACTATTTGTTTGAGGTCAGAACACAGGAGGAAACCGAACCAGTTCGACACGTAGGCTATAAAACCTAGCGAACGTGTTGGGAGTCGCCCAACCCGCAGCTCTACAGATGTCTGCTAGCGAGGCACCACGAGCCAGCACCCAGGACGATGCGACACCCCTAGTGGAGTGAGCATGCAACCTGAGCGGGCAGGGCACACCTTGTGCTTCGTAGGCCAAGGTGATGGCATCCACTATCCAGTGGGCCATCCTCTGCTTGGAGACAGCCTTCCCCTTCTGCTGTCCACCGTAACAGACAAAGAGCTGTTCTGAGGTCCTGAAGCTCTGAGATCTATCCACATACTGACGCAATGCGCATACAGGACAGAGCAAAGCTAGGGCTGGGTCTGCCTCCTCCAGGGGCAGCGCTTGCAGGTTCACTACCTGGTCCCTGAAGGGAGTGGTAGGAACCTTGGGCACATAGCCGGGCTGAGGCCTCAGTGTTGCACTGGAGTCAGCCGGCCCAAACTCAAGGCACGACTCGTCGACCGAAAATGCCTGCAGGTCCCCCACCCTCTTGATTGAGGCCAACGCAGTCAGGAGTAGGGTTTTCATATAGAGAATCTTCCACTCGACTGACTGCAATGGCTCAAAGGGGGCAGTTTGTAGGGCTCTTAGCACCAATGCCAAATCCCAAGAGGGTAGGGAGGGAGGCCTAGGAGGATTTAACCTCCTGGCCCCCCTAAGAAACCTGACGACCAGATCGTGCTTCCCCACCGACCTCCCCTCTATGGGGTCATGGTGGGCAGAAATAGCAGCAACATACACCTTAATGGTGGAGGGGGACAGCCTATGCTCCAACCCTTGTTGCAAAAAGGAAAGCACAGCTCTGATCGAACATCTCCGGGGGTCCTCATGGTAAGAGGAACACCATTCGACAAACAGGTTCCACTTCAGCGCATCGGCCCGTCTTGTGGACAGTGCTCATGCTGAAGCAATAGTGAGAGCTACCTCCTGGGGCAGGTCACCTAGAACCTCTGCGTCCCGTCCAGGGACCACACATGGAGTTTCCACAAGTCTGGACGCGGGTGCCAGAGGGTGCCCTGTCTCTGAGAAAGCAGATCCTTCCTCAGAGGAATCGGCCAGGGAGGGGCTGTCGCAAGGAGCATGAGTTCCGGGAACCAGGAACCAGGAGCCACTAGCAGGACCTGCTCATCGTCCTCCCTGATCTTGCACAGTGTCTGTGCTAGCAGGCTCACTGGGGGAAAAGCATATTTGCGCAGGCCCTGGGGCCAGCTGTGTGCCAGTGCATCCGTGCCGAGCGTTGCCTCGGATAGGGAGTAGAACCACTGGCAGTGGGCGGTTTCCGGAGATGCAAACAGGTCTACCTGAGCAACTCCGAACCGACTCCAAATCAGCTGAACCACCCGCCCGGGGATGGAGTCTCCACTCCCCAGGAAGTGCAGCTCGAGACAGCTCTTCAGCCTCCTGATTGGACACTCCTGGGATGTGGATGGCACGAAGGGACCTCAGATGCTTCTGACTCCAGAGGAGGTTGTGGCGGGCGAGTTGCGACATGCGACGGGAGCGTAAACTGCCTTGCCGGTTGATATACGCAACGGTCGCAGTGTTGTCCGTACGGACCAGAACATCCCTGCCTCGAAGGCGCCCTCTGAGGCGGCTCAGGGCGAGGCGTACTGCCAGCAACTCGAGGCATTTGTACGTGGTGCCCCAGCTGGTGGCCGAGGCATCCGTGAATACCACAGCATGCCTGGATACCTACTCCAGGGGCACTCCTGCCCGAAGGAATGAAGGATCTGACCATGGGCTGAAGGTTTTGCGGCAGGCCGGTATAATCTGAATCCGGTGAGTACCGCGTTTCCACGCCCACCTCTGGATTCAGCCATGGAGCCAGTGCTGAAGCGGTCTCATATGGAGCAGACCGAGCTGAACTATGGCCGCAGCTGCAGCCATATGCCCCAGGAGCCTCTGAAAGAGATTCAGTGGGACCGCTGTCCTGCCTGATAAAGGTCTTGAGGCAGTTCAGCACCGACTGAGCACATTCCTGGGTGAGGCGTGCTGTCTGGTTGACCGAATCCAACACCATGCCGAGAAAAGAGATCCTCTGCTTTGGCACGAGTTTGCTCTTTTCCTAATTGACCCGAAGGCCCAACTGGCTGAGGTGCCTGAGCCCCAGGTCCCTGTGTGCGCACAACTGCTCTCGAGACTGTGCGAGTATGAGCCAGTCGTCGAGATAGTTGAGGATGAGCACGCCCCGTTCTCTCAGGGAAACAAGGGCTGCCTCTGCAACTTTGGTGAAGACGCGAGGCGAAAGGGACAGTTTGAAGGGCAGGACCTTGTACTGATATGCCCTACCCTCGAACGCGAATCGTATGAGAGGCCTGTGTCGCGGGAGAATCGAGACATGAAAGTATGCGTCCTTCAGGTCGATCGCTGCAAACCAATCTAGGGGACGGACACACCCAAAAATGCATTTCTGCATCAACATCTTGAACGGCATCTTGTGAAGTGCACGGTTCAAAACTCGCAGATCGAAGATCGGTCGTAACCCACCACTTTTCTTGGGCACAATGAAGTAAGGACTGTAAAACCCTGACCTCATATCGGCTGGAGGGACCGGCTCTATTGCGTCCTTCGCCAGCAGGACTGCAATTTCCGCACACAAGACAAGGGCATCGACGGGCTTGACTGAAGTGAACCGGATGCCCCTGAACTTGGGGGGACGCCGGGCGAACTGAATCGCGTAGCCGAGTCTGATGGTCCGCAGGAGCCACCAAGACGGACTGGGGAGCACTAGCCAGGCTCCGAGAGACCATACCAGCGGGACCAACGGGGCCACCGACGTACCCACGGTGGGGCAGCGAGGTGAAACACAGGAACCGGCCCCAGGGCCTGTGACGGCCTGGCCTGTGACAGCGGGAGGCGGGGTCTGGGTGTGTAGTGTAACACTCACCTGATTCCTCCTCGTGTGGTAGGAGACACTGGAACCCGTCTTGAGGCTTGTTACAGCCCGGCGTGTGACGACTTGAAGCGGGGACTGGAGTGCTACCGCCCTTACCTGGTTCAACGAATGGGCAGGAGGGGTGCTCTTGGGCAACCACCCACTGCCTGCTGACGAGAGAGGAGGAGGTAAGCAATCCCGTGATGCACGGATCACCACTCCCCTCCTTTTGAGACCCAGAGATTGAGGAGACCGCTCTTTATTGATGTTTTGGGTACCAACATGAACAAAATGAAACAAAAGATTCTCCACCCGGCCCTCTTCCGGGGGAGGGAGTGGTGCAGTCACCATCTGCACGGCCTGGACGGGCTGGGTGTCCTGCCTGCGACCGGCTCCACGACACTGCCTGGTGGAAGGCTGCTGCGGCTGCGCGGGAGCAGGGGTGGCCGCAGGGGGGCGCCCACGGCAACGAGCAGGCTGAGGGGCTGTGGCCGGAGTGTGTTTGATCGCCTCAGTCTGCTTCTGGGCTGCCGAGAACTGCTGGGCAAAGCTCTCGACAGCGTTGCCGAAAAGGCTGGTCTGTGACACGGGAGCATTCAGGAACTGTACCTTCTCCTGCTCCTTCATGTCAGCGAGACACAGCCAGAGATGGCGCTCCTGGACCACTAGCGTGGACATCACAGGACCCAGAGACTGTACGGTCACCTTCTTCGCTCGAAGCGCAAGGTCCGTCGCAGCACACAGCTCATGTAGAACCGCCAGGTCGTGACCACCCTCGTGCAGGTCTTTCAGGGCTTTGGCCTGGTGGACCTGCAGTAACGCCATGGCGTGGAGGGCAGAAGCCGCCTCCTCACAGGCTCTATAAGCGCTGCCAGTTAGACCTGACGAATACTTACAGGCCCATGAGGGGAGACACGGGTCACCCCACAGAGTGGTAGCGGCTGTTGGACACAGTTGCATGGCCACAGACCGCTCCACCGAGGGGATGCCCGTATACCACAAAGCGGCCCCACCATCGAGGGTGGTGAGAACGGAGGAGCCACAAGATTTGTTTCGGGCAGTGAAAGGTGCCTTCCACGATCTTGTAAGCTCCTCATGCACTTCCGGAAAGAATGGCACCGGAGGGGGGCGCTGAGAACCAGCAGCCGGGTCGTCATCCCCGGAGAGAGAGGGCACGCCCTCCGATGCAGTGACCGACATCTGGTCATCAGAGGGGGCACCGAAGGAAACGCGTGGTGCACCCCGTTCAGCAGAGGGCCCAGCGCGCTCCTTCAGCCGCTCCACCGGCTGCGGAGTGCTTGAGGGGTGAGGAGCTCCACTTGGGGAAGCCCTCACCGTAATCCTCAAATCACCTCTGACTCCACCGGATCCAGCAGCGCGCACGCCAGATCGCGGCAGAGGCAGAGAGACTCTGCCATGTTTGACATAGCGGAGTCTATTACGCAACTCCAAGATGGTCATGTCCCCACAAGAAGAACATGAACCATCCACGAAAGCCTCCTCAGCGTGCTGAATGCCCAGACACGAGAGGCAGCGATCGTGACCGTCCTGAGGCGCCAGGAAACGACCACACCCAGAAACGCACGGATGATAAGACATCTTTAAAAAGACGCAATCACCCGTGTTACTCTTTTAGAGAAATTGCTCTTTTTAGAGAAATGCTCTTTTAGTGCTGAAGCACGCAGGGGAGCTGGCCACCGCACACTCCTAGTGTGGCTGTCAGCAGGAAGACGATCTTTCTCTCCCGGACACCGTGACCACCGCTGCTGCGCCCTATCGCCCGCACTCGTCTAGCAGAACACTCTCTAGGAAAGGGAGAGCAGTAGCTTCCACCACTACCGTTCGGCTCCGAAGCGAAAGGATGAATTAATGTGGTGCATCTGCTGCCTCTTATACTCACGCTGTGATCAGCGGCAGCTGGATGCAATAATCGCATGCCAATGTCCATTGGCTCGTTTACTTACACTCAAAGTGGATTGGTCTCTCTGGCAATTTCGTCGGTCATCCGACATGACTCGGAGTGACTGACTGAAAGGGGAACTGAACAATCTTGATCTTAATCAAACAAAACAGACTGACATACATATGTCATAACTGAACGAAACTGACCGACAATTAAATCTCATAATAGAATGAAACCGACCGACATTTAAATCTCGTAATGGAACGAAAACCGACGACATTTAAATCTAGCCACAGAACGAAACCGACCGACGTTTAAATCTCATAATAGAACGAAACCAACCAACATGGAACGAAAACCGATAACATTTAAAGGTGCCATAGAATGCATTGATACAGTATTTTAAATTGTTCTCTGATATCTACATAGAAGGTATGTGGCTTAGGTAAGGACAAAAAATCTCCAGAAACGGTTTTACATGTACATTTACAACCCTAGGATTTCTCCCTAGAATGAAATGGTCTGTTATAACCTTATTTGGAAGGGTCATGAATAATAATGTTGAACTCTGCTCTGATTGGCAGATTCACATCTGGCTCCGATTAGTAGCGTAAAGGAATTTCTGCCTGCTTTATTGTCAATGGACAGACGCCAGTTTTGTGAAGAAAATTAAACTAATTTAGTTCAGTTGAACATTAACACAATAAACGTCAATCTTAAAACTGCGTATTTATACCGATTCCATACCATGTATCATGTCATCCTTCATTTTAATGTGTAATATTAGCCCATCTGAGCGATGCGACTGCCAGTGCTGCCAGTCAGATTAATGAAGAGCACGCAGCTCAAGTTACTGCCAGAGGAATACTCAGACTGATTTAATTTTATTTTTAATATTATTCAGTTTATTTTTGAATATTATTTATTGTGATTAATCTCCCACTCTTGTTCACAGTATAATGATATTCAATTGTTGCACGCAATCATGGAGAATAACTTGATTAAGATGATCAAACTTGTTTTTAATTATCGTCAATGGGCTGGAAATATTTCTTAATTTGAACAACTTTAATTTGATGCAATTATAGAGGATTGCATCATAAAGTCAGCGTGTGAAAAAATGTGAGCATTATGTTTAATACAAGAAGTTTGCCCTAAACCTTTCATTTAATCCTTCTATACAGCCATTAGTCATAATTAATGTTTTAAGCTTTAGCTAATTCTAATGCTTATTAATGTGATATATCGTTTGTATAGTTTTCTTGCTGTTCTGTAATGAAATAAGGTGATTAGACTGTGAAGAAATGCCTATACAAATACAGTATGGCTCGCGCGCTCCTGTTTAAGTCACGAAATACGCATCGGGATATCGTGACAACATATTCCTTCGTTTCATAATACTCAATTAATTGTTGTAAACTGAGATTGGTGTCTTTAGAAGACGTATATTTGCTGAATTCTACATAAATAATCCACAACAATGCCGTGCTATGGCCACACCCATTGATAGAGGCTGCAGCGGAAGTTATTTTACGCTACTATTTGAATCTTCCGCTTTTCGGAGGCGGAAGTATGATAAAAGCCTATTAATATGCGGGGCATTGAAATGCATGATCGCTTTTTACTTTCACTTTCGAGATTCCCGATTGCACGAACTCTGTTTATACTATGGAGCGGCAGTACTTACCACACATTTTACAAGATCAGATGCTTGTCAGTGGTGCTTAGGATCTGTAAATCATTCGCCATCATCCTCAGTCATCTCTCCTTACTCTGTTTATGTGGTAAGTGAAATCTTACATACTGTAATGTAACAGGCTACTGCTAGCAAGCTAACCATGTCCCTTTAGTGGCTCGCGTTATTTTATTAGAAAGTGTTATTTGCTTTCCATGCCTTTCTGAATACAGACACCAACCCATCCCTGCACTTCACATTTATTTCCATGATCTGCCATTTTCGCTGTTGTCCTCGCTTGTTTCTTCACAATACCTGTAGAACTTCTGATGGTTCGGCTGGCGGCTGGCATAGAACATGGGCGGGTATATGCAAATGTTGGGGGCATAACTATTAGTGATCCCGACTGTAACATCACAGTCGGTGTTATGTTCTGATTTGTCTATTTTTCAGTGGTCTTTTTTTATTCACGAGATTTACATAAGAAGGAGGAAACAATGGTGTTTGAGGCTCACAGTATGTCATTTCCATGTACAGAACTTATTATTCAGCTATGCCAAGGTAAATACAGTTTTCCATTCTATGGCACCTTTAAATCTCGTCACAGAACGAAACCGACCAACATTTAAATTCTCAATGTGGAACGAAACTGATGACATTTAATTCTTTAATGGAACAAAACTGACTGATATTTAAATCTCTTAATTGAACAAAATGTATCATTTAAATCTCTTAACCGTTCCAAGCCAACCGACATTTGAATCTCATAACTGAACGAAACCGATCAAAATTTAAATCTCTAAATTGCCTCTGAATGCTCAGATGTGTGTTTGAGTCACTGTTGAACTGATATATGTGCTAGACAACACTATAAATACAATAAATCTAGATGTAAGTCCGGAGGAATCCATCATGTTGCTGTATGGTAAGGCTCTAAGCTTTATAGACATAACAGTATGACTTTCTGTAAAGCTGCTTTGAAATGATTGTGAAAAGCTTTATACAAATAAATTTGACTTCTAAAACCTGTAATACAGATTCAATAGGAAATCACATAGTGTGTGATGGACCCTGATTTTTTAGCTTTAGACTCTGATTCTAACCAGTCGGAGGATATCAAACATGTCTGATATTTTCAGCCGATTTTAGAATACATATTGTTTTCATTTGTCAATTGTCTCCTAGCAACAAGGCACACATTTCTGTGAGTTTGTTGTGATTGGAAACAACTTCAAAGTCTGCTAGTGTATGATCCTCAGTTGTGTAGTGTATGATGTCCAGTTTTCCTATGTCACTATTTACAAAGTCGGTAAGTGTATGATGCCTAGTGTTTTAAAAATCTGTTCAGATTTTAAAAGTCATATAGTGTGTTCCAGCCTTAAGGCCCGTTCACACCAAGGACGATAACTATAAAGATAACGATAAAGATATAGTTCTAAATATCTTTCTCAATATTAAAGAATAGCAGAGTCCACACTACAGCTAAAACGATAAAGGCACAGAGAAACGTTATCGTTTGAATCACATTCAGAATTATTTTTTCCAGCTGATGAACGATACAAGCATTGACCATTGTCCACTGGTGTGGATGCTAATATAGTTATTTTTATAGTTGTGCTGTAATTTATAGTAATTTCTTTATAGTAATCGCATCCAAAATAAAAGTTTATGTTTATATAATATATGTGTGTGTACTGTGTATATTTATTATGTATATATAAAGACAGTATAGTAAAAAATAATATAGAGAAATAATCTTGTTTAGCCTTTGAATTAAGATTATTTTTCTTACCCTATTTGCAGATATTTTTGCTTGTTTTAAAGGGGTCCTATTATGCTCTTTTACAAAGTCTTGATTTTGTTTTGGGGGTGTACTAGAACATGCTTGGTGGGTGGAAAATCGCATTAATTTTCACATAATTTACATTATTACAATACCTTTCTCCCCAGCCTGACACAAACGGCTCGATCAGTTCCGGGTTTGATGAAGGCCCGCCTTCCGAAAAATTAAATGTGTTGTGATTGGTTAGCTGTCCCAGTGCATTGTGATTGGCGAACATCTTAGACGGTGTTTCAGTACTGCCCCGCCCCTTGCCAAAACAGCAAGTTCCTCAATATTGCCATATCAATTCAGCCCCCGAGAATATTGAACAAAAGGATTGCGCAGAACCTTTACACGCACGAATATTGCAAGACATATTAAAGTGGTAACGATATTGTTTGTTTGTTTGTTTGTTTTTTTGGCTAAATCAATTTTAGATAGGATGTCAACAACAGCTTAAAAATAACTGCATTTACTATGTACAGATAAGTGCAATGGTAATATGTATTATGTTTATTGTTCTTTAATTCTAACATTATAACATGAATTGCAGTGAAACTGTTATACAGCTGAATTTATACCATAGTCCCACAGAGTTGCAATTTTTGTGGTGGCATATATATGCAAATTCATTCTCTGCCAGAGGGAGGTGCTGTTGGAGCGGGGTTTCCCCGGTAACGCTGTACACACAGCAGAGCTCCGCTCACAAACACTGCTTTATCAGACATTACATGCAAGATGAAATGAAAATGACATCCAAACTTTTCTGAAGACAGTTGGTTTCCTTCAGTAATACAGTGATATAAAAACACCCGCACCCGGTTTCGATTTTGAAACGTGCATTCAAATTTCCGGAGGCGGGATTTATTTGAATGATATTCTAATGGGCCAATTTGTGATGTCACAAATACAGGAAAACAACTTTGTAGTCCAAACGAGCCGTTCATTGTAGTTCTTGAAAAGGGATTTTTTAAAAACGAAATATCTCCCTTTGGAGTTGACTTTGATATTTGTAACTTTGTAGATCTTTTTATGCTCAAATTTACACACTACACACTGACTAAAATTCAAAAAGTGAAAAAGCATAATAGGACCCCTTTAAGCAAAAACTAACAAAATTTTGATAATTGTTTTTAGAAAACAACACTTAATATCTTAAATCATTTTACTTGTCAAGTAAATGCATCTTGATTCAAGAATGCTTAGATATTTATACTAGAAAACGAGACAAAAATACTAAAAGTAAGAGAATAATTTTTTGCAGTGTAGTGCTGGGCAACAATTAATCGCGATTAATCGCATCCAAAATAAAAGTTTTTGTTGACATAATATATGTGTGCATACTGTGTATCATTTTTTGCAGTTATCTTTATAGTGATTGTTCTTGGTGTGAACGGGCTTTAAAGATGCCTTGCTTTGGATGTTTTCCTGGAAACTGGCTGCATGTTCTTCTAGATGCTCCTCTGTCTGTCGCTGTAGATGGGGTTGAGGATTTCCCCGCTGGCTCCCCAGGAACACGTGTCTGAACCCATCCTGCTGGCATCCGAGAGTCACTCAAACGCTCTGGCTCTGAACTCGCGCTCGCTGAGTCTCAAACACTCCAGCCGACGTGGATCCCAGCACGCAGAAATCCCCCAGAGTGTCCTCAGCGGCCGGATGGGAAGCCTGTCCTACGATAGCCTGCTGCGTCCGGCGGGCGTCCAGATGGCATTCTTACCCATGGATCGTGGCTCCGTTGATGTGCAATGGCTTCCGGCGCGCAATTGTAGCCCGGTGTTCATGCATATCAACCGTGAGCCATCGCCTGTTTGCTATGACAGCCTCCCCAAACCGCTCATGAGCTCCATCCAGGAGCGCCGCGAGCCGGACGACAGAGACAAATCCGCTCCGGTGTCTTTTGGTTCGAACGAAAGAGATAAATCTGCTCCGTTGTCTTTTGGTTTGAACGAAAGAGATAAATCTGCTCCGGTGTCTCTCAGTTTGGACAAAAGAGATAAATCCGCCCCAGTGTCTCTTGGTTTGGATGAAAGAGATAAATCTGCTCCGGTATCTCTCGGAACAGACGTCAGTATCTACGACACTCCCAGCAGACGCAGCCTGCCGAAGGATTTCCGCGGCCCAACTCCTCCGGCGTACGGCTCGAGGGAGTTCCTCCTGAGCAGCGCAGCGTATGGATACGGGAGCCGCTCGCATCTGTCCTCCTCCTCTTCTTCCTCGCTCACCCGCGCGCCTCGGACCACCAGCTCGCCGCTGCACTTTAACCGTTCTCTATCGCCCTCTATCTATCAGTCTCTGGATCGACAGTCACAGCTCCCTTCATCCACATTCCCTACTCCGCTTCCCACCTCCTCCTACGGGCCACAGAAAGCACTGGCTTACATCAGAGGAGGAGAAAAACCCGAACCGGAGCTATGAGTCCTGTCTGTTTAGAGACTTAACGGAAAACCTGGAAATATCAGGGGATTTTAAAGGGACGGTTCACCTAAAAATTAGTGCTGGGCAACGATTAATCGTGATTAATTGCATCCAATATAAAAGTTTTTGTGTACATTATATATGTGTGTACTGTGTATATTTATTATGTATATATAAATAATTCACACAAATGCATGTATATATTTAAGAAAAATTTGATGTTTATATATTAAAAATGTTTATATGTAATATAAATTATATGAATATAAATATATACATGTCAATATTTTCAAAATATATGCTGTATGTGTGTGTCTTTATATTTACATAATAAATATACACAGTACACACATATATTATATAAACAAAACCTTTTATTTTGGATGCGATTAATCGCAATTAATCGTTGCCCAGCACTACTAAAAATGAAAGATATTTTGAAGAATGTGTTTAACCAAAGAGTCGCTGGCCCCCAATGACTTCCATAGTATGGAAAAAAAATACTATGGACATCAGTGGCTACCGGCACCTGTTTGGTTACCAGCATTCTTCAAAATATCATCTTTTGTGTTTAACAGATGAATCTAACACTTACAGGTTTGTAACAATTTGAGGGAGAGTAAATGATAACGTTTTTCATTTTTGCGTGAAAAAATTTTAATTTTTTGCTTTAACAGTGATCATCCAGAACAGAAAATTTTCAATTGGTCTAAAAATTTCTTGGTCAAAATCTTGTAGGATGTTGGTCCAATATCCTAACCCTGTAGAGATGCTGATATCCCATCAGGGTCATTATAATTAACTAAAACTAAAAGCATGAAATACATTTGTTATTTGAAATAAAATTAACATTAACTGAAATAAAATAAAATATAAAAAATCACGGTTAAACTTTGTTTGAGTCCTTGTTACAGTGTACTTATACATTTAAGTACTGAGTAATATTAATTAACTACATGTACTTACTATATGTTTAGGGTTAGGATTAGAGTTTGGTTTAGTGTTACTTGCATGTAATTATGCATAATTTATTGTTATTATAATAGCAAGTACATGTAACGTGTAACAAGGACACCTTAAAATAAAGCATTACCAAAATTACTTCTTCTATTTCAGCTAGTTGCCAAAGCAACATCTCTTATTTTCATTTAATAGCTAAAACGAATAAAATGATAGACATTAAAAAGCAATAAAGACGTTAAAACATTACCTGACATTAAAAAACAATAAAGACGCAACAGATTTACTAAAAATTTAACTAAAATACAAGTGAAAAATATAAAAATAAAATCTCATTTAAAATTATGACAACAACTATAATAGTATATTGATGTTACTAAAATAACACTATTTCAAATCAATTACTATTCTATTTATGTATTTTTAAAATGTATTTACAGGAATATTTTGCAGTCAGATATATCCAGAGAAATGAGTTTTAAATATCTTTAGTTTCTTTTTTTTTAATTTTAATAACTCAAGATTGGTTTTCGCCAAAATAGAAAAGAAGCTGGCATGGGTTTAATAAACAAATCTATAAGCAAGAAAAATTTTACTACACTAGACGACAAGAAAAACTTCATCCTGTGCTTTAATTAAGACAAAGTTATTTGTTAATTATATTATTTAATGTCAAATATATATATTGTTTTGTTACTTTTTTTCTGTTTCAATATTGTGTTTTATCATTTAATTCTTGGCTAATAAAGTTTGATTTGTTTGGTTTGATCTGCTCTCAGTGAACTTTATATTCTTGGTAATATTAGATCTGACACTCAAATGTCTTCGATCAGAGGAAACAGGCTGTTTTAGATCAGATTGTTTTCATAAAGGTCAAATTGCCCACAGTAAAAAACAGATTTCCTTGTTTTTATTTGTAAGAATGGGAATATGATCAGGAATATTACAGAAGCAGAAGTTCCCTCTGGTGTTCACTGAGACAAATTACATGTCGGTCCACTGATGAACTGGAAAGTTCATGTATAAACAATATGTGTGTGTAGCCTACGTGTCTCTGAATCTCCCCAGTTAAACAAATCAGTCTGAATTTACAAGTGTAAAAATGATGCAAAATATGAAAAAGCACATCATCAGACGGTCTTTAATATTGATGTGCCAAAATGAATAAATCATAAATCATGTTTATTTGAGCTTTCTGTGCTCATATTCAGACCTTTCTGATTATCTCGCGTTAGTTCTGGGACACAGGAGCGCGCGATGGAATCACTTACCAGCCTTTGATCAAATATTAACAGCACCAGCTCCACTATATGACTTTGAAAGGTTTTTATTGGAGAGGTGTTTGATGTGCCAGTTCGCCCGAGGTGGACTGATAACGAGGAGAAGCTTCGTTTTGCCTAAACAGGTTGCTTGCAATTAGGGCTGTGACTGTCAATTTAACGCATTAAGGTATATGTTACCTCACCTGAATATGTTCGTAGATTTGTGTTGGATGTTATCTTTGGAATGGAAATAGGGCCTATGGATATTTTATTTGTAAACTTTGATGCTTTTTCCACTTATTTCAGTTAATGTCATAAAACTAGTAAGCTAAGCCAGTAGTAGTGCTGACAGTGTCGTGTAAACATGACTGAAGACGCAAAAAGCGAAGGAACAGAAAAAACGATTCAATTGAGTGAGTCATTTACGCTGGAACCGCTCCGATTGATTCAAAATTGTGACTTCGATCATTCAGTTCAAGTGATTCACTAGCAAAAACCAGATCAAAAGAGCCATTCATTTTTGAATTTCGACATCACATGTAATGATTTTTAAAAGCATATACTGATGGTGAAACTGAACTTTTCTGAAATTTGAAGCAGGTTCATGAATCATTTGACTCTCAAACCCAGGGAGCCCCACAGAAAATTCAGTGCAAAGGGCCCAGAATTCCTAGCGATGGCCCTGTTACCCTGTTAAATAGTGCAAAACATCAAACCATTAAGGCAGTAGAGTTATAAAAAGAAAACAAAGAAAAAAGAAAGAAGGAAAGTATCCACAGATACAAATCCCTTAAAAAAACGAATAATGGTTTTATTAGAAAAGTAGCTAACCATAGGCTATATATTTATATATTTTTGTATAATCACAGTTTTACTACAAATAAACTAAAATTATGGTTAATTTGTGGTTACCAGGGCTGGACTGGGACAAAAAATCGGCCCTGGCATTTTTTGGTCCAGGCGGCCCACCACCACCACACACACACACACACACACACACACACACACACACACACACACACACACACACACACACACACACACACACACACACACACACATATGATATACACTACCAGTCAAAAGTTTTTTTAACAGTAAGATTTTGAATGTTTTTTAAAGAATTCTCTTCTGCTCACCAAGCTTGCATTTATTTAATCATAAATACAGCAAAAGCAGTAATATTGTGAAATATTTTTACTATTTAAAATAACTGTTTTCTATTTGAATATATTTTAAAATGTAGCCTAATTTTTCCGGTGATTTCAAAGCTGAATTTTCAGCATCATTACTCCAGTCTTCAGAGTCACATGATCCTTCATTCTAAAATGCTGATTTGCTGCTCAAGAAACATTTATTATTATTATTATCATTATGTTGAAAACAGCTGAGTATAATTTTTTTTTTCAGGTTTCTTTGATGGATAGAAAGTTCAGAAGAACAGCATTTATCTGAAATAGCCAGTGGCCCATTGGTTTGTAGGGCCACTGGCTGCTCGTTGTCCCTGCGTGATGGTCCTTGGCAAAAAAAAAAAAAATCCATCGGCCCCTTCAGTGCGTCGGCCCCCCGGGAAAATGCCCGGTATGCCCGATTACCAATCCAGCCCTGGTGGTTACCATGACTTAACTAGTAACCATGCTTTTTTTTATTTTATTTTTTTTATTGTGAAACCGTGGTTAATTTTCATAAGGGATGTGTTGCCAGGTTAACAAAAAATAAATAAATAAATAAATAAATGTACACCTTAAGCGGACACACGGGATGACTATAGAGATGCAGTTTTCACTGCTTTAGGATTAACAGAGATTTGGATATTTTCCATACTTGTCTAGATCAATTCTGAATAAAGAAAAGAGAGGTTAAGAGAGCATTGTTTATGAAATTTATAGCAGGAAGTTATATTTTTCTATATTCTCTTTTGAGTAGTCAAACAATCCAAAGAGAACATCTTTAAAACAGAAAGAAAAGTCACTTACAAAAAATGAGATCAGATGAAAATCTGACCAAAATTTCTCAAAACAAGTGAATGAATCTTCCTCAGAAGAGTGACAGAAACAGCAGCTCACTTGAATGACTGACTTATATTATAATTACGTCCATAAGCTTTTTGTGAAATTTGGATTCACTCTGATGCTTGACCTCTTCATATTTAACTCTTTAGTTTCCAGACACACTGTTTGTTATGATTTAAAAATAGGCCTATACATGTTTGTATTAAAGTAAAATTGGATGAATGATATGTGTTTCGAATGGAATTAAATAGCAAGTACTTTGGGTGTCTTGTTCATCATAGGCTATTACTTTTCATTTAAAAGCAACAGAACTGCATGAAATTAGGCATGTTTATTAGCAACACATCACATGAGTGTGAATAACGCGGTACACCTGTGATCTCGTAGGTATCTGTTCTACTTCGAGAGGTCAGAACTGTCCGTCTTGACTCCTAATGGGCAACATGGGCTGCAGTCCAGGGCCCCGAACACTAGGGGGCCCCCGAGACAATTCTCTTTTTAGGGTTGCTAACCGTTCCGTATAATACAGAATCGTCCTGTATTTAAGGCATCAGAGAAGCGTTCCGTATGAAAGCTATACGGAATGCAGTTTGTCCTGTGTTTGCAGGCATACACAGAAATGACCTCCTATACCATACCAATAACAAATGAATTATTCTTTTTACAAATCATTGTTTAAATTGCGAATGTAGCCGCTAAAAGAAAGCTTTAAGACCAATCGGAATCCTCTGTTTTGATTTCTGCAAATCAGTTTGGGCGAATTCAGTTATTGATCGTAAGCACAGCATCCAGCTAGAAAACATACTATCTAGCTACCTGAGGGAAGACGTCTTTTATTATTGTAAGTTAATGTTGTTAAATAGAGAAACAAAATTCTACATTTTTAAAATTCATTTAAAAAAATTAATTAAAAAAATTAATAAAAGCGTATTAAACTTGGACCTCATTATTGAAAAACAAATTCAAGCACCAAAAGCAGCCCACACTATATATGTTCTCGTTCTTTGAAAAATAATAATAATAATAATAATAATTTTCATGCATTCATAGGCTACATGGTTGCAATAAAATTTTAGTTCAAATTTTTAAGTGCCATTATTTAAAAATTCTTTATTGACTGACGTATTCAGTTGTGCTTTCAAATGTTATGCCATAATGTATGTATGTAATTTCACAGTATCCACCTTATAAATTAGTACACCTTTGTGCAGTCACAATTCCATAGTGGTCAAATTTACTCAGGCCAGTGGTTTGTGTAACGTAGCCTACATGACATTTTTGTATGACGGATGAGGATTTCATTGAGGAATTCTCTTTGAAGAAGAGCAGGAAGAAGAACTTTTATTGGTGAGTGATATTTAATTAATTTTATTTGCTGGGCTGTTTCTGATTTGTAAGATTATTACTCAATAATATTGTTTAATTTATGTAAATGATTTTTAGTTTACTATGGGATTATGACGTGCGCATTGAGTCTGTTTATTTTTATTTCATGAGTGTGTGTATATTTTATACCCTATTTGGTCATTGAATATAACTGCCAAAATCCATAATAATAATAATAATAATAATAAACTAATTAAAGGGATAGTTCACCCAAAAATTAAAAATAAAAAAGGAAAGAAAATGAAAAAGAAAAAAAAATGCTATTTTTGCAATGTTTATTTCATGGTTTTCTCATGTAACACAATAATGGCTTTAAATGATCCTTTGTAGGTAATATCTAAGACAAATCTGATTAGATTAATTCATTTTTGAGTATTTTGTAGTAAAATCTGAAGTGTTGTCTTTGTAAATGTAATATAATTTAAATAACTAAATATCTAAATTAAATGTAAAGCAGTGTAGTTCATGCAGAGACTTCTGTGAATACCATTTTCAACCTAAAGGTGAGTCCTACTTTTTACATAAAATTCTTATAAACATTTAATTAATATAAAGCATCATTGATAAGGTAATTCATACTCATTTTTTTATTTTATTTTTTTCAATATTTCACAGTAAAATTTAAAGTGTTTTCTTTGTAGGCTAAATTAAATTTAAACAACTAAATGTTGAATGTTGTAAATGTTCACTGATAAGGTAATTCATATTGTATTTTTTTATGTATTTTACAGTAAGATGTATTATCTTTGGTAAATATTTTTTAGTAAGGTAAAGTACAGTTAATCAAGTCTTCACTGCATTTTTACATTCTTCTCCTGTCATATTTTCTCACTTGAAATTTCGCAGCGCTTCATTAATTCACATGACTTTCTCTGGATGTTTTATCTCCATTAATGGATTCTCATTCTGTCTAATGAAGATGGTGTACGGGTGCGAGGCTCGCCGCTGTCTGCCTGATTTTATGGTTGAAACACAGTGACATTCGGCTGGATTTCAACACTCTCAGTCCTGCATGATGAAATGCCTCCTGTGGTGGCGGCTGAAAGAGCCGAATAAATCATTCGGACGGATAGCTGCTCTCGGGGGAAGTTGTCTTACATTCATTATTAATCACAATTCAGAAAGAGTTGTTCCCTATTTATTATTCATCATAAAACTGCTCTGGGCTCTTTCCCATCGTAGCGTAGCTGGAGGGAGTGTTTGCATTCGCCACAGGTGTGTGACAGATCCAACCTTCAGCTGATCCAGATGAAAACAGACCGTCAGATTCTGAATGACGAAACCACATTCACAAGCCATTTTACTTCCACAGTCTTCACAGTTAAACTGCGGCAAGGAATAGCTCACCAAAATGAAAATTTGCTTAAAATGTGCTACCTAAGATGTAGATGAGTTTGTTTCTTCATCAGATTTGGAGAAATGTGTCTCTGCATCAGTGTCTCAGCAATGGATGCTCTGCAGTGAATGGGTGCCGTCAGAATGAGAGTCCAAACAGCTGATAAAAACATCACAATAATCCACAAGTAATCCACACCACTCCAGTCCATCAGTTAACACCTGGAGAAGACAAAAGCTGAAACAAATCCATCATGAAGATGTTTTTAACTAAAATACGAGTCCATAATCCATAATAACGCTTCCTCCAGTGAAAAAGTGGTCTGATCTGAATCAGGAGAGAAATCTGCACAGATCAAGCAGCGTTTACAAGACAAAACAGCTCTAAACAAATATGTGGCTGGATTTTGATGCACTTTTTCACTGGAGGAAGCGTTATTATGGATAATGGACTTGTATTTTAGTTAAAAATGTCTCGGTGGATTTGTTTCAGCTTTTGTTTTCTCCAGATGTTAACTGATGGACTGGAGTGGTGTGGATTACTTGTGGATTATTGTGATGTTTTTATCAGCTGTTTGGACTCTCATTCTGACGGCACCCATTCACTGCAGAGCATCCATTGCTGAGACAGTGATGCAATGCAACATTTCTCCAAATCTGATGAAGAAACAAACTCATCCTAATCTTGAATGATCTGAGGGTGAGCACGTTTTCATTTTTAGTGAACTTTTCCTTTAAGCCACAGGAGCAGCATGTACCGTGTGTGTTTGGTCTGAATGAGCTACTGTGTGATTATGTAAATGCCGTCGAGGGAGATTAGAAGGGCGTCAGTGAATCTGTTTCAGTTGGAGTATTTGTGTGGGTTCAGACTGTGGGACTGATGGAATCTGATGTTTGTGTGTGTTATTTATTTCATCAAGAGCATCACATGACGGGAGTCCAGCAGGTGTTTATGGACAGATCTCACATGTGGGTGTGATCCAGAGACTCTGCCTTTATTTAATTCCACCGAGTGACAAAAAGATGAAAATGCATGCTGTAATCTCTTCTGATTAGTACGTGCAGTACCGCCGCTCCCTATACGCAGAGTACTCAGTTTGCGTAGGGCACCAACTCCCAGGGGGGCACCATACCAGTTGCTCAAAAAAAAAAAAAAAATGTGACGCACCATTCCCACATTCATGCCCGCGACCGCTCGCACCTCATGTTTGCGGCTGAATGCAAATGATCAGAATTGACCCATGCATCACTTTCAGGTAAGCTACATTCATAAGCCTGAAAACTTTTTTGGCTGTTGATGTAATAGCTAATTTCATCACCACCAACGCATCTAATATTCTCTGAGTTTCCATGTTCCCTTACGAAAATTAGCCATGGTTTTAACACAAGTAAAAACAAAAACCATTGTTCTTGTAGCCATGGTAACCATGGTTTTGTTACTTCAAATAATAACTTTACAAAGAAGTATTAAGATACTATATATATATATATATATATATATATATTTTTTTTTTTTTTTTTTTTTTTTTGTGGTTATAAAAACAGACCTAAGCCAACAACATCCTTTAAAATAACTTATTTTTTCTTCTGTGTTAATTGTATTAATAACTGTATCGCCATAGGTAACTGTCTACAATTGTAATTTGTAAATAATACAATTTAATTACAGTTTATTAATTTACTTTTGTATTTTATTAAAGTTCTATTTTGGCCCCTATAGTAAGTGGGTTTTTTTGTTGTTGTTTTTTACTTCCATGATATTTGAGGGAGGGGGCACAACAGTACAATCCAGCTTAGGGCACCCATTTGGCCAGCAGCGGCCCTGAGTATGTGTGATTAAATGGAGCTCATTTATTGCTCAAATGATCCGTTCATACAGAATCTTGACTATGATTTATGTGTCACAGGTTGTTTTATGAGAATGGAGGTCAGTATGACGTCACAGATTCCCATCATCCTCTGCTGAGACAGCACTGTCACCGTGCAGGTGAGTAGATGCGCTCACACGTGTTTTTGTAGGCCAAAACCCAGAAACAAGTTGCATTTTAGCTCTACTGATTCCATCATCCTGAAGTCAATGGTTTTTGATTAAAAGCCTGAAATAAGGTTGGTTCATTGACTTTGAACAGTCCAGAAACTTTGATATTCTGTTTTAGTGTTTGAGAGAGAGAAAATGTGTGTGTGTGTGAGTGTGTGAGTGTGTGGGGGTGTGTGTGTGTGAGAGAGAGAGTGTGTGTGTGTGGGTGTGTGTGTGTTGCATCAGTCGCATTCGCAGCTCCTCGTCTCGTTCGCTCTCATCTCTCTGACGCGGTTTAATGAGCGCTAATGATCTCATTTAATGAATGGCAAACACTAACTGTATGTGGTTCTCCTCCTCGCCGGGCGGTGAAGAGTGTGTGTGAATCGCGCTGTTGATTCAGCAGCTCCTCCACTGCGCTGCGCGCGTGTGTGTGTGTGTGTGTGTGTGTGTGTGTGTGTGTGTGTATGTGAGAGCATGATCGAGTGCATGTGCGCGCGTGAGGCAGGAGGAAGGATGGCTGCTCGTGTGTGAGCCGCACACAGCTGTATTTACCCAGAGAAACCGCGCACACACGCCGCTCTGCGTCGCCAGCATGCCTGCGGAGGTGAACGAGGTGAGTGCATGCGTCGCTTTTCCCGCAGCGCGTTAATGCTTGTGCGTCTGCAGCTGCAGTGGATGCCAGAGCTGGGTGGGCATCGCCTCGCTTGCTCTGGATCTGTTTGCGTTGCAGCTTGTTTCGCGACACATGTTTCGCGATCGCATGTAAATACAGAGGGTTGATGCGGCATGCGTGCGCTAGCGCTCATACCGCAGGGGTTCTGTGTTCTTGCGCGTCTGACAGTGAGATTTAAACTCTGATGTCACGCTGGATGCGGCTCAGCTACCAAAAACGCGCAGCTGCGCGGCGCTCCGTGATGCATGTGTCCTACTTGGGCTTGTGACAGCGGATCCGCTGCCCTTGAGCGACTCACTGACACTGAGCTGAGATGAGATGATGTGCATGAGATAGATGATGGATGGATGGATGGGCCACATGACGTAGGGGGTAAGACTGGCTACAAACCGCGTAAAAGCATCTGGTGCATAGTGAGCTGGGAATTCAGCAGTGAAAAACATGAATCGACCCTTTTTGCTTTCTTAATTCATGTTCTTATTGCGGCTCATTCATCAGTGCATAAATGTGCATATAGTCTTTCATCACCTGCTCCACCTCTGAAACGACTTTCCTTACGTGCATATTTTTCATGAACAGATTTTATAGTCATTTACAGTGTTTTAATCAGATTTGCGTTTGTTTCGTTCTCATTCAGATTACTTACTCTTGTATTTTTGCTGGTATCTCCCTTGTGAAAACTATGGTGTTACATAAGTGAAACTGTAGTGCATGCTTTATTTCACCAAATTTATGATTATTATTCCCAAATTTTATAGTTCAAATAATGTTAACCATGGTAAATTTGTGGTTACTGCAGTTTTATATACTGTACTATAGTTGAACTATGGTTACTATAGTAAATTGATTGTTTCATAAGGGCCAAATAGCAACAGTATCAACACTGTTTTCAGGTAAACACCACTTGTATTCTCTACAGGACGAAAACTGTTGTTGCATAAGCAAAACTGTACTGTCCGTATTTTATTTTGCCAAATTGATTATTATTATTATTATTATTATTCCCTTTACTACAAATTTCGGTTGCACTTTATTTTAAGGTGTCCTTGTTTATACATTTAAGTACTAGGCCTAATATTAATTAACTACATGTACTTACTATATGGTTAGGGTTTGGCTTAGGGTTACTTGCATGTAATAGTGCATAATTAATTGTTATTATAATAATAGAATAACAATCAATGTAACATGTAACAAGGACACCTTAAAATAAAGTGTTAATCAGATATAGTTCATAGTTCAAATAATGTTAACTATGGTAAATTTGTGCTTACTGCTGTTTTATTACATATACTATAGTTGAACTACGGTTACTATAATAAATTAAGTTTCGTAAGAGCCAAATGAGTCGAAATCCATTTTCCCCATTTTTAGTGACATTTTCCAAGTCAAGCATCACTATTATATTAGTAAGCACTTGCAACACACTAACAACCACTCAGAACACCTTAGCAACTGCATAGCAACAATATCAACACACTATCAGTTTTTCACAGGCATACACCACTCATATTCGCTACAGGAAAAAGATAGCTGGTTAGTGTGATGTTAGATGTGAGTTGATAAACACAAACACAAAGTCAAGAATAATCCAGGCAGAACAAAACCAGCATTTGAGACTGATGCTCATCCATCCATCCCGATGTCTCTCTCTCTCTCTCTCTCTCTCTCTCTCTCTCTCTCTCTCTCTCTTTCTCTCTGCCGAAGCATTTCATCATGTGCTTTCGTTTAAAAAGATTGCTTTTTGATGGAGATCCAGTGATTATTCTGACCGATGGGAACACTGGGAATAATGCTGAACTCTACATGTCTGCATGAAACAACTCACTCACATTTGGCTCCTTAGAAAGACTGATCATTATGCAGTGCATATTCATTTCAGATTGAATGAAACCTGTTGAGTTACAGTGACCCAAACATATCTGGATATTGATATTGCATATTTAAGTGTGATTTATCATAAGGACATATGCACAAACACACTTTCCTGGCTTTTTCAAAGAAGAAATGATCATTATACAATGCAATCCTGAATGTTTTTAGATTGAATGATACCTGTCAAGTTATAGGAACCAAAAACAAATGCATATAAAGTAAATGCACATTTATTTTTACAGCATTTTTTAAAACAGGTTGTTAATAAATAAATAACAGAATCGATGTAAAAAAAAGTCAGTTGATTCAACTTAAACAAGTCAAATGTCTTCAGATGTCTTTGTAAAAACCAGTGTGTTTGTGCATCTTCCTTACAATAAATGTCACTTGCTTTGCTTTGTCATCTAATGCGTTGACATTCACACATGCATGAACTGAATTGAGTTGAATAATGACTCTGTTGTCTTCTGCAGAGCTGCTTATAACTGAAATTGATTGCATCAATGATGCAAACTTTAGCAAATATGAGCCAAATTAAGATTCTGCTGTAAAGCAACTCTGAAAAGGCAATATCATTATTCAGCTCATTTCAGTTCAGTGTTGATTCAGTTCATTTCAATAACTGTAAAGCGAATCACTTTCCTGGCCTTTTCAAGGAAGAAATTAGCATTAAGCAGTGCAATCCTGAACCTTTTTTATTTTTATTTTAACAGCACTACATATAAAACAGATTATTGCAAAGTAGTTCACAAAAATAAACAGGACAAGAATCGATGATGCAAACAATTCAGTTGATTCAACTGAATCAAATTAGTGTTGATTCAGTTCAATAAGTGTGTAAAAATTAATCAATTATGAAAAAAAATTTTTTTTTTATCTATAAGCAGCTCTACAGAAGATAAATAGTGTCATTACTCACATCAATTCTGTTAAATGATTATTGAATCCGGTTTAATAACAGTGTCTGTTGCAAAATTCATCAATTATGAAATGAATTGGCTGTACAGAAGACAACAGAGTCATTATTCAGCTCAATTCAGTTCATGCATGTGTGAATTTCATTGCATTTAGATCAATTAAATCAAAGCCAGTGTCATTTATTGTAAGAAATAATTTACAAACTTCAATAAGTATAATATAATAACAAACTTCAATAAGATTGTAAGTAATGAAGACAGGTGTGTGTGGTTTCTCGCTCTTGTTAGCAGATACAGTGCAGATGTTTTTCCTGAAGTGTGCAAGTCGTCTCTTGAAGTGTGTGTTGTGTTTATGAAGCTGCACTCATGTATAATTCACCACTGCTCTGGAGGAAGTTCTGCTTGCTTTTCTTAAGTGTGCTTTTACACCAAAGGGCTTTCCGTCATCTCATAATGCTCTTTTATGTGGAGATGTTCAGTTTGAGAAACGTGAATCAGTGAAGTTGTGCTTGTTAAAACATGACCTGCGTGATCTCACGTTAACGTCTCCTGTTCATGTTCTTCCCTTTGGTCCAAAAGAAGCCGGATCTGGAGGAACCTTCAGCTCAAGACACCAAAGAGCAGACGGAGGAGACGGCAGAAACCCCATCCTCAGACGCATCCAACCCCGCAAGCTCAAATCACACAGAAACACATGTAGGAACGCTGCAGAAAATGATTTCTGATCATGAAATATAGATGATTCATTTATATAAAGAACCTGTTAAAAAAATGATTTCAGGGTTCTCAGATTCAAGCCAAACTATGAATATTTAAATCCTTATAAATCCTTTTTTATTAATTTATTGCATTGTCGGTTTTAATCAAATGCTTTACAGATGCCAACTGAGGAAACACAATGTTCTTCATCAGTATTTTTGAGTTTTTCCATTACAAATATCTAAACATTCTTAACCCTCATTATACATTATACAAGTCCACATATTATTTTCTCATTCCAGGTCCGTTTGAACCTGAAGAATTGTTATTTTATTAAACAGTCAACAGCTTTTATAGTTTTCAATTAAAACCATATTGTATCTGATCAGCAACTTCTCATTATTGACTGAATGTGAAAAATTGATTTGAATGTTACCATGTTATCACCATTTTTGTACTGCATTTATCCCTTTTTGATTATTGAAAAATTGAGACCTTGCTAGACATTTCAAAATACATATGAACCACACCAAAAAAAAAAAAAAAAAAAAAAACTACTATGCAGCAAAATATTTATAATTTTTTTTCAATATTACTGAGAAATTTTATTTGAATATGTCATGTTATGAAATTTATAAAATCTGAGAATTACCAGTATTAACTCTATTGGACTTAATGAAATTTAATTAAACTCATGATTGCTCAAAAACAATCTGAATTTATGAAACCTGCATATTTATTTCTAACAAAACAACATTAATATTAATCTGAAAAGTTTTCAAACAAAATAAATTGATGTTACTTCCATAAACTTTGACTTTCAGATGAAAAAAATTATCAATTTTTCATGCTGCAGTGTTTCATCAGTAGATGTACATATTCATGTACATCAACAAAATTCAGACCCCAAAATGTGTGAGATATGGGCAAAATGCTAAATATATAAAAGTTTTTTGACACTAATTTAACTTAATAGATAATTTTACAAAAGCATTTTTGACACTAATGGTACTCCATAAATGACCTGAACATGAAACATGATTATATCTCTTAAAAATAATTGTAAAAATCTGGAAAAAATAAATGATGTGTATTTTGAGTGTCTTAAAGCCTTTGCAAAGTTTCCTTCCCTTACTAAAAACTATAAAGATATATAGAGTTTTTTTTATGTCATTGCTGGGTCAAAAAGAGACATTTACTTGCGGCGTAAATGTAAATCCATTAGATATATAAATAAATCCGTTAGACATAAGTCTTGTTTATAGAAAATTCTACCAAAATGAAGTGAGTTTATGCCTAAAATAAGAAAAATCAATGAGGCCAGAAAACAAAACAATTCAAAGAGAAAGTTATTATTTTATGACTCCATTGACAGATATTTGTTGTTGTTATAAGCATAAACCCGCTTATGATGCGTTTTTCAGAAATCAAGACTTAATACCTAAAAACATTTTGCTTCTCAAGTAACTGTATCTTAATTGAAGAATGTTTAGATATTTATACTGAAAACAAAAGAAAAATACAGGTATTTTCTCATAGTTGGCATCAGTCTGCTATATTAAACAAGAATTTGCTTAATAACCGGGTTTCATTAGCCAGTGCAATAAATTAATAAAAAAAGGATTTAAAAGGATTTAAATATTCATAGTTTGACTAGAATTTGAGAGCCAAAAAATAATTATTTTAACAGGTAATAATTATTTTTCTTTTTATAAACAAATCATTTATAATTCATGACTAATGATTCATTTTCTCCTGATAAAAAGTAGATATTGTTTACAAGCCTAAAGCTGCAGGCTAATGAGGCGTGGTGTGTGTGGATGTGATGTTAACGAGCTCGCGCTGAGACGTTTCTCTGATGTTTTGCAGACTGAGAGCTCAGGAATCGGGACGGAGAAATCGTCCAGTCCTGACAGCGAATCCAACCCGCTCAGCTCCAGCAGCTCCAATGAACAGGTCGTGCCCAACCTCCTGAAGGTGAAGATTACAGAACAAACGCTTTCTTTATATCATCATCTAAAAAAAAAAAAAAACCTAAATATAATTTTGCATTTTCATGCTTTTCATTGGGAAAGCCAGTATTAAAGAATATTAATCATCTTGTTTCAGTATTGCACTGCAAAAAAAAAATATTTTCTTACTTAGTATTTTTGTCTTATTTTCTACACTATAAAAAAAAAAAAAAAAAAAAGCTGAGCAACCTTAAAATTTTAAGGCAACCAGCTTCAGCAGATTTTTGAGTTCTCTCAACTTTTTGTTGTATAAATTTAAAACAACAAGTTAAGAAAACTCAAAAATCTGCTGAAGCTGGTTGCCTTAAAATTTTAAGTTTGCTCAACTTTTGATTTTTTTTTACAGTGTAGATATTCTTGAATCAAGATGTGTTTACAGGTAAAATGATTTAAGATATTAAGTGTCGTTTTCTAAAAAAAAATGATCAAAATTATGTTAGTTTTTCCTTAAAACAAGCAAAAATATCTGCCAAAGGGGCAAGAAAAATAATCTTAATTCAAAGGCTAAACAAGATTACACTATTAAAAATAAAATTTCTTAAAAGCTTCTTCACAGCGATGCCATAGAAGAACCATTTTTGGTTCCACAAAGAACCATTCAGTCAAAGGTTCTTTAAAGAAGCATCTCTTTCTTACCTTTTTATAATCTGAAGAACCTTCTTTCACCACAAAATAGCTTTTGTGAAACTGAAAGGTTCTTCAGATGTTAAAGGCTCTTTTATGGAACCATTTAGACAAAAAGGTTCTTCTATGGCATCATCAAGCACCTTTATTTTTAAGAGTGTACTTTTCTTGCCCCATTGGCAGATATTTTTGCTTGTTTTAAGGAAAAACTAACAATATTTGGATATTTTTTTTTTACAGAAAACAAGACAAAATATCTTAAGTCATTTTACTTGAACAGTAAATTCATCTTGATTCAAGAATTTTTAGATATTTATACTAGAAAACAAGACAAAAATACTAAGAGAATAATTTTGTGTAGTGTGTAGTGGTAAAGGCAGTACCCGCCGCTCCCTATACGCAGAGTACGTAGTTTGCGTAGGGCACCAACTCCCAGGGGGGCACCATACCAGTTGCTCAAAAAAAAAAAAAAAAAAAAAAACCGTGACGCACCATTCCCCCATTCGTGCCCGCGACCGCTCGCACCTCATGTTTGCGGCTGAATGCAAATGATCAGAATTGACCCACGCATCACTTTCAGGTAAGCTACATTCATAAGCCTGAAAAACTTTTTTGGCTGTTGATGTAATAGCTAATTTCATCACCACCAACGCATCTAATATTCTCTGAGTTTCCATGTTCCCTTACGAAAATTAGCCATGGTTTTAACACGAGTAAAAACAAAAACCATTGTTCTTGTAGCCATGGTAACCATGGTTTTGTTACTTCAAATAATAACTTTACAAAGAAGAATTAAGATTATATATATATATATATATATATATATATATATTTTTTTTTTTGTGGTTATAAAAACAGACCTAAGCCAACAAGATCCTTTAAAATAACTTAAAATGCATTATATAAAACAATGAGGCAATAATGATTGGTTAATTAATAATTGTTTCATTGAATAACATTATTAAAATACATAATGTAATACAAAATAAATTTATGTACATTACATGTTATTACAAATGCCTGCAAAAGGAGCCAAAGGGCTGGTCATTGCTGCTGCTACACTTACAGGACGATCAAATCCTTGTTTAATAGGTTATTGTCCAAACATTTAATGCAAATATCCACTTAATCTTTCATTTTTGGTCACCTTTTGGTACAGATGACACAGCCTCTATTTTTTCTTCAACAAAAACACATGTGGACATCACAACCCTTACAAAAATTAACCATGGTTTTATCGTAGTAAAACTGCTTAATTTTCTTTTGCGTGATTTCTGAGTGCTTGAGACTATAAAATCAATCAGACAGCTGTGTTAATTGTATTAATAACTGTATCGCCATAGGTAACTCTCTACAATTGTAATTTGTAAATAATACAATTTAATTACAGTTTATTTATTTACTTTTGTAATTTATTAAAGTTCTATTTTGGCCCCTATAGTAGGTGGGTTTTTTCGTTGTTGTTTTTTACTTCCATGATATTTGAGGGAGGGGGCACAACAGTACAATCCAGCTTAGGACACCCATTTGGCCAGCAGCGGCCCTGAGTAAAGGGTTCAATTTAATTCAGTCCGTTTCATCAAAACTGCCCTGCAGTAATTTATTCAGCTCAGTAGGGCACAAATTAAATCAGATTTTATAGAGTCCAGATTCTCAGGTGAGAAAATATCATCTTTATTCATGCTGTGAATGTGTTCAGATTGATGTGTTATTATTAATCTGGCACTTTGAGATGTCTCTTTATGCTTCGTTTGGAAACAGCTGGTCATTTACGAGACTATTTGGTCTATAAGATAAGAAGTCTTGTTTTTTGAAAAATCTATCAAAATTAAGTGAAATTAAGTCAGTGCAGTAAGAAAAACAAACTTTATTCGAAGGGAAAATAAGGATATTTTCTGGTCCCATTGACAGTTATTTTTATTATACGACTAACGATTCATTGTACATTTTTTCTTCTGGTAAAAAGTAGGTTTTAATTATTAATCTTTCAGAAAACAAGACTTAATGTGTTAAAATAATCATTTACTTCTCAAGTAAATGTATATTTATTTAAGAATTTTTAGATATTTGTTATAGGGTTATTATAGTTAACTAAAATTAAAACCATAAAAATTTTACTTTACATAAAATAAACTTTAACAGAAATAAAATAAAATAAAAACTTAAACTTCTTTTATTTCAGCTTGTTGCCAAGGACTCACTTCACATTTTCATTAAGTTTAACCTGATGTACTAAAATAATTAAAACTAAAACTGAAATAAAAAAAAAAAAATAAAAAAATGTGTCATCCTGTATTATAGTGAATCTGTGTAGCCAGTGTGTTTAGAATTGTATACAACTCATCTGTCTGTTTTTTTTATACTCCATTCGTTTACCTCTTGTTACGGCGCTCTTGTCACATTCCGAGGTTGGAGAAAGGGACAGGTAAGGAGGTCGCGCGACATACATTCTGCACACCTAGGTATCTCACTTTTGTATTAGACACACTAGTTTAGGGGCGAGCTCCACCCGCTGTGATTTTTGTCTTTTGTTAGTCAGGGTAGGTCAGGAAGTGCGTTGCGGACGCGAAGACTCTTTTTCATTTCTCAGGTTTTCTTTGTCAGCTAGGTAAGTGGCTGGGATTGTTAGGTAGGTCTTTGTTTTTGTTTATTTCTTTGATTTGGATGCCGCCCGCGTCCCCCCCTCCAACTCTCTTACAATTACTCATCTTGTGCTTACCCATCTGTCTTTAGTGTTTCTGTTGTGCCCATACTATATGTATACTTGTTTATGTTATCTATCTTTAATTATTTATTTATTGTACTATTTTCCTAAATCTTCACACTGTGTAAATAAAACACTTACTTGCAGCATAGTTCGACTCTGGCCTTACTCCTCACCTGGTGTGTTAAATGTTTAGCAGATGTGTGTTTCTCCCAATCTTAATGTTACTCCCCATTTTCTCCTTGACTGACCACCTAGGGTCGTAACAATTATATATAGACAAAACTAAAACTAATAAATATGATAAAAGCACACAACAAAATTACTAAAACTTGAACTGAAATTAACATGAAAGCAGGAAATATATAAATAAAATTGTTCAAAATATTAACCAAAACTATATATTATCTCAATGATGCTAAAATAACACTGATCAAGTAAAATATAAAATAACTTTTTTCTTATTTCAGCAAGTTGCCAAGGCAACATTTCTCATTTTCATTCATTTTATTAAGTTGTTCATTAAAATGCACTAAACTAACTAAAACTGAAATAAAAATTAATAAAACTATATAGACATATTAAAATATATATAAACAATTATATAAAAATAATTTAAAAATATATATAAAAATTAATTAAATTAATTAAAAATAATAATAAGATCTTAACAATACTAAAATAACACTTGATTTGTAATGGGGGAAAAAAGTAAAAAGTAAAAAATAAAAGACAAATCCAGACTTGAATGATTCCTGAAATCATGTTTATGTTTATTTTGTTTTTCTCTGTAGGAAGCTTCATCTGAAGGGTTAGAAGAATCCCAGACTCCAGATGTTGAGTGTCCGGATCAAGCGCCGCCTCCCGATTCCTCCGGCGAGAAGGACGATACACACACGGTTCGACCTCCTCACCCTGACCCCGGCGTGACCTCTGACCCTCCCAGCGAGATTCCCACGGATCAGCCGCCTCTGTACGGCACGCTGAACGCTCAGGCCGTCACGCTCCTGCACGGATTACCCTTCTTTCCCACCCGGACCTTCTTACCGGAGAACTGCTACACACTGCCGCTGCACCGCGACGGTTTCGCCCGTGGCGCTTCCAGACCGGAGCCGGATCACATGAGGCCCGCGCTGGACCTCACCACCCACGCATATTTACAGGTAGGGCTGGGCGATATGACCTAAAATCAAAACCTCCATTAATTCAACACTTTACCTTGACTACGATTATTGAACGATTTTTAATTTTATTTTATTTTATTTTATTTTTCTCATTTTAATTTAGTTTCACTTGATGTACTAAAATAACTAAAACTGAAATTAAAATTAATAAGAACTATATAGACATATTTAAAAACAATAAAAAGAAATCAAAACCTCAATTAATTGAACACTTTACCTCATTATGATTATTGAACAATTGTTTTATTTTATTTTATTTTTTTTTTTGCTCTCATAGTTCAATAAAGGTTTGTACTGTAAATATAACTATTAAGGTGGTATATTATTTCTAATGAAAGAGGGCATATTTTTTGTTTCTTTTTATAGCAATATCTGGCAACACTGCATCAGCACTTAAACTGACATTAATCAGAAAAAAATAAATAAAAATCACGGACAGGTTATTGCTGACAGGCTAGCACATTCTGTAAGGGAAACACAAAAAAATATCATGATATTATCTGTCAGGAACGTTATCAACATTGTCAAAAACAGTAGCATTTAATAACAGTACACAAATCTGTAGAACATGTAGGTTACAGAATGAAATGAAATACCCTACGCAAACACTAGCCATGAAGAAGTCTATGCTTTTTCATTTAGTAGCCAATAGTTGTTAAATATTCACACAGGTCAGGCTAAAAACATTCAGAAGAGCACTAGACAAAGTTATCATCTATATAGCAATGATTATTAATGAAAACTATAAAAGTAATGAGATTAATGAACAACTGATAAAATTATCCACCCCTTGCATTTGATGCAATAAATATGGTATAATTATTGTAACAGTGTTCATCCCTCCAAAACAAAGAAAACATCATTCACAAACATCTACATCTCTGTCTCTTTTAAAGTTCACTGCAAAAAAAAAGTATTTTAGTATTTTTGTCTTGTTTTCTAGTATAAATATCTAAACATTCTTGAATCAACATTAATTTACTGTACAAGTAAAATGACTTAAGATATTAAGTCTTGTTTTCTGTAAAAAAAAAAAAAAAAAAAAAATAAATAAATATATATATATATATATATATATATATATATATATATATATATATATCAAAATTTAGTTTTTGATATAAGTTTCCTTAAAACAAGCAAAAATATCTGCCAATGGGGCAAGAAAAATCATCTTGTTTAGCCTTTGAATTAAGATTATTTTTCTTGCCCCATTGGCAGATGTTTTTGCTTGTTTTAAGGAAAAACTAACAAAATTTAGATTTTTTTTTTTTTAGATAACAAGGCTTAAAATATTTAACTTGTCAAGTAAATGCATTTTGATGCAAGAATGTTTAGATATTTATACTAGAAAACAAGTAAAAAATACTAAGTAAGAAAAGCATTTTTTGCAGCGAGGTTCTAAATTTCGGTTTTGATTCCTTCTCGATTAATCACCCAGCCCTGTTTCCAGGACCTGTACCGTGCGCAGACGCTCATCCCACAGAAGCGCGCCAGCATGGTGAGCCTCGACACCATCCGCAAGGATCCTCGCTGGCGGGATCCCAACCTCCGGGAGGTCATCTCCATGCTGAGCCACCCCATGGACCCGGTGAAGTCCAACGCCGCGGCGTATCTGCAGCACCTCTGCTACGAGAATGACACGGTCAAGCAAGACGTCAGGCAGCTGCGAGGAATCCCCGTGCTGGTGGGGCTCCTGGATCATCCCAAAGCCGAGGTCCATCGCAAGGCCTGCGGTGCACTGAGGAACATCTCCTTCGGCCGAGACAACTTCAACAAGGTGGCCATCAAGAACTCGGACGGCGTTCCTGCGCTGCTGAGGCTCCTGAGGAGATCCAACGACGCGGAAGTCCGAGAACTCGTCACAGGTTTATCTACATTCCTGCTTTCGAGCTAAAAAGTTAAAGTAATTACGGTAACACTTTATTTTAAAGTTTGGGCTGGGCGATATGGCCTAAAATCAAAACCTTAATTAATTGAACACTTTACCTTGATTACGATTATTGAACCATTTTTTTTTTGTTTTTTTATTTTTAATTTTTTTTTTTGCCCTCATAGTTCAATAAAGGTTTATACTGTAAACATACTCAACTATTAAAGATTTTTTTTTTTAATTTTTTTATATTTTTAATTAAAATTATTTATATATATTAAAATATATTTAATATATTTTTAATATATATTTAAAATATTAAAAAAAAATTCTATTTTTATTTTATATACATATATATATATGAAATGAAATGATAGTAAAGAAAATTTATTAAGGAAAGTTTCTGTCAAACAAATGAACTGTATTGTAATAGCAGCTGTAAAAAAGCCACTGCTGAGCAGCAAACAGGTGTTTGAAGCTACTGGAGTCTCAAGATCCTCTTCATGCAGACTGGCAGTTGTGTGTAAAGCTGCGTATCAGTCACTGCTAACCAAACCTCACAAAGAGAAACCTGCACAGTGGCTGTAGAAACACATGAAGACTTGTTTTTAAATAGTTTTATTCACTTACGAATGCTGAAGTACAATGGATGGTCCAGATAAATGGATTTCTGATAGTTGATGAATGGCCATCCTATTCCAATGAGACTGCAGCATCAGCAAGGAGGCGGTGGGTGATGAGTTGGGTTGGAATATTGGGAAGTGAGATGTAAGGTCATTTTAGGGTGTAAAAATGACTTATGCAAGATATGTGGAGTTCATAACTGACCATTTTCTGCTGTGGTATAAAATGAAAAATAGTGCTCTCGGAAATAAAAGGATTTTCATGCAGAACAACACACTACGCCATGCTGCATAAATACCATGGTGCTAAACAGTTTGAAAATGTATTTCTACTGCCACCGTGCAGGTTTCTCTTTGTGAGGTTTGGTTAGCAGTGACTGAAACGCAGCTTTACACACAACTGTCAGTCTGCATGAAGAGGATCTTGAGACTCCAGTAGCTTCAAACACCTGTTTGCTGCTCAGCAGTGGCTTTTTTACAGCTGCTGTTACAATACAGTTCATTTGTTTGACAAAAACTTTCCTTAATAAATCTTTATCTGACCAAGATCTTCTGTGCTCTGTCACTCACACATCTTTTGACAGTTAAATAATTTTCATTTGCTTTTCACGAAATATTGTTTGTGTTGATGCTTTTTGCAAGACATTGCATTGTTTCATACTTTTCATCTTCAGAAAGATCTTTTTTCCTCACCATATTTCATGAGAACTGTGACTTGCTTAATAATGTGGAACAACCTCTTTAAGTAGGGTTTCTATTTACCTATGAAGAACTGGCAAACTATTGAACAAACCTGTCTGAGATTGATACCAGTTAACTAAAAAGATGTGAAAAACAACACAAACAAAAATCTGACTCTTTATTGTACCAAAATCCTACTTATCTCTTGCATAATAATTTGGAACGCAGTGTATTATTTTGATAACTTATACTATGTTTTTTTTTTTTTTGTATATATATTTTAAATTAGTTACTACTTTTATTCATCAAGGATGCATTAAATTGATCTAAAGTGACAGTAAAGACATTTATAATGTTACAAAAGATTCCATTTCAGATTCCAAGCAGGGTTATTATAGTTAACTAAAACTGTAACTAAAACTAAAGCCATAAAACATTTTTGTTACTTAAACTAAAATAAGTGTTAACTGAAGTAAAATATAAAAAACTTAAACTTTTTAGCTAGTTGACAAGGCAACATTTCTCATTTTTTGTTTAGTTTAACTTGTACTTAAGTAACTAAAACTAAAACTGAAATAAAAAATACTAAAAACTATGTAGACATTTTAAAACAATAAAAATGACAAAAACTAGTGCTGTCAAATGATTAATAGCAAATAACTGCATCCAAAATAAAAGTTTTTGTTTGCATAATACTGTATATGTGTGTGTTCTGTGTATAATACACACACATACAGTATGTATTTTGAAAATATTTACATATAATTACATGTATTTATATTTAATTTATATTTATATTCATATAATTATATTATAAATATATTTAATATATAAACAACATTTTTTCTGAAATATATACATGCATGTGTATGTGTATATATGCATAAATAAATATACACAGCACACATACATATATTATGTAAACAAAAACTTTTATTTTGCATGCAATTAATCACGATTAATCATTTGACAGCACTAACAAAAACACAACAAAGTTACTAAAACTTTAACTAAAATGAAAACAAAATATAAAAATAATAACAAAAACTATAATAGTATCTCAGTGATACTAAATAAATAACACTGATTCCAATGAATAATTTCACTCTAACGATGAAAGAAAGAAATACTTTTATTCATCATGGCTGCATTAAATTGATCAAAAGTGCCAGTAAAGACATTTATAATGTGACAAAAGATTGCTATTTCAAATAAATGCTGTTCTTTTGAACTTTCTGTTCATCTATGAATCCTGAAAAATAACAGTTTTTCAACATTAATATTAATCAGAAATGTTTCTTGAGCAGGCAAATCAGCATATTAGAATGATTTCTGAAGGATCATGTGACACTGAAGACTGGAGTAATGATGCTGAAAATTCAGCTTTGATCACTGGAATAAATTACAGTTTAACAGATATTCACATAGAAAATAGCTATTTTTAATTGTAATAATATTTCACAATTTTTACTGTATTTTTGATAAAATAAATGCAGCCTTGCTTAGCAGAAGAGACTTCTTTCCTTCTCTTCTGTTTGAGCTACAGAAACACTTCCACTAACAAACTTAACTGGTCACCAGCAGTGAAGTGAAGAGAAGGGAATTGAACTGAATTGAATTGAATTGAACTCAATGTTGTAGTTCCATCAGTGCTTCATAGACAAGCCACAACTATCAAACCAGCCCAAATCCAGCTGAGAATGGAATCATTCTTAATTCTGGTGAAGTGATTCTCCTGATGTTTCCTCCTGTGTTTCTCAGGAACACTCTGGAATCTCTCCTCCATGAGCCTCTGAAGATGATTGTCATCAACCACGGCCTGCAGACGCTGACCGACGAGATCATTATCCCTCACTCGGGTTTGAGAGGAGACCCGAACGACCCGGCCCCGACCCGGAGACCCCGAGTGGAACACTGGTCTTCAAGAACACTTCAGGATGCCTGAGTTCGCTTTTCTCTGAATGCGCTGCAGCCGCCAAACGGCTCAAATCAAGCTCTTTAACCCTCTTATGAAACAGTCATACATTAAGATTTTTTTCAACTAAAACCATATTGTATCTGATCAGCAACTTTTCATTAAAGGATAGTTCACCCAAAAATGATAATTCTGTGATTAATTACTCACCCTCATGTCGTTCCAAACCCGTAAGGCCTCCGGTCATTTTCGGAACACAAATTAAGATATTTTTTATGTGTTCTGAGAGCATAATCAGCGTAATGAGTGTTGTTTACGTTCAGTAAACAGCGCGGGCTTTATCCTGAACGTAAACATCGCTGATTACGTTGATTACGTTCTGGGGTACTCTCCAAAATGGCGTAAGACGGAAACTCGGGGAGAAGAGCTGTTGAAAAAATTATGTTATTTTTTTCTTTGCAAACAAAAAGTATTCTCGCTGCTTGTGAAATTACGGTTGAACCCCTGATGTCACATGGACTATTTTACCGATGTCCTTGCTGCGTTTCTGTGCGTTGATCGTGTAAGGATCCTTGCTGTCTATGGAGGGTCAGAGAGCTCTCGGATTTCATCAAAAATATCTTAATTTGTGTTCCGAAGATGAACGAAGGTCTTACGGGTTTGGAACGACATGAGGGTGAGTAATTAATCACAGAATTTTCAGTTTTGGGTGAACTAACCCTTAAATGAGTGAATGTGAAAAAATTCAAAGGTTTAAATGTTACCATGCTATTACTGTATTTACCCCTTTTATTAATTAAAAAATTGAGATTACATATTAACTACACCAAAAGCTATGATGCAAAATATGTAGATTTGTTTTTCAATATTGAGGCAAAATTTTATTCGAATATATCATTGTATGAAATTTATAAGAACGTATAATCTCAGTATTAACCCCATTGGAATGAATTGAAGTTTAATTAGACTCATGATCCAAATTTATGAAACCTAGATATTTTTTCTAGCAAAACATCAAATCAACATAAATATTACTCTGAAAAGTTTTCAAACAAAATAAATTCATTTTACTTGCATAAACTTTCACTTTCAGATGAAAAAAGTGATCAATTTCATTTCATATTGAGCTGGTTTATCAATAGACTTACATACTGTATTTATGTTCATCAACAAAATTCAGTCCCAAATGTGTGTGAGATATGAGAAAAGGTTAAATATGTTACCGAAGTTTTTGACTCTAATATAACTTTATAGATAATTTTATAAAAAGTAAAAGTTTTTGACACTAACGGTGCTCCATATATACTCGGGTCAGAAATGACCCAAACATTTTAAATGCTTATATCTCTTAAAACATAATTGTAAAAAAAATAATTGTAATAAATGATTTGTATTTTGAGGGGTCTTAACGCATTTGCAAAGTTTCATTCCCTCACTAAATTCTATGTATTTTTTTAATTGTATATCTTCCGGGTCAAAACGACCTGAATGCATTCTGAGGTTTGAGTGGTTTCTCGTTGCTCTGATGCTGATCGTCAGACTGCGGCAGGATTATTTTGCGCTCGTGTGTCGTGTGTTTGCAGGAACGTGAGTTCAGACGGAGCCGAAGCTCGACAGAGACTGCGCGAGTGTGACGGCCTCGTGGACGCTCTGCTGCACGCGCTCTATTCAGCTGTCGCCAAGAGGGACATAAATAACAAAGTAAGAATTTAAATAGAAATCCAGGCCACGGCACACCTGCACATGAGCTGATCACCTCACATTTCACCCTGAAAACAAGGGAAAAAACATAATATTTCACTTAAAATGAAACCTGATTTCTCGTATTTTAATAATTATTATTATTACTATTTTAAATTATACTACATCATTTCATTTAATATAATAATAATGGTTATTATTATTAGTGTTATTATTATTTCTTTCTTTTTTCTTTCAGTTTATTTATATAGCACATTTAACACAACTTGAGGTTGACCAAAGTGCTTTACATGACATAGTAAACAACAAAAAATACATTCTAAAATAATAAATAAAAATAATTATACTGTATTACTATTACTATTATTACTATTTACTTTTTTTATTCCAGATGATTTTAATTTAATAATAATAATAATTTATAAACTAAACTTTAAACAAAACTAAATAAGATGAAGAAGAATTATCATGATTATTATTATTATTAACTAAATCTAAATATTTATTTTATTAGTAGTATTATTATAATAATAATAATATGGTATTTCATTTAATATAAAATAATGGTTAATATTATTATTATTATTTTAAATTACTATTTACTTTTTAATTCCAGCTTAGTTTACTTTAATAATAATAATAATAATTTATAAACTAAACTTTAAACAAAACAAAGTAATGATAATAATACTACTAATAATAATTATTATTATTATTACTATTATTATTATTAAAAAAATATATACATTTGTTTTTATGTTATATGATGCTCTATGTGCATCTCTCCTGCAGTGTTTGAATCATATGTGTGCATTTCTCCTGGTTTTAAAGGGTTACTCTCAGTCTTACACCTGAGTTTTTCTTGTGTTTTTTTCCGCAGTCGGTGGAGAACTGCGTCTGTATCTTGCGTAATCTGTCGTATCATGTGCACAAAGAGGTCCCTGGAGCTGAGAAATTCCACATCCAAGCAGCCAATCACAGCGCAAAATCAGGAGGTCACCATAAGAAGAAGGACGAGCCGGACTGTTTTGGAGGACGAACGACCAAAGGTCAGACACTTACTGAAACATTATCATAACAGCACTCACAAATACATCATTACAGAAGTAAAGCAGTACACTTTCACCTCGGTTCAGAATGCTTTTATGACGCCAGATTAATGTAAACACAGCCCACTGTGAACACCCTTGTAATTCGCTTCAACCTTTTCTAATTTTATGAATGATTATTTTAGGTTCAAGTGTGTGTAAGGATTTGGAAACAAGCAGAGTACGGCTGTTTCTAAAGCATGAAGCGCCATCTGCTGTTCAATACTAAGCTCAGAATCGACTCGAGAAAGAATCGCCATGCATTTGAAAAATCTCAGAATCGATGCTGAATCATTTCTCGATTCGCGATGCATCGATTTATTTTCCCAGCCTTACCTTTCAGAAGTCTCTTCTGCTCACCAGGGCTGCATTTATTTGATCGAAAATACATTAAAAATAGTGAAATATTTTTGCAATTTAAAACAGCTGTTTCTATGTGAATATCTGTCAAAATGTAATTTATTTCTGTGATCAAAGCTGAATTTTCTGCATCATTACTCCAGTCTTCAGTGTCACATGATCCATCAGAAATCATAATATGCTGATTTGCTGCTCAAGAAACATTTTTTATTATTATTATGTTGAAAACAGCTGTGCTGCCCAATACTTTTGTGGAAACTGTGATACATTTTATTTTTCAGGATTTGCAGATGAATACAAAGTTCAAAAGAACAGCATTTATTTCAAATAGAAATCTTCTGGAACATAATAAATGTCTTCACTGTCGCTTTTGATCAGTTTGAATGCATCCTTGATGACTGCAAGTATTAATTTCTAATTTTTTCAAAAGTATATCTCACTGACCCCACTCACATGGACAATATCCTGCTTGAACAGTGTTTATGTAACATGCAGGTTATTTTAGTATCATATTTATTTTTAGTATCATATATCAATTATATTTTTTTTATTAAAATTTTGAATTTGCTTTTATTTATATATTTTCAGGTTTAATGTTAATTTCAGTTAAAGTTTAATTTTGTTGTGTTTTGTCATTTTTATTAGTTTTTGTTATTTTTAAATGTCTAGATAGTTTTTATAAATTTTTATTTAGTATTATTAGTATTATTTAGTATAATATTTATTTAGTTATTTTAGTACTTCAAGCTAAACTAAATGAAAATAAGAAATGTTACCTTTG